>JARFYF010000052.1:58789535-58808603 GCA_030265395.1 Rhina ancylostomus
TGTGTCCTTTCCCCTGTCAATAGAAATTTCAAGTAATTCATTCAGAAGTTATTCAATTTATTTCAGACCAGGAAGTATAAATTAAAATATTCAGTTCAACAAAAATTACACATAGTAAGCAAAATAAAGAAAACCAGAAAAAAAAGAATACAAAAGGAAGTTGATTTTTTAAAAAAATCTCCAACAACTTTTAAGAGTAAAGTTTCAATGCCATAGAAGATATTTGGCAGTATTAATTATAATCATGCGACTAAAAATTGATTTACACTTGGATGAACAAACCCTAACTATTTTTGTCATGTTCACTGGGGATCTAATGATCAAGTATCACCTACCTGCAATCTTCTATGTATGTGAATAGTGAATTAGAAAAAGCAAAAGTTCCTGGAGCATTGAAACCAAGCTTCCTGATTTCCACATTCACTGTTCGAGCATGGACAACAGAAGCTGCTGTCCAATTTGCATATTGCACTTGGGTGTGCTAAAGAAATCCTCCAGTTCTATTCCATAATACCAGGTCTTATCATCCAGTATCTGGCCAACAGCTACCCTGACTACTACTGCCACCCAC
Source organism: Rhina ancylostomus (assembly GCA_030265395.1). Classification (NCBI taxonomy): domain Eukaryota; kingdom Metazoa; phylum Chordata; class Chondrichthyes; order Rhinopristiformes; family Rhinidae; genus Rhina; species Rhina ancylostomus. The sequence continues at coordinate 58,790,107 of JARFYF010000052.1, forward strand.
TCTCTGGTAAGAATGCCATATCTTTCTCTCAGTTTCTCTGTCTCCCCCACATCTATTCTCAAGATGTGGCTTTCTATTCCAGGACTTCTGAAATACGCCCCTTTTCCAGAAAACATGGCTTCTCCTCTACTGTAGTTGATGGAGCCCTCATTCACATTTCCTCTATTTCCCAGACTTCTGCTCTCATTCCCCCCCCACCAGACAGAACAGAGATAGACTTCCTTTTGTCTTCACCTTTCAACCTATCAGCCTCCACATCCAGCATACCATCCTTCATCATTTCCTCCACCTGCAATAGGATCCCACGACCACCTACATCTTTTCCTCCCTACCCCTTTCCACCTTCTGCAGGGACCATTCTCTCCATGACTTCCTGGTTCACTCATCCTTACCCACCTACCTCTCCCTGTACCCTGGCACTGCCCTGCAACCATAGCAGCTCAACACTCGTCCCTATGCCTCCTCCCTCACCACCAACTGGGCACCTAAGCCCTTCCAGATCAGGGAAAGATTATTTGCACCTCCTTCAACCTCATCTGATGCACTTGGTGCTCTCGATGTGGTCTTCTCAACATCAGCAAAACCAAGCATATACCAGGTGACAATTTTGGAGAACATGTGCGCTCTGTCCACAATGGCCATCCCAAGCTCCCAGGTGCATGACATTTCAACTGTCCTTCTCATTCCCACCCCAAACTGTTCATCCTCAACCTTCTCTACTGTGACACTGGAGCCAAATGCAAATTAGAAGAACAACACCTCACATTCTGCCTGGGTAATCTACAACCCAATGGTATGAACGTGTAGAATTTTCCAATTTCAAATAACCTGGACTCTGTGATTCTTTCTCTCTCCTTCTGATCTATCCAGATTCTCCAAACCATTCCTCCTCAGCCCTCTGTCACCCAGTTTCATTACCTTCTCCCATCTGGTTTCATCTGCCTATCACTCGCACATTAGACCTACTGGGTCTCCTATCCTTATCTTCCTCCATATCTGATTCCGTCTACCCATCATTTCTCCTTTACCTGGTTTCCACTTATCACCTTCCTTACTTATCAGATTCCCATACCTGCAGTTTCTTGCATCTCTACTTAACACTTTCCAGCCTCTCTCTCTATGGGTGGGAGAAGTAAGTAACTACATTTAGCCAGATTGTACTGGATCCAATCTGCCATCCAAATTTTCCACCCATGGTGCCCGCACGCCCACTCTAACCTAATCTGAATGCTGAGCTGAGAGTCCTCCTTTGAAGTGGAGCAGGTCGCAAGCATCAACAAGGCCTCAGGCAGTATATCCCTAATCTCTGCAGCTGGACTGCCCTGATAGCCTTTAACAGCTTGCTGCTTTTAAAAAAACTTAAAAAGTACCAGTGGCTGATAAAAGGCATTATGATGAAGTAAAATTTAAAAAAGAGCCACTTACCTGCACTTGCCTTCTTACACAAGTTGAGGCCCATGGCTGGCATGGGTGAGCAGTACATCAGCAGGTCAGGACCCTGCCCTGTGTTTAGTGAGGAGTTCATTGGCAGCTTGGCAAGTTAAAATGAACCAGTGCCCAACGTCCATTTCATTGCTGGCCAAAAGTAGGTACAATATGGCCAACCAGGTTATGATAAAATGAGGCACATTTAAGCCATTGCTATCTTGTGGCACAGGCATGATGAACCAACTGGCCTTTTCCTATCAATATTTTTGTTGGTATGTGCANNNNGGTGCAAAAGAAGATAGTAGCAGTTGTCAGAGATTAATTATTCCAGCCCTAGGACATCACGACTGGAATTCCTCAGAGCAGTGTCTTTGGCTCAACCATCTTCAGTTGCTTTGTCAGTGACCTTCCTTAGATCATAAAGTCAGAGGTGCTGCTGTTCATTAATGATTGCACAATTTTAATTCCATTTGCTTCTCCTCTGGTCATGAAGCAGCCCCTGCCTGCATGTCACAAGTTCAGACAACACTCAGGCATGGATTGTTAAGTGGCAAGTAAGATTAATACCACAAACCTGCCAAGCTAAGACCATTTCCAACAAAGGAGAGTCAAGCCACCTACCATTACATTAAATGTCATTACCACTGTTGAGTCCCCCGTCAACAATGTTCTGGGAGGGTTAACATTAATCAGAAACTCAACCGGGCAGCTGCATAAAAACCGTGGCTGTGAGCAAGTGAGAGGCTGAGTCTCCTGTGGTGAGTAACTCACTTCCTGACACCCCAAGGCCTTTCCACCATTTACAAGGCACAAGTCAAGAGCATGATGGAAGAAAGCAGCTCAAGAACCTTGAGACCAACCAGGATGAAGCAGCCTACTTGATTGGTAGCCCATCCACAACCCCAAATAGTCATACTCCCCACCACCAATATACAGTGGCTGCAAAATGCACTGAGGCTACTTGTCCCAGCTACACTGACAGCACCTCCCAAACCTGTAACCTCCAACACCAAGGTGGACAAGGACAGAACAGGAACATTACTTTCTGTACACCAGCAACAGAAGGAGACTGCAAATGCTGGAATCTGGAGCCAAAAACAAGCTGCTGGAGAAACTCAGCAGGTCAGGCAGCATCTGTGGAGGTAAAGACCCTGCTCCAAGACTGAGAGTGCACAGGGGAGATAGTCAGTATAAAGGAGGGAGAGAGGGAGAGAGGGAGAGATATGAAGCAGGAAGCAGTAGCTGACAGGTGGAACCAGGTGAGGAGGGGATGATGAGCAGATGGAGCCAACTGAGGGAGTGGTCAGGTGGGGTTGGGAGACAGTGGTTGGTTGGTGACAGGTAGAGGCAGGTAAGGAGTGAGGGGAAACAACTTTAAGTCAAAATTGTTCTAAATGAAATGTTTGTTCTTTATATGATATCCACTATGACTATAATCAAGTCATTATTCCTCCTTGTCCTTCTTGACAACATTTAACTCTTCCATCCCCAACATGACTTTCTGCACTCACTTTCTTCCATTCTTAACATTTTACCAAGAATTAACAAGAAACATTTTTAACAAGAACATCACTGACAAAGGATGATCCATCTTCCTCAGTGTAATTAAATCAAGAATTCCTTTTGTGTCTATCTTTGGTTCCTCATTTACACCATGCTCTTAGCAACATTGTTCAAAAACATAGCTTTAGCATCCCATGTACATTGAAGTCATTCAGGCAAGCAGGCATACATGACTGGTGTATGCCTGGCCATCACAGAGCAACTGTATATTTTTGAAGTTGTGGCTGTTGAGACAGATGAAAACTACAACATTACCTGCAGGAGGATATTGGCCTGAAGAACTTTGGGAATCCTTCTACCCTATGAGCTGTGGGGCCTTATATTTCAGGTTCCAGATGCAGAGGGGGAAAATAAGTTCCCCAAACAAGGGATCAATTCTCTGCACCTGGACTGTAAATTGGCAGATGCCATTGATATACCTTGGGGAGGCGAGGTGGAACCAGAGATTGAAAAGACTGGAGATTTCGTAATGAATGCTGCACCAGTCAATGCTTTAACCCTGGCTTCAGATCAGCTTCAATGATATCACACATTTGCCAATACTTCCCTGGGGAACTGCAGGTATGTTCTCCTTGAATCATACACTCAGTTCAGAGAGCAATGTCCTTCCCTGGTTTAACCATTTGCTTTTAGACTCATCCAAGAGGCAGAGGGTGGACACATGTTATTTTAATTCTGGATGGATTAATTAAAATAAGTCAAATGGCATTCCTCATATGTATCTACCCTGTGAATTTAATTTTTTATAACAGTTTATACTCACTGAAGATGTACAATCAAAGTTCTTTTGAAATGGCAAAATGCCATATTCATTGGTTAAAAAAAAGAACCCTTGATAGCTGTGTCTAGAATAGAAAAAGAAGATTAAACATGTGTTTATTCTCTTAAAATACTGCTGCTGTTACTGCAGATTAGCAGCCAACCTATGGCCAGCTGTCAGTTGCAAACGGAGATGTTATCCAATAAATCATTACTGACTAAAAGCTAACAGGCATTCATAATAGATTCCAGCTAAAAGTGTATCACATTTCAGGGGTGACTAATTAGACAGAGAGTACACAGAGTTGACTCCCACTGAGTGACAATTGTGGACATTAGTACATTGAAAGTAATGCTATCAATGCAAATCAGCTTAGAAAACTACAAGGCAGAGCTTCACTTAGTCATAAAGTTGAACAGGATGGAAACAGGCCCTTCAGCCCACTGTGTCTATGCAAACCATCATGCCTATCTATACTAATCTCACTTGTATGCATTAATTCCATATCCCTCCATGCCTTTCTCATTCAAGTACCTGTCCAGATTCCTCTGAAATTCTGTTAATGTTCCTGCCCCCACCACCTCCTTGGCTGCTCATTCCAGATACCAACTACTCTGTATGAAAAATTTACCCCTCAGATCCCCTTAAAACTTCCTCCCTCTCACCTTAAGCTTATGCCCCTCAGTTACGAAACAAACGCTGAATATCTAGCCTAACTATGCCTCTTATAATTTTATATGGTCTTTATCATGTCACCTCTCAGCCTCCTTTGCTCCAGGAAGAACAGACTCAGCCTGTCCAATAACTCAATCCTCTAATCCAGGCAACGTGCTTGTGAATCTTCACTGCACCCTCTCTAGTTTAATCACATCTTTCTGTAATCTGGCAACCAGAACTGCACACAATACCCCAAGTGCAACCTAACCAATGGTATGTACAACTGTAACATGACAATCCAACTCTTGTATTCAGTGCCTTGGCCAACGAAGGCAAGAATGCCACACACATTCTCCACCACCTTATCTATGTGTGTTGCTCTATGTGTGTTGTCATGTTCAGGGATCTACTTACTTGTATCCCAACACCTCACCATTCAATAAAACTCCCCAGGATCCTGCCATTCACTGTCTATGTCCTACTCTGGTTTAACTTCCCAAAATGCATCACTTCACACTTGTCCAAGTTAAATTCCATCTGCGATTGCCTTGCCCAATTTCCCAATTGATCTATGTCCTGTTGCAACCTTAGACAATCTTCTTCAATATCCACTATACCACCAAATTTGATGTCATTTGCAAAAGTATGAACCATACCACCTACATTCTCATCCAAATCATAAATATATATGACAAACAGCAGGGGACCTAGCACTGATCCCTAAGGCATGCCACTAGTCACATACATGCAATCTGAAAAAACAACCCTCCACCACCACCCTCCACTTCCTTCCACCAAGCCAATTTTGTATTCACCTTCTACTGCAGTGTACTTGCCATAAAAATATTTGATGCCCACAGGAAGAAGAGCTTCACTAAGAATTTTACTATGAAGTGAACCATAACAGAATGTACTGTAATCTTATTTTTCTACCCAACATTTGGCTCTCTTTTTCCCATGTTCTATCTTGTACCACTTACATCCATGACACCTCTGATGCCAACCATCATGTTAACTACTTCCAGTCTCCTAGTCCCAATCAGTTCATCTTCATCTTGGACATACAAACCCTCTACACCTCCATCCCACACCAGGATGACCTGAGAACCGTTCCATAGGACAGAGGTCAAATGAGCCCCTTTCCATGACCATTCTCCTTCATCTGGATGAACATGTTTTACATTAAGCTCCAATCACTTCCTCCAAGTCAAAAATGTAGCAATAGGAACTCTCATTGGTCCAAACTATGGCTGCCTTTTCATTTGATATGTGGAGCAGTCCTTGTTTTAGTTGTATTCAGGCCCCCTCCCACAATGCTTTTATCAGCTATTCATTGAGCCTTCTCCCTTCCCCTTCCACCATTGCTTCAGCCAACCACTAAGGTCTGGCTGACATCCCAACCCACTATTCAGCTGACATAAATCTACCACCAACCCACAGCCATGCCCCAAACCACAGATAACAACCTTCAAACCCACTGACACCCAACACCACCAATCACCCGCAGCCAACTCTTGTCTCATCTAATCCTCGATGTTCCCCCACCCGGAAATCTCCCACCTTTGTGATCCCCTCCTCCCCCACCTACCAAGATCAGTATCAGCTCCTGCCCTGCACGTACCTGATTTTTGTCATACACACTGAACTGGCGCTGTGTGCAAAGGAGAACCCTTTTCTAACATTACACCAACTCGATACTGCCCCATACCTTATAATTTGAGAATGCCACTGAATTTCCAAGTGGTAAACCTGCAACGTAAACCAACGCTGCTCACCACACTGTGAATAATTAACAGAATAATAGAAGCACAGAAGTAGTTGTAGACATAAGTATTTATTTCACAAGAAATGATGTTCATACTAAATTCAGGTATCACTTCAAAAATATTTAAGTTAAACATTTTATAGGTCAAAATATCAATTCAATTTGGAAAGTATTGGTCCCACTAGCAATTAAATTTCTGCCATTCATAGTCAGCATATGGTTCACATTAGTTATTGCTGCGCATTCAGATAACTATTTCAGGATACTACACATTTCTATCCCATCCTGTTACATTCTCACAATGCCAATGAAACCCAAAGTGCTGAGCTAGCATCTAATCCTAGAAGAGTTTCATTTTACTGGAAATAAATACAATAGTGTTAAAAGCCATCTTGCTTACATTTTGCCAATGCCTTGTACCTTTGCTTTACAAGTGAATTATGTCAGGCATTTTGCCTGGACACCTTTGATAATAAGTGCCCAGAGATCACATTTAAGCCATTTGTTCACTGTTATCATGTGCCTTTGAGAAGGATTTGAACAGAGATTCAAAGATACCAAGAAACTGTTCAGATCTGTTCACTTTATTGACAGCTACCCACATTTACCTCAGATTTGTCACTGGGGACTTCCTGTCTTTGGGTATCTGCTTCAATGTGGCACCTTCTACATGGTTCTGTATCATTAAATAGACAGACTAAAGAATCAGCACTGAGTAATGCAGGATTCAAACCAGGAAATAAAAAAACAGGAAATTTAAATTATATTCATATCATTTACTGGAAGCATAATAAAGAGCAGAAAATACAGATAAAGCTTATTGGAGAAAGATAAAGCCAATAGAGTGAAAAACTTATAATATTCTCCATAAATCTTTAAAGTCACATGTTACAACACTAAAAACTCACAATTCTGAAACTGAAACTTTCAGCCATGTCTAGTTAATTATTTTAACTTCACAACATTCCATTGACTTTAGTGCTGAGTGTATTAGTGAAGACTGCAGAATTTCACCCTGCGAAGGATGAGGTATCTCTATCAGTGACTTTGAAATTTTTATACATGACAACACTAATATGGAAGTAATGCCAAAAATAACATAGGGAACTGACAGCTTCACTGTTAATAATTTAGAAATATTTGGACCAATATGATTCTTTCAATTTTATTTTTAAATACTGTATTTATTATTAGATTTAGTTCACTTTTCTTCATCTGTAGAGTAATGTGGTCATGAAGTGAAGGGTACAGAGTGGAAAATAAGGCAACAAAATAGCATTACAATAACACTGGACCTAAATAATCAGGGTCATATCCACTTAAAATGGTTATTTTGTTTTGGTGAAATAAGGGTTAGATGTCAATGATTCTAGGATATTAAGAAAGATGTGATTATTCCCATTTTATAAAATTACCAAACAATTGTTCAACATAAGTGTGAATACAACTAAAGAAACACTGGGGCTCAAATTTTATTCTTCAGTTTGAAATAGGTTCCAAATGGTGAAGAATGGTTGCAAACTATTGCAAACCTTTGATGAAAGATCAAAGTTCAGTGCACCTTGGGCATCAGGAACAATGGCTGGGATAAGCTTTCAGGTCTTTGAAGGATCTACTGAGGGGTCTTTGACCTGAAACATTAACTGTTTCTCTTTCCACAGGTGCTGTTGGACCTGTCGAGTCTTTTCATCATTTTCTGTATTGCAGCTGAAGAAACAAAATAGCAATTCTCATGCATTCAATTACACTTTTTATGAATTTAACTTATAAGCACCCCCTCACCCCCGCCCCCCCCCCCCCACACACACACACATCCACAGTTCATTGCATCCAGTGTCAGGAAATGTGATATGAAGTTTTTTTTCAATCACTGCCATGTTGTTTGGCTCTGCCCCCTCATACCCAGCCAGCTGTCCAGCACCTGTGGTGGAACATCCCCAAAGTGAAAGCAAGTTGTGGGAAGGCAGCAGAAAGTTTTCCTGACTAAATTTCCTCTCTAGATTCAGGAGTAGGGGGGCACCCAAGAATCCTATCAAGGCACCAAATAGGGATTTAAGTTCTTTGACACCTGATGTTTTCTAGTGATGACATCACCAGCCTTCTCAGGAGCCATTTCAGGTTCTCCTCCAAGGCTCGGTTGGTTCATAGCCTAGAATTGTACCATTCCTGCCCACCATCTCCATGCACTTTGCCCTTAAAGAAAAAATTAGAGATATCATCATCCACGGAAAGACAAGACCTTGACTGGAATCAGCGAGTGTAAATATCCCAGGCCTGGGCCAATCTCTCTGGCACAACTAGTCTAGAAAGGGGTGGGCAAAATCCCCAAATCTCATAAGGCAAATCAAAACCCTCCTGATGTGATCTCATTATTGAAAGGGGGAGTATTTGAAGAGAAATGACATAAAAGCCTAGAGTTATGGCAGGGGTAGATTTAAAATGGACAGCAACTCTGAATGGTTGGCATCAGCATTTCTACATATTTCTTAAAGCAATACTTTATTTCAAAGATAATACTTCCACAGAAAAATATATGCACAGTTAAAGTCAATACATGTATACATTTAGGTCATACATTGATTTGTCTCATTTTAATTTGGAGAATACCACCAGAACTTTGGTCTCTCACACATTGTATACATAAGACCTTTGTTGAGGTCATACTCCATACTAGTCTTCCTTCCATGTGCCTGGATGTTGAACTGTGCTGGTCAACAACACTAAATCATGAATATTTTTGCTGAAAACCAGCAAGTAGTCCATAGAGAGCATCTTTTTCACTAAAAGAATGGTATTCTAACAATCATAAGATAAGATAAGATAAGATATCTTTATTAGTCACACGTACATCAAACACACACAGTGAAATGCACCTTTTTGCGTAGAGATTTCTGGGGGCAGCCCATAAGCATCGCCATGCTTCCTAATTCGTACGTCTTTGTGTGAGGAAACCGGAGCACCTGGAGGAAACTCATGTAAACACAGGGAGAACATACAAACTCCTTACAGACAGTGGCTGGAATTGAACCCACATCACTGGCGCTGTAATAGTGTTATGCTAACCGCTACACTACTGTGTCTACCACTGGTATCACTAGTGTCTGTCTTGGTATGGTCCCTGGGAATAGCACATAAGTACAGTGTCCTGTGTAATCAAACTACTGGGCACAAAGGAAGATGGATAGCAGTGCATGTCTCCACATACCTTCCATGCAAGGGCTATTGCACCAGGAATGACATCAGCACAAAGATGTTGGAATTAGTCTTCTTCGCTCCTGTAATATCTCAACACTGGATGATTTTCTTTTTTGCCCAGCTCTTTGTTTCAGTAGTGATGGATTTTCTGCATCATTTAATCTTTGATCTATGAAATTTTCTAAGTGTTTTATCTGTGAGAGGAGTAGGCATGCTGGCTGGCTGTCGGCTTTGGTGAGTTGTTGTGTCCTAGGTTCCCAAGAGACAAGTCAGCAGCTGGTACAGCCACATCTGCTGCTGCTGCATTTGATGGGATGAGGCTGCTCATGGTTTTGAAGCAGCTGTATTATTCTGCAGAAAAAACCCTTGACTGTTCCCACTCCAGCTGTGCCCCCATTGCTGGACATTAATTTGGCAACAGGAGCAGACTTATTGACAGCAGCAATGTGCCTACTTCAGTATTATTTTGATCTGATCAGCCAACATACTGAAGCCAGAAAATGGACCTTCAAGTAAGTCTGAGCCCAGTGGCCAACCGAAACATTTGTGATTCAAGCCCGTCGTGTGCTTAGGAGGCTTTGGTGAATAAAGTCATAGCCTCATAATATCTGATAATGCTCACAAAGTTCTTAACAGTTTTTAACAGAAGCTTCAGTTTTTTGCAGGTTGACCTGAGTATCTCTTCAATAATTCATTGACATCCATATCCATCGTCCTGAACTCGAGCCTGCAATTTTTGATGTAAGTGGCTGCTNNNCTGATCAGTGATAAGAAGCAGTGTGAAATGGCTCCTAAATGGCTGAGGGGTATTAGTGGCTGGATAAGATATAGAGGTAGAATGCCTGCAGCTAGTACTACCACCACTTACTAATTAAAATAAATTCCCCTGCATTTAAGGGTGGCAGCCATATCTTATCTATTAGAATTAAGGGAAATTTTAGCATATATTGTACTCCACTACCACAGAAAGCCCATTATTCCTGTTCTTGGCTTTATGTCATCAACAGGATTTTTTAGATAGGTGCTGAAAGCCACTAATTTTGAAAATATCATACTAAGTCAAATTATTATCTGTGCTGTCTAGATATAGTGTTTTGACTGCGAGTTATTGATTTGTCGTAGAACAACAGAGTTCAATGTAACATTTCTTCAAAGTTGTTTAAAATAGTCACAGCATTAATGGATTTTTGACTTGTGGCTGTTAACAAATGTTATATTTCCACTTGTCCACACAAGAATATTCATACTTTAGAGTTTGAATGGTGAAGACGTACATACCCTTCTACTCATGAAAACTTAAGATAGGTCACCAGTAAGATGCTGAGGCAATTGTATTTTGACAGAAATTAGAAATCCAAGTACAAGTTGAGTCCAAAGTTATGCCTGGTTTGAAAAGTGATTCCTTTCCCCAAATTTCTGTTCATATTTATTTACACATCACTGATTGCAAAATAGTCCATTATGTCGAAATATATAATGTTTTAGAAGGTAATACTTAAAGAAAATGCTATATAAAAAATCCTGAAATGTTTACACGTGGTAACAGAGTAATGTTTGATTAAGATGACTGAAAATAGATTTTTTAACAAAAGAGAATTTTAAATTAGTGTTCATCTGCCACCAATGAATAATCTAATTTAAAACTATTGGAAATGACAAAAATACACTCAAAACTATTTTCTGATTGAACTGGGGTATGGTGGTCAATTCCTTTGCATATTTTTATAAAATTATTCAAAGGCTTTTGTTAGAAGTCTTTGAATAATTTTATAAAAATATGCAAAGAAATATGCAAAGTCTTTGAATAATTTTATAAAAATATGCAAAGGAATTTATAAAAATATGCAAAGAAATATAATCTTTGCTATTTGCATAATTTTTTTCAAGTCTGTGCATTGCAATCATCACTGCTGTATATAAAGCAACAAACATCCAAGCTGCAATCTCTGAAAGCTTATGAGCCCACACTCTGCAGTGGTGTAAGTTCACTGGTGGCATGGGACTTGATCAGCACCAGCAATTGGAAGGGTGCAAAGAGAATGAGATCCAGACCCTCACAGCAGAAGTTCCCTTACATCCACTCCCACCCCAACCACCCATTATAAAAGTGAATTTTACCAATCTAGCAATATCTATGTTGGTTCCTTGCTTGAACTCTAAATATGGCACCTGGTGGTTGTAATCTCAGGTTAAGGAGCTGGTTACTTATGGCTGAGATGATAAGGAATTTCTTCTCTCAGAGGACTGCCATTCAAGATTGAGATAGATTTTTTGGAATGAGGGAATAAAGATTATGGGGATCGAGTAGGAGAATGGGGTTGACACCAAGGTCAAATCAATCATTATCTTATTGAATAGGGGAAAAGGTTCAAGGGGGCATTTGGAATGTTCTACAACATATTGTTCAATTTTAAGTCTCTGTTTTGTGCCTTCACACTAAAATTATGGCTTCAGTCACTTTCTGCTCTGTAGGAGATATGATTTGGAATGGCAAGTGGCCTCTTAAGTTGTAGAATGAGGAAACTAGAGACTGGTAGTGAGCAGTAGGGATTGGTTACATAATTAGATAGTTCCACAATTGGTGATCATGCCTGCATCTGCCAAAACCTAAGCTCTGGAATTCCCTCCCTAAAATTTTCCACTTGCCTGCCCCCCCATTTCCTCCTTCATGTCACCCCTTAACACCTAGTTCCACAATCAAACTTGGCTGAGAGCCTGATGTGGCTTGAGGGCAAATCTAGTTTGACAATAAAATGACAAAATGCTGGAAAAATTCGGCAGTATCTATGGAAAAGGAAACAGTGTTTCAGTTAATTTTCTTTTTCACATGTAAGAACATAAGAAATGGAGGCAGGAGCACACCAGTTCCAATTCAAGCATGTTCAGTCACTCGATAAAATTTTAGCTGATCCAGGTCCCATCCAATGCCTCACCAGTTGTCATAGTCCATCATTCCCTGAGCTTGTTACCCCTAATCTTTCATACATGAACTTCCCACTCCAGCAGCCCTGTCATTTAGTCATCAAGTATTGACCCTAATGTGCATTTCTAAAGGGATAAGATTGAAAACGTGCCATTCTGAGCTATAGCTTCAAGCACTAAATTAAAGAGTAACATTGACAAAGCTCAGAAAGGAATGGTATTGAAACAGTGCACGTTGAGTGAAATGAAAAGTCTCAAAAATAAAGCATTTTAATCTCTCTCATTTTTACCTAGTTTCGCAGCTACTTTCAATGTATCCAAGAAGGATGACTAATTCCAGATCCCAAAACGTGGAGTTCTCTCGAAGTCTACACTTCCTTCAGTAAGGCTCAGATGGGATTATCCTCCTAAAGAAATATATTCAATCTACTTTTATAAGCCAGAAGGCAACTTTTGAAAATAACTGAATAAATAAAATTATAGCATCTACTCAATACGAAGCAGTCTGCATAGCAACTTCCTCCATACAAAAGACCAATTTGTTTCTGTAAGGAAAGTCAAAGCAAGTAAGATTGGATAAAGTTAGTGGGGTCATTGAATCATAGAGTTATACAACACAGAAACAGGCCCTTCAATCCAACTTTGTCCATGCTGACCAAGTTGCCTACCTGAGCTATGCCCATTTGCCTGAATTTGGCCTTCTAAACCCTTCCTATCCATATACTTGTCCAAATGTATTTTAAGTGTTGTAATTGTACCTGCCTCTATCACTTCATCTGGCAGCTTGTTCCAAATACCTACCACCCTGTGTGTGGAAAATCTACCCCTCGGGTCCCCTTTAAACCTTTCCCCTCTCACCTTAAATCTATGCCCTCTAGTTTTAGACTCCCCTACCCTGGGAAAAACACTTGTGACCATCCACCTTATCTACACCTTCATGATTTTACAAGGATCTTTATGGTCACCCCTCTGCCTCCTTTGCTTCAGGAAAAACAGTCCCAGCCTATCCAGTCTCTATAACTCAAACCCTCCTGTTCTGGCAATATCCTTGTGAATTTTGTTTTTCTGCACCATCTCCAGCTTAATCACATTGTTTCTATAGTATGGCAACTAGAACTGTGCACAACACTACAAGTGCAGTCTCACCAATATCTTGCACAGCTGTAACATGGTGTCCCAATTGTTGTACTCAATGCTTTAGTGAAGAACGCAAGTATGCCATTCACCTTCTTCACCATCCCAATTAACTGTGTCACAACTGTCAACTATGGGCTTGTATTCCTCTCTGTTCTACAACACTCCGCAGGGACCTGTCATTCACTGTGTATGTCCTGCCCTGGTTTAACTTCCCAGAATGAATCTCTTTGCACTTATCTCAGTTAAATTCCATCTTCCATTCCATAGTCCACTTTCCCAGTTGAAAAAGACCATGTTGTGGTCTTAGACAACCTTCTTCACTCTTCTGTTGCTGTAATCCACAAACTTACTAATCATACCCCCCACATTCTCGTACAAGTTGTTAATATATATGACAAACAACAGGGGACCCAGCACTGATGGCTGCAGCACACTATGGGTTACAGGCCTCCAATCTGGAAAACAATCCTCCCCTACCAACCTCTGACTCATTCACCAAGCCCATGTGATCTAATCTTCTGGACCAGCCTATCACGTGGGACATTGTCAAAGGCCTTACCAAAGACCATGTAGACAATATCTACCACCCTGTCCTCGTCAATCCTCCGAGTAACCTCTTCAAAGCTCAACCAAGTTTGTTAGCCATACTGACAATCCTTCATCAGTCCTTGCCTTTCCAAATGCAGATAGATCCTGTCTCTCAGAATCCCCGCCAGTAACTTTCCCCTCCATTAACTTTGGCCTCACGAGCCTTTACAATATTTTATGCCTTTTCTTTCAATTTATCATCATCCTTAACTTTCTTAATTGGCCACAGATGTTGCAGTCATCTTCCACATTGGAATATACTTTGGAGAAATGTATGAACGATCTCTTTAAATGTCAACACTGCTAATCTACCATCTTACCTATTAACTATTTTCTGGCCTGGTAGAGACTTTAGAAGATTTTGAAATATTGTGATATTTCTGAGTTGAAGTTAGGTGAAAAGAGGCTCATGTGGAGTATAAAAAAACAATAAACTGATTTTCAGCAGTAAATAATGTAAAATGCATTAGTATGTAATAGGTGCACTTCTGAATTTTCAGGCATGTTCAGTGAATTGATTCAGCCAGTTTAGTTGATCTGACACTTTCTTAGATTGGTAAGATTAGCAATTTAATTAGATATCCGTGTGAACAGTAAAGAATTTTATATAAATAACAGAGCTACTGTATTTTTCAGCCCCAGTTTACCTTCCTTTTCCAGTCTGTGACTTCCTTTGGAATGATCTGTTGCATAGTGAATCCAGTCACGAAGAAGCAAGAGGAAGTTTTTAATTAATGTCTGTTAAAAATAGTTTTTCTCAAGGAAAACTATTTCCTTTGCGATCCATAAAGCTATTTGTTTGCTTTGAGGTATCAAGAAGGTTTGATTCTTGCTAGTCTACTGCAAAACATGCTACAGAGAAGCTTTTACATAGTTTAGTCCTTTATTAGTCTAACAGTTTAGCACTAAATTCTCATTTATGTCATCTTGTCCGAGATTACCTGATTCACGGCAAAGCAAGGATTGAACCTAATACTCGGGATATTGAATGACGGAAAAAAAAAATCATTCAACCCATTGAATCTGTACCAGCATATGTCTTTCAAATTTGGACCTTCAAGTTTGATCTCCAGCTGACTTCCTATGCCCTTTACACCTTCCCCTTTTCATGCTTTCGAGTGACTTTCTAATGCCTTTTCATAAGAATTGGACTACTCTGCAATAGATTTGTGCAAAAAATTCTAATCATTTTCTGCATATAGATAACTTTTCTAAGCCATGAATACTCTTTCCAATTATTTTAAATTTCTGCCTCATGCCTGATTCCCTACATTACTACCTTACGTAAACAACCTGCTATCAATGGGTAAGATATTAAATTTGCGGTGAACACATTTAAAGAGATAGTTCATGAATTTCACCAAGGAATACTCCAAAGTGGAAGGAAACCATCCACGAGATGGCTGCAACATCTGTGGCTAACTAAGAACGTTAGGCATGGTGAAATAAAAGGTATACAGTATTGCAAAGGTTAGTGATAGGCCAAAAGAATAGGAACTTTTTATAAACCAGCAAAGAATGCCAAAAATATTATGAAGAGTGAGAAGGTAGAGTATGAGAATAAACTAGCAAATAATTAAATAACACACAATAAGAGCTTCCACATAGATATAGAAAGGTAGACAGTAGTTAATTTAAATATTGGTCCCTAAGAGGATGAAATTAATTTTTGAAAATAGAAAAATGGCAAAGATTCTAAATCATTATTATAGATCAGTCTTCACTGTCGAAGACACTAAAATATCTCAATAATAATAGATAATCAAAGGACTACTTGGAGGGAGGAACTTAACACAATCACTACCATGAGAAAAAAATTACTAGCAAATTAATGAGCCTAAAGGCTGGAGTGTCCCCTGGATCAGATGGTCTGCGTCTGAGGGTCTTAAAAGTAGATTCAGAAACAGTGGAGGCATAGGTTGTGGGAAGTTCCTTGGATTCTGGAAAGGCCTCAGAGGACTGGAAACTGCAAATGCATTCCACAATTCAAGAAAGGAGGGAGAGAGAAAACAAGAACTTGTAGGCTAGTAGGCCTAAAAACTGATGGGGGTCAAATGCTGGGATTAGTAATAAGGAGATAATAGCAGGACATTTAGAATCAGAACCAGAATCAGATTTAATATTATCACTGACTTATATGTCTTGAAATTTGTTGTTTTGCGGCAGCAGTACAGTGCAAAGATAGTAACTTACTGTAAGTTACAAAAATAAATAAATCATGCAAAAAGAAAGGAACAACAAGGTAGTGTTCATAGGTTTCAAGGACTGTTAAGAAATCTGACGGCAGAGGGGAAGAAGCTGTTCCTAAATTGTTGAGTATAAGTCTTCAGGCTCCTGTACCTCCTCTCCAATGGTAGTAATGTGAAGGGGGCATATCCCTTAGGGTCATTTATTGATGGATGTCTTTAGTGAGGTCTTTAGTGCTGGATGCCGTCTTCTTGAGACACCACCTCTTGAAGATGTCCTCGATGATGGGGAGAAAGGATATTTAGAAACCACAGGACAATCACACAGAATCAACATAGTTTATGAAAAGGAAATTATATTTGACAAATTCACCAGAGTTTTTTGAAGATATAAAAATATTGGGTGGATAGAAAGGAAACAATAGATGTAATCTGTTTGAATTTCCAGGAGACATTTGGTAAGATGCTACATAAGAAGCTACTGCATAAGATAAGAATGCATAAGGTTGGAGGCAAAATATTGACATAGGTAATGGAGTGGCTAATTAACGGAGAGTTGGGATAAGTGGATCATTTTTGGAGTGGCAATCAGTAATTAGTAGGCTGCAGAGATCAGTGCAGGGCTGCTGACTAGGATGAAGGAATTAAATGCACTGCAGCAAAATTTGCTGATATGAGCACAGGTGAGTTAGCAAACTGTGAGAAGTTCTCAAAGAGTCTACAAAGGAATATAGATAAGCTGTGTGAGTGCATACAAAGTTGACAAATGAAGCATAATGTGAAAAATGTGAAGTTATTGGAAGGAAAACTGAAAAATGAGAAAAGCAAATTATTATTTAAACAAAGTGTGACTACAGAATACTATGGTAAAAAGAGATTGGGTGGGGGGGGGGTTCCTGATTTTGATTTAACTTCACTGAGTGCTGGTGAGATTGAACCTTGAATATGGTTCCCATTTATGGTCTCCATAAGGCCAGCAGAGTGGAACAGTTGGTAGAGCCACTGCCTCTGTTCCAGAAACCTGGGTTTAATACTAACTTTGGGTGCTGGGTATGTGGAATTTGCACATTCTCCCTTTGACTGCTGGGGTTTCCTCTGGGTGCTCTGGTTTCCTCCCACATTCCATGTGAGGCCACTGTAAATTGCCCCTGGTGTAGAGGATAGTGGGAGAATCTGATGGGAGTTGAGGCGAATGGAGAATAGAAAATGTGATTAATGTGGTTGCATGAAATCAATGGGCCAAAGTGTCTGTTTCTGTACTATATCTCTCTATTAGCATTGTCGACAGTACAGAGAAGGTTCAATAGATCGATTCCTGGGTTGAAACAGTTTGATATAAGTAGAAAGGTTGAGCAGATTGGGCCTCATCAAAATATAGAAAAAAGAGAGATGATCCTACTGAAACATTTAAGATTCTGAGAGGAACACTGAGAGCATGTTTCCCCTTGTAGTGCTATTTTGAACTAAGCGCCATAATTTTGGAACAAGGGGTTGCTTATTTCAGACGGAGACAAGGACAAATTTCTTGCCTCAGAGAGTCATGAATCTTTGGGCTTCTTTAACAAAGAGCTCTCGAGACAGAGCCATTGACCATATTTACAGCAGAGACTACCAGACATTTCAGCTGAAAGGGAATCTGGGGATACGGGTAGCAAGCAGGAAAGTGGTGTTGAGGCCAAGAATGAATGGCAGAGCAGGCATAAGAGGACAACTGACCTATTCTTGCTCCTACACTTTATGTTCTTAGGTCATCCCTGAATCTTCTCTGGTGTAGTGGAAAAATACCAGACCCTCAATTTCATAGGTTCACTGGGTTGTTGCCAGGAAGAAATAGTTTTTTTTTCCTGTTAACATCCTAGCGAATGCATATTGTATCTATTCCATTGCTTCCACATCCTTCCTACAATAGGATGCCCCGAGCTGCACACAATACCTAGACTACATCCTGGTGTTCAATATTACTCTTTATTTTTGTATTTGATGTACTTGCTGTATCAAATTTGGTTCAGCTATATGTAAAGTCACTGGAGGATCCATTTTATGAACTATCAGTGAAACTTATTTTCCTCAATCCTTTTCAATACACCACAGTAATTTTATCTTGGAATAAGATGTAATATTTTTCTGCAGTCAGCTGTTTTTTCCTGTATCTTGGAAGTGCTATATTTGGCAATGATGTACAAATCTTTCAATAGGTCTCTATAGTTGATGGATGTTTTTTATGAAAATCAAGATATTCCAATCAATTGTTATCATAGTGTTTGGTTTCCTTGAAATGCAGGAAGATTTTTCTCAC
>JARFYF010000052.1:58826251-58836384 GCA_030265395.1 Rhina ancylostomus
TCCAGCAGTTTCCCTTTACGAAAATGTTTATTAGCTCACCATAAACTGAATGAGCAAAGTCTTTGAAGTGCTGGGTCCAACACGTGCAACAAAATGCAGGTAAACTAGTCCTACAAATTTCAATGTCAATTCCTTTGAAACTTAACCAATATCTGGGTCTTGACTAGAAACTTGTGTTTGAGTGAAAGAGAATTCCAGAAAATGGTAAATCATTCAAAGAGGTGAACTTGATAATAAGGGTTAAGGGCGATAGAAAATTGCAAACTGTTTTCCACCCTGCCAGATGTCATTTTCAGCAGTGCTAAAATCTGACAAAACATTAACTGAGCTGTAATTTCCTTATTGCCCAAAAGAGACTTCCACAGAAATCCAATGTCACTTCACAGTACAGATAAGAATGAAAGATGGATAGCGGCATGTATTAAGCCCATTTTTAAAGCATAAAATGTACACAGTTGCGTCCAAACCCGTACAAGAATAGGTCCCAACACCAAAGGTATGGGGCCACTTTCAGGCATCCTTGTTGAATACCTAAAGCAAATGCCAGATCCCTTGTATAGCTAAATCTGGAGCCTAATGCCTCTTAAAGGATTCATTTTACAAACTGGGCAACTCAACACAGCATATTCTTCAAAAACCCACCATATGTAAATTTTTGACATTTATTTTCAAGAACATTTTCATGTGGACTCAGTAGAAGCTGACATGCACATCCTCCAGCACAGGAGTTGAGGCTGTATTCACAACCTTATTCCACAAACCCCACCTCCTTCTAATTCCTCTAAAATGCTCCATTCCCTTCCAGGCCATAATTAAATGTTGCTGCTGGCAGGACACACTGTACAAACTTGTTATTGCTCATCCAGCGAGCTGAGTACAGGTGACCTGTGATAACAACCCTCCATGCACGAGCAGCTGAGGCCAATGACCAGTTCCTATCAATCCTCAGGCCACTTGCTTCTGTGTTTAGCCTGGGCTCAAAAACCTTGTGAGGATCTTCCAGCCCACTCTTTTCTTCCTATCGAAATTCCAAAAAGCTGTTGCAAACATTTGATCTTCTGGCTGTTAGATTTTCCATTGTCATACTGATGTGACATCGTTTACTGAGAGTAAACAATTTTCTTTAAACTCATAAAAGAAACTAGTTAATCCACAACCAATAATACCTTGTTGTTCTGCAAGGCCAAACGACTTCCATTGCTTGCTAAGGTTTCCCAGTGTGGACATTATTATATTCACCTTTTAAGTTCTGGTGTTATTGAATATTAATTTCTCAACTGTATGGATTAGATTATATTGGAATATATTTTCTGTTGAGCATTGTTAAAGTTGTTTTATAATCGAGTATTGTGATATACAACCTTCATCATTGCTATAGAATAAAAAAAGACTAGTAAAATAATAGGAAGAATTATTCAATAATTGTACTTCCATTGCTTTATTGTCAGAAAGTAACTGTGAATAATGGAAACTAACGCGAAAATAAAATCTTAAATTAATCTGCTCTTCCTGTTATCCACAAAGAAAAATAGGATGCTGGAACAACAGATGAGCAGAACCTGCCATTCAGTCCAGACATCCTCTAATAAAAGAAATAGCAAATAAAAATCAATGGTGTTATTAATGAGAATAATAATATTTTGTTCCAAATTATCACCATTGTTTTGTTTAGTTAAAACCCACTTCTGTTGCTGTGACTTTGAGCTACTGGAGTTCAAGTTTTATGTGTAAAATTATCACCTTGAGTTTATTTGCGTAAAGATCCCTTCCAGAATAAATATTTCTGTTGCCTGCTGAATGCAGTGCTTTTGTTTATGGAAGTAACTTCAAGGGTCCCCTTTCTTCAGGAAAACATGTTCATTCTATAAACTACTTCTCACAGTATTTATATAAAGACAAAGCATGAAGTCAACATTAAGCATTTGCAAGTGTTTAATTCATCGGGGACAAAGGTCAGTATTGCCAGAAGACACAGTGAATAAAACAAACCTTTCTTCTACATGCTAAATTCATGCCCTTGTTGAAATGGCTCATCACCTTAACTGCAATATCAAGCAAGTCTTAAATGAAAACTGTAAGTTAAACACTTCAGTGAAATTACTCAACATTATTAATAAAATGAAATGTTTCTTTTTAATTTATATAATTTTGTCACACAAAACTGCACCACTTTGCTTTATACTGGTTTAGGTTTGTAGGTAATATTCCACATCCATTGTCTTCTGCTTGGTTGATCACCATTTTCTGCAGATCTGTGACTATCATCCAGCAGTTCCTCAGGTAATTTGACAAAGATGCACGAAACTCAACCTCAGGAGAACCTTATTCAAAAGTGTCAATAGAAATCTTAAACTCAAGACTGAGTTTAAAAGTAAACAGCGAAAGTAAGAATCATACCATGCACAATGTCCTATCTCACCATATACAATCTCTCCTAACCCAATGTACAGTCAGTCCACTCTCACAGAACGTACAACACAGGAACAGGCCCTTCAGCCCACAATGTTATACTGAACTAATTAACCTAGTAATTAAATGCCAAACTAAATGAGTCCCACCTGCCTATGCATTGTTCATATCCCTCCCTTTTCTGCACATTCGTGTGCCTATCTAAGAGCCTTTCAAACACCTCTATCGTATTTGCCACCACTACCACCCCTGGCAGCAGATTCCAGGCACCTACCACTTTGTGTAAATAAAACTTGCCCCACACATCTCCTTTGAACTCTCCCCCAACTCATTTTAAATGCATGCCCTCTAACATTAGACATTTCAACACTGGGGACAAATTACTGGCTCTTCCTACTGTCTATCTATGCCTCTGGTAATCTTATAAACTTCTACTAGGTCTCCCCTCACCATATATAATATATAATCTCACCAAACACAACGTACTATCTCATCAGGTACAATGTCTTCTCTCGCCATGTGCAGCATCCTATCTCACCCATGTACAAAGACTTTACACACTGTGTACTATCTGTGAACTCTCTTCATGTAATATCATTATGTGCAATCTATCCTAACTGATCATGTGCATTGTCCTATCTCACCATCTGCGAATTATTCAGTCTCATTATGTATGATCTGCCCTATCTCAGCATGTACCTTCTGTCCATAGGAGGCCCAGAATAAGAGTGGGATGGAAAATTAAAATGGAAGACAACAGGAAGCCCAGGATCACCGTTGCAGACTGAACAGAGTCACTTGCAAAGCAGTCATCAAGTCTGCATTTGGTTTCTCCAATGCAGAAGAAACCACATGGTAACACTGAATACAGGTGACCCTTGCATGATAGGGAGGTTGTGTGACTCGGAAACGGTCCTTATCGTGATATTCTGTAATGCAAAGCCGCATCATCTGCACATGCGTCAAGAAACATGAGTAGAAGAAAAAATTAATTTGGTGATAATTTATTTTTTACGCATAGATTCCATTCGAGCAAATTTTATTCCATAACTCACATTTTTGGGCGGTGTTTTGTGAATTGTGTAAGGCCGAATTTCTGTTCGGCCTTAATGCAGGCAGGTCACCTGTATTAGAAGAAGCCTAAGTGAATTGTAGCTTCACTTAGAAGGACTATTTGGATCCCTAGTTGGTGGGAAGGGAAGAGGTACAAAAGCAGGCGTTACATCTCCTCAGTTAGCATGGGAAAGTACTGTACGAAGTGGCTGGTGGAGGTGGAACAGTGGACAGTGAATCATGAAGTGAACGGTCCCTATGAAATACTGAAAAACAGGGAGCAGTGGTGGAATCTCTTTGAAGCTAATCAAAGTTGTGAAGGATGAGCTGTGGAATGCAGAGGCTAGCAGGGTGGAAGGTGAAGACCAATGGAACCTATCATTGTTCAGACCAGGCAGAGGCCAGGTGAGAACAAATGCACAAGAAATATATAAAGCAAGGTTGAGGGCTTTGTCCACTATGATTGAAGAAGAAATTGCTGAGAAGAAAGGAAGACAACTCAGACGACAGGGAAGGAGAAATTGGGAGTATGGAATGGAGTCCTTAGAGGAGGCAGGGTGGGAAGAAGTACAGTCGAGATAGCGGTGGGAGTCTGTGGGCTTCGAATGGATATTGGTCACTGGCCTTTCTCCTGAGACAGAGACTGAGGACTCCAGAATAGGAGAGGAAAAGTCAGATATAAACCATATGAAAGTGAAAGCAGGATGAAAATTGCTCCCAAAATCAATGACATTTTCAAATAGCAGTCAATGTATCAGAAAAAAGCAATTGGAGAGGGGGCCTGAGTAGGAATTTGTAGCATTTATCCCACAAAAATACAGACATACTTCAGGCTCATGCAAGTGCCCATAGATGCACCTTTGTTGTGGAGATAGTGAGTGGAGTTGAGGAAGTTGTTATTGAATGTGAGAATGAATGCAGCCATGTAAATGAGTGTGCTTGTGGAAGGGAATTGGTTGGGCCTCTATTCAAGATGCAGAGGGCCCTCAGACCATCTCGGTGTGGGATGGAGGTGTAGAGGGATTGTATATGTCCATAGTAAAAATGAGCTAATTGTGACCAGGAAATTGAAAATTGTCAAAGCAGCAGAGGGCATCAGAAGTGTTATGAAGTAGGTCAGAAGGGACATTATCAGGGAAGAGAGAATGTAGTCAAGATAACAAGAATTGGCAATTGGTTTATTATTGCCACATGTACCAACATACAGTAAAAAACTTTGTTTTGCATGCCATCCATACAGATCATTTCAAAACATAAGTGCATTGAGGTAGTACAAAGGGAAAAGCAATAACAGAATGCAGAATATTACAGTTACAAAGAAAGGGCAGAGTAGCTAGACATTAAGGTGCAAGGGCCATGATGACGTAGATTGTGAGGTCAAGGATTCATCTTTATTGTACAAGAGGACTGTTCAAAAGTCTTATAACAGCAGGGTAGAAGCTGTCCTTGAGCTGTTTGTGTATGTTTTCAAGCTTTTGTATCTTCTGCCGGATAGATGGGGAGAGAAGAGAGAATATCCAAGGTGGGAGGGGTCCTTGATTATTTTGGCTGCTTTCCCGAGGCAGCAGGAAGTGTAAACAGAGTGCATGGAGGGGAAGCTAGTTTTCTCCAATCACAACACCACTGCTCTAGTTAGTGGATTTGATGACAATATCGGGGTTGGTCCTCAGTGAGTGCAGTGCTGTAAGTACAGAAGGGGGTAGTCAGAGTGAGGAATGGATAAACTGAGATGGTGAATATCATGTTAGCAGTTACCAATGAATAGGAAGAGTAAGGGATTAGAGAGAGGCGTCAAGGTGGCTCAGCAATCCACAGTGTGGGTGAAGAGTCCCAGCCATGAATATTTGGCTTGTCATTTCCATATCTGAATCAAAGATGAAGAGAAAACCCCAGAGCTGGAAGGCAGCATTTTGGCTTGCATCATTGTTATTGATATTGGTTTATTATTGTCACATGTACCGAGGTACCATGAAAAACTTGTCTTGCATACCAATTGTACAGATCAATTCATTACACAGTGCAGTTACATTGAGTTAGTACACTGTGCATTGATGTAGTACAAGTAAAAACAATAACAGTACAGAGTAAAGTGTCACAGCTACAGTAAAACTGCAGTGTAATAAGGCGCAAGGTCACAACAAGGTAGATCGTGAGGTCAGAGTCCATCTCATCGTATAAGGTCATATGACTATTTTCAAATTATTTACCAATATACTCCATAATATCATTTTCTAAAAGAAAACTACTTCGCATTTATATGCAAATGAATCAGTGGCACAGCTAGTAAAGCTGCTGCCTTAGAGCGCCAGACACCCTGGTTCAATCCCAACCTCGGGTGCTATCTATGTGGAATTTGCACTTTCTCCCTGTAAATGCGTTGGTTTCCTCCAGGTGCACTGGTTTCCTCCCACATCCAAAGACGTGCGGATTGGAAGGTTAATTGGCTGTTGTAAATTTCCCCTAGTGTGTAGACAGAATCTGGGTAGGAGTTGATGTGAATGTGGGTGGAATTAAAAAAAGGGATAAATGTGGGACTAATGTAAATGGGTTGTGATGGTCAGCATGGACTGGATGGGCCAAAGGGCCTGTTTCCATACAGAATGTGAAATCGGCTTCCCCATTCAGATCTCCCGCTTGCAGTGCACATTTTGGCCAATGCTCAACCTAAACCAACAACACCAAAAGCCTGTGATGAACATTCACTCCAGGATAAGTACACATTGCTCGAACCCCTCAAAGTGAAATCCTGCACACCAGATTACACTTGCTTGAACACTTGCAACTGGAGAGGAGATTAAGAATACAGTGCCTCTGTGTTCCACACCATCTTGCTCAGTCTTATGCCAGTACTGAATGTTTGTAAGAGGGGTCCCTCTGCAGGTTTCTCTATCAACGGAAGTATTACTTGCTCTGAAATACTTTTTTAACTGGCCACAACTCAAGTCAGGCAGCTGTTGCATGACCTCCATTTTTTTAATTTATTTTTATTTTGCTCTGATTAGGTCCCATCATTGTTACTAAGGTTGCTCAAGTCTCAGCAGTGGAAGCTACATTGTTAATCCTTTGCAGCAGATGTTTATATCAGCCTTTTTTCTTCTAGGATTGAGCCTCATGTGAAATATGACTTATTTTGGTTCCAGATCCATGCTGAAAGTATTGTGTATATTTAGTTTTTCCAGCACATTCTGTCCAGATTGACAATGTTGAAAATTGGACTGCAGCCATTAGATAATTTTCTGAAGTTCACAAAATGCTTTAGGTTCTCATGGTAGAAATCAGTTTGCTGTTCACTTAGTCACATTCTCTGGATTTATGATATTCTGAAAATCTAGTTATTGGAATTATATGTTCTTAATCCCACAAAAATAATTCAACATAGAATATTTAATATTCATCTTGTCTCAAGCTAAGTTCACTTAATAAAGGTACAGCACAGAAGCAATCCAGTCAACATGTGGTCTTCGTGTGTGCTCCACACAAACCTGGTTTATTCTTGATTGATTTATTCAGCTTCCCTTTAAAAGTATCCATATCAACCTCAAGTCTGTAAGTAAATAAAATTCATATCAAAAAACAGATTAAGATTTATTGGAGTGCAAGGCAAACAGAAAATTAGAGGCCACCCATAGATCATTAAAAAAACATGAATGAAAGTATCAAAAAGCCATTAAATGTTTTACTTATGCATCAACAAATAAACCACAACCCACAATGTCAAAATTAACTGTTCAACTTTGCCACACAGAACTGAATAAAACTACTGCCTAGGGAAAATGACTGAAATCCATGACTTTTATTTAATTACACATTTTACTACGTCCCAGCAAACTGCTGCAAGAAAAATACAGGCCACACTGATAAGCCTCAGTATGAGACTATCAGTATTCTTAGGCCCATACTAAGCACAAGTCTAAGAATATCACCAGTGATTCCTGCAGTTAAAATAATGTAGTCAGCTTATTTCTCAATGGCATTTTTAATTTGCTCTGGAAACATCAAACATATGTTAAACTTCTTCTACTGTAGATCACTTTTTCATATGTCCATTATACCTATGTTTTGTTGATATCATCACATAATTATGAAATCAAAATGTGAAAAAATACAAACATTTTGAAGTCTCATGAGAATGCATGCCTTATGTTTAACCAATCTGTCTCTTCTGAGTTTTGAGAATGGAAAACAATATCAAAGCCAATTTGCTACATCAGTTCTGATTCAGAGTCAAGACATCCAGACGCCTCAAATGTATTTTTCACCTCAATTCATTTTTGATCCTTGCCATCATTGAGAATGTACATTTTCCTTCGTGATCGGTAACTGGCAGGTTCAGGAGAAGTCTAATGATGATGTAGTTAGGGATTGTTGACTGGGGGCCAACTTGCATTAAAGCTTGCAGATATTTCATCAGGCCTATCCTGTATAAAGAACCTGAATTGTATAAGTTTATAAGGTCAGTTTTGTTCCACGTCATTTGAACTGAACGGCAGTAAGCTCAACAGCATGTTCCCAAGCATCAGTTATGTTAAACAAGTTGTGTTCAAACAGTATTCCAGAACATTAGTTCAACACCTGCTCAGGAGCTGGGCAATATAAAGACATGTTCATAACTGGTCAAATACAGCATGGAAGGTCTCGGCTTCACTCAAATAAGATGTCAGGTTTTCCCGACTCATTTGCAAACTGGCATGGGTCAGATCAATTTGATAATTCTGTGAACCAGCCACATGTGTTTTTAGCATCACTTACAAAATCCTGGAACTGATTACACAAGGAAGCCGAGCGATTGCAGTGACTGAACTGCTGGATTCAGGGCAGCGTCTCTTTTCTGCAGCTGCTAAAAGGACATTTTAAACCACTGAAGAACAGTATCCCACGATTGTGCCTTAAGCCAATTTCCAATTGTTTCATCTTGTTGTGAAAGAAAGAAGTTTCCAGGTCAGGTGTCATGTGGCAGGTTTGCATCTGTTGACAGGTCTTCTGGTGCCTGCTGAGTTGTGTTGTAGTTTTGACACATGGCTTTTGTGAAACCTGCGTGACTGCTGCATCTTGTGTCTGACAGACTTTTGGCTGTCAAGGGTGCCTGGCATTACAGAAAGCTTGTTCCAGCATTATGTGGACACTGAACAGAAAACATTCAGACACTTGAGAGAGCAGAAAAAATTAACAGCATTTAAATGGCTACTGTTAATATTGTTAACCCCCACTAAATTTAAAGAATGGGCAAGACAAGGAACATAGTAAATGTGGTTAAGTCATTTTAGATGAGCCTGCAGAACATATGATTACCCAGTGTAATTAGAAATGTCCAGATCCGATTAGTTCATCACTGTCAGCAAAGCCTTGCACCTATATGACTCTCTCATGGGTTAATTCCAATAAGTTGTTCCACTGATTCCTGTGCCTAAACTAATAAATTTGAATATGAGAGTCAGCTAATCAACAAGCGATAGATATGGTATTGCATCCATGATTACTGAGAAATATTTGGCTTGTTACAGTTCTGCTGCTGACGTGCTTTTTAACTTCCTGCCCCATCAAGTTAATGAATTCTTCATGGTAAGAACAAATTTTTAAAAAATGCAAATGCTGAAAGCCTAAATTCTGGAAATACTCAGCAGATCAGGCCATGGGAAGCAGGGAACCTGTGGGAAGAGAAACAGAGTCACCATTTTAAGACAGAGACTCTTCATCAGAATCCTTCACTGTACCTGCTAACAGATAAGAAGGGTTAACTTTGCCCTTCTGTCGGAAAATCCCCAAATTCTTCTCCAGTATAGTGATCCTAACTGCTCTTTACTCCCACAAAGTGGAAATGCAACCGCCATAACTTGCTTAAGGAGATGTCTCCGGTAGTGGCATTTTAGTTACAATTGCTGTTTAGAACCATACAGTTGCGATGGTTCAGACTTCTCTAATATTCTGACAAGCATTGAAGGAGTTTCCCATTGTCAAATCCTTTGTTGAATACATGCAATTTGGTTGAGGTCCCAAAAGATAATGTATACATAATCTAGTCTAACGCAACAGGAGCGTCATTGCATATTTGATGAGAAAACAAACCTTCAGACAGTGTATACGACTTCCTTCCAGTCACACCAGCAGAAACAGATAATTCTTGTATGTTTTTTTAATTTGATAAGCAGCAATCCAAAGAATCGTGAAATTGGCATCAATGTTACACTACAGTGCAGGATCACTGCTGAATTAACCTACCTCGACTGCATTCATTTCACCTGCATAACTTGGTCCTGGTTTGTCCACTTCCTGATGCTCACGATCTGCTTCATCCTCATATGCAGGGACCCTGTCTGCCAATTGGTACTGTGATCCATATGGCCAGCAGCTCCTTTCACTTGTTCAGATAGGGGACAATTATTGGTATCTTTTGAGGCAAAATTGACTGAAACTGGACCAGCAATCTAAAAAACAAAGCAACAACGTACATTTACATCATGGAGAAACTCTCCAAACAGCACTGTTATGAAGCAGCCCAATCCAAACTGCACATCCTGCATGGCATTAGATTCTTCTTAGGTTGAGAAATATTGCCTGCAAAACAGTGGAGATACCAATAGGGATACAGACCATTCAATACTGATATGATTAATCAGTCACACTACACTTTTGGAAAGAGAATGCCACAATGCTCACAGATATCGGGCAAGTGC
>JARFYF010000052.1:58894097-58906781 GCA_030265395.1 Rhina ancylostomus
GATAGAAGGATATGTGGGAGGAAGGGGTTAGATAGTCTTAGGTGTGGTTTGAAGGGCAGCACAACTTGGTGGGCCGAAGGGCCTGTATGGTGTTGCATTGTTCTATGATTCTATGGTTATATTATGTCTGTAGAGAACACAGACCAGGAAATTAAGGTTTTATTGTTTATTTCTTTCTTTGACTCATGCTGTCTTTTAGCAATGGCACCCAGCTAGGTGAACCAAATCACATGATTAGTCTTTTGTGCCTTTTGGAAGGTAACAATTCAATTGACTGATGGTCCTTCTATAAATCTCATGTCTAATTATTACGATAATTGTAACTGAGAAATCAATTTTAAAATATTTAGTTCCCATATAATAGTTGCTTTGATTAATCATTGATAACAGTAAGCAATCAATAGGACATACCCTCAGGCACGATTGCAAAAAGTTTAGAACTCAATAGGTTAGTTTATGTTGATTAACTCATTACAAACTGTCACAGTAATGGAAGCACTTATGGAAACTACATGCCTTTATTCAGTATTATGATCTACAATGACCTTTGCAATAATTGGATACTGGCTGAAGTGCCCCATGCCTAATAGCCCACTGACACTCATTAACCGGCACAGACATGAAAATGATTATTCCTGCTAGAACTTGAAGAGATGAAGCTGTCCACATAATTGTATTACCTGAGGGACAAGTGTAGAAAGTGACAAAATGAAAAGAATATTATTAGAAAGGGTAAAGATTTAAAAAATGATTACATTTGTAAATAAGAAAAATACAAGGCCACTCAGGATGTAATGGCTGCTTTGAAAATCTTGTTAAAACTATTTACCTTATTCATAATAAAATACAGCAATTGAGCATTTTCCTTACTTCAGCAAATGTTACTTAAACAAAAATAATTCTCAAAGACTTACATTGTAACCATGCAAGATCCACATTTCCCTAGAAGGGATATTGGCAGGAGATAAGGTCAAACAAGCAAAACTTCAATGCAAATGACCTCATCCTCATGATAGAAGATACGTGCCACAGTTCAGGCTGTCACACCACAAACCTTAGATCATTTCAACAGTGTAACAATGTGGCAAAGCAAACATTAGGAAGGAAATGTTCAATTACAAATGTTCACAGATTCTGATTTCAGTTTAACTTTGCTGTTTTTCTTCGCAAATGCATTAGCCATACATAGTCCAATGTTATTCCCATGACTACGCAAATATCAAGAATCATTTCAGAATAAATTAAAATTTTATAGTGCCACAAGTACATGATAAAAACTACAAAAAAGCATTTGATCTTTTGTCCACAATTAGAATTGGGGAGAAGTGCTTTGTTTTACCACTCGGGAGAAGGAAGCACTGCTCGAATATTTTATGAAAATTATCAGGTTGCTAATCCTTGTTGCCATTCTCTGAAAAAACACAATGCAGTGATATTTTGCCCTTCCTAAAATAATAGATATGGCTCAGAAATGCTATTGTCTAACACTTGCTTTTTAAGTGCTATGCAAGTGATTTATTGCATTGAAGGGTACCTCTCCCACTTATGCAGTCAAAAACACATTATGCATAATGAGAAATTCTTTCACACAGTTATATAGGCATGACAATGTAATGCACATCCTTGGAGAGCCCATGGGAGAAATCAATGCTCAATGAGAGAACCCCCTACAAAATTGTATTCTATGTCTATAATTAACACACAGACATAACACTCATAGGATAACAGGATAACTGACCTCAACAGCACAGGAAGTGAATCAGTCACTTGCAGGTTTGTTGGGAAGTTGCTTGCTGCTTGACAACCTAGACAATGTTTCAGAGGTGAATATTCTCAACAAACATGGAGCGCTGGAGGGGGGGGTACTGGTTTACTAGGAGCCCACGATATGGCCAGTAGCCGCAGGCATGGGCCAGACGGCAAAGTCACCTTGGCAGAGGAACCTAGATGAGGAGGCAAAGAACTTATTCCAAAAGAGATATTCTCTCAGAAATCTGTAGAGAATTCCCCCTTAACTACACCTTTTTGAAGAGCAATGGATCTAGAGCATAACATTTCCCTTGTCAGCAGTGAAAGATATCCGTTGCTTAAGAAGGCTAAACTTTATTCGTGCCCTCATACCTGGGTGCTCTGCCTGTAGGAGTGTTGCCCACTGTCAGCCTGATCATCCCAAACTTCCAATCCTTTCAGGTTGCTGGAGGCATCTTTGCCACCTTTTGCAGTTCAAAATTCACTACTGCTTCTGATGTATCATTGATGCATACTAACCAAGGGAACTTTTTCACCCATGTAGATACATCCAGTTGTCAAGGACACATGGATTTGAAGGTTCGATCGAAGACTGCCTACATTAGTGTGATGCTCGGTGTCCCTATGTGAATTGTCTGGAAGTTCAACTTGTACATTATCCAACAGTAAATCCTGATGGTGAATAACGTGTATCCAGGAAGATCACATAATTCTTTCATAATAATTTCTTTATACAGTCCTTGGTGCCTATCTTATAGCAGTTCCACATGGACTGAGAACTAGCCCGTAGGGAGGGCTTTTCCCTCCTTCCTTTGCTTTTCACCCCAAGTCATGCTCCTGGTCCTTCTACTAACCACAGTTAGAACCACAGGACACCAGGTGCCTAATGGAGAGTGGCAATGGAGTCCTAAAGATAAGATTGCTGTGCTCAGATGAACCTGGGGGATCCCTGCTGCACTCAACAGAGAGAGTGTCTCAAGCTCTCGGCTGTCTATTCATGCTGAATCTTGCCTGCCACAACAGAAGAAGGAGGAAGAGAAGAAAGATGGAAGCCAACAGCGAAAGTCATTTTCTGGATGAGTGGCTAAGGTGAGTTCATAGCCCTGAGATCCAGTTGAGGACCCGATTTCAACAATATGCACTCAAGCAGTCACACACTCCTTGGCCCACATTGACAAGCCTTTTGTCCCTGTAGCTTTGAAAGTCCAAGTGCCAAGCTATCATGACACTAGATTACTATCTATCATTGACTATTAACTGCCAGTGAAAGTCATAACAGGTCTTCTTAAGACTCAACATCATTACTATTGGCCAGTACCCCCAAGAAAAGGACCTCTTATGATCAGGACAGGACATCAAACAGGCACTGATTGAATGATTGTGCTGATAAATACTGAAGACTGCCAATACAATAATGCTGGAATTAGCTTATGATCTGCTAGTCTGTCTCTCCAGCAATATGATTGATATCTGGGTCCTGGCCAAAGTCCTGAAAAACAATCTGTTGACAATCTTCCTGTCATGAAGCCAATTCTAGGAAAACAGCCCTGACCACAGGTAATGAAGGATCAAGCTACCTCCGTGAATGCTGATCCAACTCCAACAAACAGTCCACCTCAGAGACAATAATATCACAACATTTACCCTTTGAACCACCCTGAGCTATACAGTGGCTGCACTGCTGGTTTAGAATTGAATGACAGGACCCTGTTGATGCTTTTAATCATACAACAAAACACCAGACTGTTCATCTCATAGTGCAGGGCCTACAGCACGTCAGTGAATGAACCAACCCTCAGGAATGTGAAGCAATTAGAGGGGAACTGAGAAAAATAAAAATTCATCCAGAGAGTTATGGGGATTTGGAATGTACTGTCTGAAAGAGTGGATTCATTATGTTTAAACAATAAATTGATGAGCTCTTCAACACTCATAACCAAAAAGTGCCACGAATCAGCCATAGTCTAAATAGCTCCACTGACATGGACACAATGCACTAAATGTCTTCCTTCTGTACCTCAAATTTCATAGGAAAAGAGCCATAATTACCAAATTATCAGCTCCATGCAACAGCCAAAAGCCAGCACTTGCAATAAGTACGGAGGGACATATATCCCCACACTGACTGTCTCCCTCTTCCTTTCCCTATTACTGACCATGTCAATCGTCCCTCCAGCACAAGGAAAGAAGCAGGAACAAAGAAATGAATCATCAGCTTTACATGATTTAAAAGTAAAATATAAGCCTTCAAAAGAATAACTTGAAAACAAATATATCACTGATCTAATTTTAATTTAGAAGTTTCATGATCATAGCCCTAAATAAACAACATCCATATGCAAATAATTTAACACTGGGCCAGATCACACTGGATCCAGCTTGCCCACGGCACACACAGGCCCCAGAGCCGTGGTAACTTCTCGCACCCATGCCTGCCACTACAGCCCCGAGGAATTCAGTTCTGTTGCCATCCCAATGCACTTACCAAACTCTGCAAGGGGAAAGCTAGGGATTTGCATTTCCTTATCACTTGTGCTTTGGAACAAGGTGTGGGAAAGAAAACCACATGTCAATGAGGAAAACAGATACGGGTTACCTACACATCACCACTTCATAGATCGCACAACTTTTAATAGTGTGGATTCATTGAAAGAAATGAAAGATAAAGGTGTCACTAAATTTAAATTCATAATGAATTTATTTTATTATTTAATTTATAGGGATGTGGACACAGCTGACAAGGCAAATGTCATATCACTGAAACTATAGCATTTTCTTTTTTATATTTTGTGATATTTGGTCTGTTTATCTTTGTACTTAACTGCAGAAAAATATAATTTCACAGTGCAACCTAATAGATCAGCTAACTCATGTTGCCACAGCAAAATGGAAAATCACCACAAGAAAAAAGAAGTTCCTTGTACTGACCTCCATGAAAGAATGGTCTGGCAAGTATCTCATTACCCTTGCAATGCACCAACGTGTAAGGTGATAATCAGCAGCTGAAAAGTAATGGTACTAGCAAAGAAACATATCAAATTCCCTCATTTTATTATCTAAGAATTAATAGATTAATGTAATAACACCAATGGAAATAATTCATGTCTCTGATTAGTCAAATCTGTAATTTAGACACATCTTGTGTTCTTGGGAATACAATATAAGGTATTTGATGTTTTTCTACTTTGTTCACAAACTAATAATTGAAAATGTTCTGGAAATCTACCTAAATTTAGCCCCTTGAGATGTAAACATTGATATTCTGGTACAGTCCATACCTTTGTATTTAAAGTGGTCTGAAACTTTAGGCCATGAAAATGAGTCATAACAGCTGAACACAGCAATAGGCAAAACAGAGCTTTGAAAAGCAACATATTTGTCTGCTCATCAGAATTATAGAATGGTTACAGCACAGAAAGAAGCTGCCCTGCCCGTCATGTCTGTGTCAGCTCTGTACTAGAGCAATACACGTTCTCTGTTGCTTTGTAAATCTTTCTTTACCATAATTTATCCAGTTCCATCTTGAAGGCCACAGTGGAACCTGTCTCCACCAAATCTGCTGTTGATGCTGTCCAGATTCCAACCACATGCTGAGTAAAGAGTTCTCCTCGTGTCACTCGTTATTTTCTTCCCCTTTATTTTATACCTGTGGCCTCTAGTCCTCAATCCTTCCACCACAGGTAACAATATCCCATTATCCACTCTGTCCAGATCCCTCATCTTACATGTTTCCAACAAATGTCCCCTCAGCTTTCTCTTCTCCAAAGAAAACAGTACCGCACTTTCATTCCACCCTTGTAACAGTAGTTCTGTAGTTGCTCTTTCTCAGACTCATTCTCATAAAAGAGACGCAAGAGACTACAGATGCTGGAATCTGGAGCAACAAACAATCTGCTGGAAGGACCCATGCGGGTCAAGCAGCATCAGTGGGAGGAAAGGAATCATTGCCGTTCTGGGTCGAAACCTGATGAGTTCTTCCAGCGGATTGTTTGTCACTCCTCATTCTCATAAATCTTTTCTGGACCCTTTCTAATGCCTTCACATCCTTCCAATAATATGGCAAGCAGAATGTAACTCAACACTCCAGCTGAGGTGGGACTAGTATTTCATAAAGGCTCAGTATCGCTTCCCACTTTTTATACTGTATGCCTCTATTGATAAAGCACAGGATTGCATGTCCTTTGTTAATCACTTTATCAACATTTCCTGCCACTTTTCATAATTTGTGCACACTTACCTTTAGATTTTT
Organism: Rhina ancylostomus; assembly: GCA_030265395.1. Lineage (NCBI taxonomy): Eukaryota > Metazoa > Chordata > Chondrichthyes > Rhinopristiformes > Rhinidae > Rhina > Rhina ancylostomus. The sequence goes on from JARFYF010000052.1 coordinate 58,900,096, forward strand.
TTAAATAGTATCTTGTATTTTATATTACGTCTCCTCATTTTTCCTACCAAAATGCAATCAACTCATATTTTACCCCATTTAACTTCAATAGCCATGTATCTGCCCTTTCTACCAGTGTGTTCTCTTCCTGTCGATCTCTCTACTCTTTGCAGTTCATGATATTGCCAAGTTTTGTGTCATCTATAAATTTAGAAATTGTAACTTGCATCCTCAAGTCTAGGTTATTAATATAGATCTAAAAAGCAATGACCCCCAACACCAGTTCCAGCAGTTCCAGAGGAATGCCACTATTCACCTTTCTCCAGCCTGAAAAATAACAATTCATCTTCACCCTCTATAGCCTGTTACTTATCCAACATCATGGCATGCTAACAATATCTATTTTATGCCAGGTGCTTCAACTTCACTGATAAATCTGTTTTGGGCACCTTATCTAAAACCATCTGGAAGTCCATATGCACCACATCAATTTCATTACCCTCATAAACTCTACTCATCAAAAATATCTATGAAACTTGATAAACATGATTTTCTCTCAAGAAATCCATGCTGACTTGTCTTAATTAATCAATTTTACCCCAGGTGACTTGGGGTCAATGTACCTAAAAGCTTCCACCTCCACTCTCCCCACCCCACCCCTGGTTAGACTGACTAGTCTGCTGTTGCTGAGCTTATCCTCACTCCCTTTTTGGAATAAGGAAGTAACATTTATTACTCACCAGCCCTCTGCCACCACTCCCATATAAAAAGAGCATCAGAAGATTATGGATAGATCGCTGTGATTTCCTCCCAAACTTTTCTCAGAATCTGATAACATATCTTCTATCTCCTCCTTCACTGTTTCTTTGGAAGTACCCTCTTCCCTGGTGGAGATTGATGCAAATTACACATCTAGTACCTTAATGGTGCCCTCAGCATCCATGTTCTAGTTCCCAAATTTTGTCTTTAGTAGGCCCCACTCTTCCATTTATTCAATAAATTTCCAAAGCCAACTCCTAATCAACATACATCAACACACCAGGATTTGTGCTGAGCACACTAGGATTTGTTGGCCACTTAGTCAAATGGGCAGGCTATCTTGGTCTCAAAGCTGTAGTTCAAGCATGGCGTATGCTATGATCCAATAGCTTAGATTATCTAAAATATCTATTTATGGGAGAAGTAAATAAGACAATAAAATCATTTCACAAGATTCTGGTCAAAGTTTCAACTTGGTAGCTATCAATAGAAAAGAATTAAAACCATTGATCAATAGTGCATAGTTTTGGTTATTAATGGTAATAATGCTTTGCTTTTAGACCAAAATGGGTTATTTTTTCATGTCATATTACTGCAGGAATTTTTATTAAATGTACCTCGGAGCAGATAAAACCAGTATTATTAATACAAAAAAATTACATTTTTACCAAGGCAATCAAGGCAAGTGATTTTCACATCTGACAGAAGCATAATAATATGCAAATTAAACTTGTCATGATTATTATTAAAAACCTGTGTTATTTAGCCTCTAGAAAACAAGATTGACTTCACTGCAGTGAATATTAACTTGCTAAATTGGTTTATTACTGTCACATGCACCAAAGTACAGTGAAATACTGTTTTGCATGTCATCCATACAGATCATTTCATCACATGAGTGCATTGAGATAGTACAAGGGAAAAACAATAAAAGAATGCAGAATAAAGTGTTATAGTTACAGAGAAAGTGCAGTGCAGGCAGACAATGAGATGCAAGACCATAACAAGGCAGATTCTGAGGTGAAGAGTCCTTCTTATCACATCAATTCAATAGTCTTATAACAGCAGGATAGAAGCTGTCCTTGAGCCTGGTGGTACAGGCCTTCTCAGGCTTTCATATTTCCTTTGATTACTGGCGAACAGCTGAATTTCTTTTGCAGTGGGTATAAAATCAAATACATGCAGCAGTATCGAAAGAACCCTTGTTTGCCTACTGCAGCGTCTAACAGTCTAAATCCAAATGAGATAATTTTGCTGCTTATGATCAAGAAATCTCTTGCCATACTGGAATACCTCTATACTAAACAAAAATCTGACTTAAAAACACTAACTAATTTAGTGTATACATATTTCACAGTGGCCACAATTTAATATATGTATTTCCAGACTGCACTGCAAACTGCCAATCAATTGCAAATAAATCTATTTAAAAATAATAAAGCTTGCATCACTTTCATCGGTAAAAACAATTATAAAGGAAGCCTAACATTTAATAAATTGACATCTAGATTTGTAAACAAATTAAATATTAAAGGGACATGAACTCATTTACTTTGAAAGCCTTTAAATGATTGTTTATATTTTCATTTTGAACTATATTCCCTTTAATTTCACTTGCAGGATAAAATTAGTGTCTATAGTTATAATGCAATTGTGTGGAGTTCTGTTTCTAAACGTAACCAGCCAGTCAATTTTAGTTCCCTCTTTTCCAAAGCCTTAACCACATTAGGAAGTAGTAAACAGTCTCTGTTTCATGTTATGGTCAGCCTCTCTTGCTTTTTTCCTTGGCCAGAAGTGGGGGTGTAATGTTTATAAAACCACAAACCAGAAACTGCCACAGTGAAAAGCAGTAAACTAATAAATCATAACTGAAAACGAAGCTCCCTGTTTCACAATATCCAGTTGATCATCGCAATGCAGGTCCATTTATAACAGTAGACTTTCTTGTTGATTTTATGAAAAGGATACAATTCCTTCTAATCAACTGAGCTTTCAGGTTGCAAAATCATTTAATCTTTAGTGTCTAAATTGATCTTTGCTCAAAAGCAAGTTTGCTCAGTCTTTGATAACCCTTATCTCACTATTCTGTTTGACTTGGATGCAGGCAGCTTGTAGGCCATCTCCTCTTCAATGAACAGAAGAAACTGTGACTGTCATCTGTAATTCACTATTACGGGAGAAAATGTCATGCCTATACTTTTGAGTTGATCTCAATTTAGTACATGTTCTTGCGCTGTCTTTGACAGGCTTTTAAACATAAAACACATTGCTTGGCAAGAAAGGGTGAAGGTAACTTAAATATCTTATGATACAGTCATGTAAACTTCTTGACAGGACAATTATATTGGAAACATAACTGTAGCCACTTTTTTTGATCATGTCCCTCATGGGAAGCTTATCCAGAAGATTAAGATGCATGGGATCCATGGTGATTTAGACACTTGGATTCAGAATTGGCTTGCTCATGGAATTCAGCGGGTAGTGGTCAACGGGACTTATTCTGTCTGGAGGTCCTTAACCAGTCGTGTTCTACAGGGATCCGTACATGGATCTCTGCTGTTGATGATATGTATAAATGACCTGGAATGAAAATGTAAATGAATGAGTTAGAAAGTTCACAGACAATACAAAGATTAGTAGGGTTGTGGATTGTGTTGAAGATTGCCATAGGACACAGTGGGATATAGATCAGTTGCAAATATGGGCAGAGAAATGGCAGCTGGGGTTTAATCCGGCTGAATGTGAGGCGTTGAACTTCGGAAGATCAAATGTAAAGGGACACTATGCTGTTAATGTCAAGACTCTTAACAGTGTTGATGTACAGAGGGATCTTGGGGTCCAAGCCAATCATGTCCCGAAGGTGGTTGCACAGATTGATAAGGTGGTAAGGAAGGCATGTGGCATGCTTGCCTTTATTAGTTGAACTGAGTTCAAGAGTCAAAAAGTTTTGTTGCAGTTTTATAAAACTCTAGTTAGGCAACATCTAGAGGATTGCATTCAATTCTAGTCACCCCATTATAGGAAAGGTATGGAGGATAAATCATTGAATGTATTCAAGGCCAAGAGAGACAGGTTTTTGATCTATAAATGAGTTAAAGGTTATGAGGGAAAGGCAGGAAAGTGAAGCTAAGGCAAGATCAAGTTGGCCATGATCTTAAATGTTCGAGCAGTCGTGAGGAATGATATGGCCTTCTCTTGCTCCCACTTATGTTTTTAATTTTCCCCATAGATCTGCAAATTGTTCTTTTTCAATTGAATATCCTAAACCTTCTTGAAGGTACCAATAGATTCTGCTTCATTACCCAAACTTTTAAATCTATGTTCCCAGACCGTTGGACCATCAACTCATGGAACCAGTTCCCTCTATTTGTTCCACCTAAACCCAGCATGATCTTGTCAAATCTCCTCTCATCTTTTGTTCCAAGCTTCTCCATTCTAACGTTGTAGCTGTACTAAAACCATTCTGATAAATATTCTTGAGGCCTTCTCTAGAATTACATTATAATTCAGTAGCAGAAACTTTATAAAACTCAATGTAAGAGCTCCTTTCAAGATAAAGTGGGTAACTATGGTGTGAGACTGTGAATCACAGATATGAGGATCCCAAAATTGAACCTATACATCCAAGCAATCTTTATTATAATGACCAATAACAGATTACTCTGTGCCAAACATAAACAAGCCAATCATTACCAGAATGAATAAGGCAGTTTCTTTATGTGTCCTCCATATGTAATTTTAGTCTTCCAGCTTTAATACTAATCTCTATTAATTCATGTCTAATTTCTCACATGTAGCTTGTTGCTGTTCATTTGTTTGATCTCTCTTCCATGTCCATATCCACGAACAATCTCATACAAAGCGCCAGTTCACTCAGCCTCTCTGCCCTGAAAATCCTGCCAATATTTACTCACTCTGACAGCAAACAATTTGACATCTTGTCATTCAGCTCATCCAGGTTCAGTGATGGTGACCATTGTCCAGGCCATCTGCCTCTGGGCTCAATTTTTTACCTCCTTAACTCTGCAGTATTCCTACATCTCCTTCTTCCCTTGACATTTATATCCTTTCCCATATGAGTTTGGGGAGAACATGAAGTATGGGAATTCTCAAAAGGTATGGACCACCTCTCAAATCCCCTACGATCAAAACATTTTGTAATTTAATGACAATCAGATTAGGATGATCATTCTGGTCTCTGGTCCAATATTTTGGGGAAATTTGTGGCTGAGTGCTGCAGTACCTTGGAATTTGCCTCTGTTCTTGCATCACCAGCTGAAGGAAAAGCATGTTTCATTGTGAATGTGCGTAAAAATGAAGAAGGATATACAGACCTTGGCAGAGTATGCCAAAATCACATAAATCAGATTGTATCTTGATTTTGTTATGTTCTGCCTCTAGAGATGATCCAGACAAGACTTTCTGGATGCTAAGAGGCCTGCAATTCATCTCAAATTTTCTTCTTCTCCCGCAGTTGCTAAGCCTTCTCATGGGCCGAGCCAACACCATATAAATGTCCCAGGCTCACTAACATGGAACAATTGATCACTGATTAACTAACTACAACATCGAAAATAGTCAACTTGCTGTCTATTCATTATTTAGGATCTGAGCATTACTGACATGGGCAGCATTTATTGACCATCCTAACTGCCCTTGAGGAATTTATGTGAAAAAAAAGTAAATAAATAAACACAAAATTTTTTTTCAACTCACCTTCATTGTATATGCCCAGATGACGTGACTTTGAATTAAGGAAAATCGCGATATAGGTCGCAACTCCTGCAGTCATTCTGGTGTAGGTTCTCTCTGTAGGGTAGCAAATTCCAAGATTTAGACCCAATGATGACCCAAATCAGGATGGTGCATGACTTGGAAGTGAACCTGTAAGTGTTGGTGTTTCCATACGACTAAAACCCATGTTTTCTTCTACTGATAGAGGTTGCTGGTTTGGGATGTGCTGCCATAGTAGACTAGACAAGTGCAGCCAACCCCTGCGTTAGAGGGGGGAGGGTGCTGTGGCCCATATCGCAATTTTCCTTCATGCAAAATCACGTCATCTGGGCATATGTAATGAAGGCAAGTTGAAAACTAAATAATTTTTTGTTTATTTATTTACCTTTTTCACATAAATTCTGTGACGATGAATCTTGTAGTGTTTCTCAAATTTTTAGGTAGTGATTTGTGAATTCAGTGAGGGCAAATTTCCATTCACCAAACAGCCATAATGTGGAGGTCACCTGTAACTAGAGTGCATGTTGTAGATGTTGCACACTGCAGCACTTATGCACCAGTGGTGGACAGAATGAATACTTAGGTTGGTTGATGGGATGCCAATCCAGCAGGCTGCAGTGTCTTAAATGGTGTTAAGTTTCTTAAGGTTTGTGGAGCTGCCCTCATTCAGGCAAGGGCAGAGGATTCCTGACTTGAGCCTTGTAGATCAGGGAGAGACTTTGAGGCATCAGGAGGTGGGTCACTCACAGCAGGATACCCTTCTCTTGAAGCTACAGGATATTCTTGTGGCTGGCCCAGTTGAGTTATTGGTCAATGATAACCCTCATGTTATTGTTGGTAGGGGACTCGGCAATGGTAATGCTTTTGGCTGTTAAGGGTTAGGCTCTCTAGTTGCAAATGGTGATTGCCTGGCATGAACGTCACCCCATGACTGAATGGTGTCTGGATCTTGCTGCGTGCAGGTATGGGCTCTTCCATTTGCTTAGGAGTTGTGAATGGAATTGAACAAACTGCATTCATCAGGTTATATCCCCACTTCTGACCTAACAATAGATGGGAGGTCATTGATGAAGCAGATGAAGATGATTGGACAGAGGAAACTAACCTGAGAACAAATTTTAGAATTCTGCTGGCTTTCTGCTGGAAGGGAAGGGGGCTCATTAACTGCACAAACAATTCCTCTCATGCTAAAATCTTGCCCTTATTAACAATCT
>JARFYF010000052.1:59111376-59129789 GCA_030265395.1 Rhina ancylostomus
ATCTCAGTGGGCAGGCACAGCAGTGTAGCGGTTAGGACAATGCAATTACAGCATCAGCAACCCGAGTTCAATTCTGGCCACTATCTGTAAGGAGTTTGTACATTCTCCCTGTGTCTGCATGTGTTTCCTCCGGGTGCTCCAGTTTCCTCCCACATTCCAAAGACATATGGGTTGGGAAGTTGTGAGCATGCTACGATGGTGCTGGAAGCATAGTGACACTTGCGGGCTGCCCCCAGAACATTCTATGCAAAAAATGCATTTCACTGTGTTTCGATGTACATGTGACTTATCTAATGGAAAGAAACTGCAGCCATTTCAGTGTGGGAAGAGAGATAATAATCGGTGAAGAGGCTGCATGATTTCTACAGCATTTATATATGTCTTGCTTCAGTGTGAAGGGGCTTTTGATGCACTTGCAAGAGAACTGAAGTGTCATTGTGAAGAACTTGCTTTGTAGTGCTCTCCTATTACAAAGTGCAGGAGTCCCTAAGGATTCATGAATAATTACTGCAGGCTGGTCCAGGGTAATTACTCATTATTTCCAGTTATTGGGATCTGGCAGTTTGGAGGAGTCACTGGACGCACCAGTTTTTCTGATTAAACTCCAGAAATACTGGGAAATCAATGATCTCACAGGTGGGGTGGGTTCTGAGTTAGACGAGCAACAGGATGTTTACCGGTAGCATGTCCTGATATACTGTGTACATTTTACCTGACTAATCTCCAGAAGTATACTCGCATTCACTTTCACTTCCTTGTAGTTTGGCTATTGTAACCTACATCCAAGCAGTCAGCTATGTGTTCCTAACCAGCAGAGGTGTTGCATTATTCAGGAGCAAACAGAAATTTGAGTTCAGTGCATTTCTCAGTAGATTACACTGGCAGAAGTGGAATGGCAGTTATCAGATCCTGGACCCACTAATCTGTATCTCAAATTCATAGACTCATGGAGTCATAAAGTGATGCTCCTTGGCCCACTATTATCAATGGTCACCATCAAGTATCTGTCAATGCTATTCCCATATTCCAGCACTTGACCTGTAGTCTCCTATGCCATAGCATTTCAGGACCTGACTCCACCACCCCCTCAGGAACTGTGTCCCAGAATTCAACCATCCTCTGAGGGAAAAACCTTTTCCTCAAGTCCCCTCTAAATCACCCAGCCCTTACCTTAAACCTTTGGTTATTGACACCTCTACTAGGGGCAAAAGATTTCTCACTACCAACCCTATCCATGCCCCTTATAATTTTCAATACCTCAAACAAGTCCCTCTTCAGCCTTCTGCAATCCAAGGAAAACAACCCCAGCCTAACAATTATTTGCTCAGCAAGGATTCCAGCACTGATCCCTGCAGAACATCACAGGTCACAGGTTTCCATTCACAGAAACAACCTCGGCCATTTGGCCTCTGTCTCCTATGTCCCAGTCAATTTCAGATCCAGGTTGCCAAATTGCCCTGGATCCCATGGGCTCTTACCTTTCAATCCAGTCTGCCATGTGACATCTTGTCAAAATCCTTCCTGAAGTCCATGTAGAATGCATCATTAACACAATTAGTTATTTCTTTGAAAAGTTTAATCAAGTCAATCAGGCAGGATCTGCCCAGAACAAAACCATGCTGACTATCCTCCATTAACCTCTGCCTTTCCAAGTGCAAATTAATCCTGTGGCACAGAATTTTACCAAGAAGTTCCCTATTACTGATGTTTGACTGACCAGTCTCACTGTCCAAGTGCCTGATTCTGGGCAGCATCATCCAATCTATGTCATGCCAAGGGACACGTTATACATGCAACCATGGAAGCAAATGGAAAGCTCCATTAAAGATAGACAGCAATGCTCTTCTTGCACAGAATGGCCAAGCACATACCAACTGCCATATTGAACCCTTAGAAACTATTTTGTGCCTATGCCAATGTATGCTCCATGCCAATTTTTCACTAATAATTCTTACATATCATTTTTAAAAGACTGTTTCCCTTGTTGCAGAGAAGTTCTAATGCTCTACCTAATTTGCTTCTCCTTGGACCATTGCAATTTTTGAGATCCATCTATGATCGTCATTTAAGATCAAACAATTCTTTTAAGTAAAGAATGCATAACTTTAAGTAGGCGGTGAATTGCTCTGGTGGAGCAGAGTCTAATTATTCTCTCTCCTCCGACATTACTTTACCTGAAGTCAGCCCTTGTCTTGAATCTCTGCACGCGAAAGCTCAAGACATTTAAAAATAAAGGCTACGAATTCAAGCTTTTGTCGGAATAATAGGCAGAGTCAACCTTAAGGCAGACTTTAAATTTAAACAATAATGCAAAATGGGTGCTAGTGAATCAGCAACCATTTGATATCACACACTATTTTTATTTCAGTGAAAATAAAAAAACTGTGAGAGAAGGAAAATGTCTGCCACTTGACTATCATTTTACACTACTGTATACACAGAATCTAATCCCTAACTCCCAACCAAAAACCTTTTCCTAGGTTTTCTTAAAATTAATGGAATTGATTTCTTCAATAATTGTAAACTTCAAACGTATTATAAAACAATATGAAAAAATTGTCACTGAACATATGAAATCCTTTTTTTGAAGAGGTAAAATTCCCTGTAGCTTTTCCCTGAGAAGCATTCAAACCACAGAAAGTCTATGAGATTGCTGTTTTCTAAGAACCTGGAAGCCCCAGGCCATTGGACAGACCCTCATAGCAGCTCTCTGAAGTTGCCATTTCTGTCTGTATAATAACCAACTTTCTAGGACCAAGACCTATACAGGGATGGGCCTTTGTCAAGTTTCTAAGAAGCAATTGAATCACTTGGCCTGAATTCACGGAAGGACGTGTCCAGCAATTCTGGGTGCACTGCTCTGATAAACAGCCTAAGCAAAGTTGGGGAAGTTACAGGAGAGGCACTGGAGGAACACTCCCTATTTATGAATGGATAGCATACAATTCCTTTTTTACATGAATCAATACTTTCTTACTATATATAACTCCTTTCATTATGAATTAAAGTGTACAATTGCTCCTCCCACATGAATAAAAGAAGCATTTAATTCATCAGTGAATAAGACATGGTTGTCCTGATTAATCGTACTACACAACAAGATTGTTCCTTTTATATGAATGGACAGCAAGTGAAATCCTCCACTAAAGACAGGATATTAAGATGTCCCTTATAAACAGTCATTGGGTTATGTTTACCTATCTCTTTAAAATGAGGAAGAATTAACTTGTGCACATAGATATTTTTCTCACATTGTCTGGGTGTCCAACATACAACACAGGCCATAGTGCATTTTCAGATTTGACATTACATAGGCAAAAATGAAAACCATTTACATGCAGTAAGGATCCACAAACAACAGGTACTGATTGCAGTATAACATTCCATTAGAATACTTAAGGACCACCTTACCATTCCTCAGTCAGTTCTATCACATTCTTTATGCCAATCTGAACAGAATAACAGGCAAAGGTTTAATTTCTAAATCACTTTTAATAACTTGCTTGATTGAATGCTGACAGGCGTGCAGCCACTAGGTTTGAGTTTTCTTATGTCAATGGAATAAATGACAGGAGTCATCACACTGCAGCCTGCAATCACATATGGAATCCCCAATAACTGCCTTGATTATATGTTCTTATCTCTGGTGGGAGATACTACATGACCCTCTAACTTGGATGCAGGGAGTGAACAATGAGTATTTAATTTGGTCCCATATAAATGAATAAAGATGTATGATTGTCCCCTCCATAATAAAAGGTAATATTTCCAATGAACTGAGGGTATTCAGTGAAAAGTTACCTCTGGCATGCAAGCCACATAGAATCATTTCTAACACTTGGATGAAGATTGAACCACTTATTGCAAATTTCGAAGGGGAATCCATTGTCAGGAATGTCTCATTGCAAAGCTGTTCCCATCAATGCTTTGCAAATGTAATTATGCTGCCTTTTTGGTGAAGAAGAGACAAGATGTATTTAGACTAACTTCATTAACTTTTTGAAGTAACTGTGAAAGGAAAAATTATGAGTCGTTTTTCTCATAATCCAGTCAGGGAGTAAAGTGAGACAGTCAAACATGGATATGATCATAGAGAAAGCTATTTCTTATGTGCATCATAATACCAACTTCCAGAATAACCAATATTCAATTTGGAGCAGCAATTCTGAGTATAAATTCTGATTTAAGACCTTGAATCAAATGAAATATATTGGTACCACTGAACAGTGTTGCACAGATATCTGGCAAAGCATAGGTAATTTAACATTTTATTATGAGAACTAAATTTCTTCATGTTTGCCTTAAAAACCCAGAAGCCAAAGTGCCATTCAAGGTAAAAGTTGTGACCCATATTGTTTGCAAGTATTTGTTTATTTATAAAGTTATATATTAAATTGTTCTTTCCTTTTTGCTAGATAAGATTACAGTAGAACTGAAAATTGTGGATCATGAATCCATTAGCAAGCCCTCTCCTGGCCTCCAGTGCTCACTCACCAGAGTTTGCAGATCAAGTGGAAATCACCTCATCCAAACATGACCAGAAGAGGCAGAGCTGGCTGCTGGAAAGACTGGCATCTGAGTACCTTAAGAAGGACTGCTTATGCATCTCTACCTTGACCGGCCCCCAGTTCCGCCCCACTTCCCACTCCCCCCCACCCCATGCCAACCTACCCTGCCACTAAAAAAAAATCACATCTCATCGTCCTTTGGGCTTCCAGGAGCAGGATTTATTTTAATTTTGATTTCCACAGTTCTCCAGCCAGATACACTGACTTGAATCCACTTGTATCTGTATGGATGCAGATTCAATTTGTTCCACTAACAAAACACAATGCCAGTTTGTAGTTGTACAATTTCTTTAACAGAGTCACAAGTCAGCTTAACAACATTTCATGCCTGGACCTCATTATAGAAAAAATTAGGATATATGACCAAACAAACTTTGACAGGAGATATGTAGGTTTTAAAAAATATCTTAGTATTGGAGAGAGACACCAGGAGACATGGATGTTTAGGGACAGAATTTCAGACTGAATAGCAACTAGAAGTAGGGCTGTTAATTGTAACATGTTTGAAATCAGGGACAAGCAAGAGTCAAGAATTGAAGGAGTGCAGATATTTTGAGGAATTATAGAACTGGAGGTGGTTATTGAGATATGGTGAAGTGAGTTGATCAGGCAACTTAAAAATGCATGAAAAAGCAAATTGTAATATGGACAGCAGGGTTATGAATGTCTTCAAACTTGTGGAGAGTACAAGATGAATGGGCAGCCAGGATAGCATTCAGGTAATCAAAACAAGAGCTAGCAAACCCATGGACAAGAGATTGAGTGGCAGGTGAACTCAACAGGGCAGAGCCAGTCAATGTAGTGGAAGTAGGTAGCTTTAGTAATGAACAAACATATCAGGTGCTCACTTGAAGACAAGGTGAGACCAAGGTTGCAAATGACCAGTTGAGCCTCAGGCAGTTTCCAGTGAGGGGATGGTCAATGGCAGACATGTGTAACCTAACAAATATGTTTTTAGGTCATGTTGCCAAGATACAGCATAAGAAATAAGTGAAAGTCAAGTATGGATCATTGGGGAGACCAGAGGTAGCAGTGCATGAAAAGGAAGTGAAGCCCTTTTGGTGATAGAATTGTATAGCACTGATACAGGCCTTTCGGGCCACCATGTCCACGCCAACCTTTTTGCCCATCTACACTAATCCCATTTCCCTGCATTAGGTCTGTATCCTTCTATGCCTTGTCTTTTAAGTGCCTGTCTAAATATCTCTTAAGTGTACCAATTATATCTGACTCCACCACCTCCTCTGGAATCAAGTTCCAGATATCAACCACTCTCTGTGTAAAAAAACTCTACCCTCAAATCCCTTTTAAAACTCCTTCCTCTCATCTTAAACCTGTGCCTCTTGTTTGTGATACCTCAAGCAGGGGAAGAAGATCATGACTATCCACCCTATCTATGCTCTCTTATAATTTCATGTACCTTTATCAGGTCACCCTCAACCTCCTTTGCTCCAGGGAAAACAAATTCAGCAGATCCAATCTCTCCCTATAAGTCCTCCAGTGCAGGCAACATCCTGGTGAACCTCCACTGCACTGTCTCCATAGTCTTCCTTACAGTGTGGCAACCAGAACTGCATGCAATACTCCACTGACAGTTTAATTAGTGTTTTGTAAAGTTGCAACATAACATCCGAACTGTTATATTCTGTGCCCTGACTTATAAAGCCATTCATGCCATCTGCCTTCTTCACCACACTATATACCTGTGTTACCGCTCTCAGGGAATCATGGACTTAAACCCCAGGGTCCATCTGTTCATCAACATTCCTAGTGCCCTATCATTGACTGTATATATCTGACCTGCTTGACTTCCCAAAATGCATCACCTCGCACTTGCCATGATTCGATGATCCTATATGACTGGATAGATAATACTGAAACCAGCTGAGGGCTGTCCCATCCAGAATATCAATAAACAAGAAGAGTTGGAGGAGTGCGTTGTAGCCCATTGTTGAGAAGGTTGAAAAGGCATCATTTACCACAGTCACAGTCAACGTTACCAAGTCCTAAACATAAAATAGTCTTCATAAGTAGGAATAGTAAGATCAAAAAGCCTCCTCCCCTCAGGCACCCATCAATTTTCTGCACATCAGTGGAGCATTTATCAGTGCATGGTGGTTCTATCTCTTATAAATCCAATGGGTAAACCCAAATTCAGTCAAATCTTGATGTTTTTGGGTCCAAATTTAAATCCAAGCCATCTTTACAGATTAATGCCAGAGATACTAGAGAAACAAAGGACTGCAGATGGTGTAATCTAGATGAAAAACACAATGATGCTGGAGGAACTCAGCAGGCCAGGCAGCATCCATGGAGAAAAGCAGGTGATCAATACTTCGGGTCAGGACCCTTCTTCAGGACAGGGTCAGGTCCTGACAAAGGGTACAGTCCCGAAATGTTGACCGCCTGCTTTTCTCTACAGACACTGCCTGGCCTGCTATGTTCATCCAACATCATCATGTTTTTCATCTTTTAATGCCAGAGATACAATGGCTGGAAGATTAGGAAGATTTGCTTCCCGACTTTTATCGCAGCAGCTTTACAAACTTACAAACTTACAGACATATGAACTAGGAGAAGGACAAGGCTGCTCAACTCCCTGAACCTGCCCCAGCATTCAGAGTCATACAGTTATACAGCACGGAAACAGGCCCTTCAGCCCAACTCATCCATGCCAGCTAAGATGTCTATTGAAGCTGGTCCCTTTAGCCTGTATTTGCCCATATCCCTCTAAACCTTTTCTATTCACGTACCTGTCTAAATGTCTTTTTAAAATGTTGTAGTTTTACCCATCTCTACAGCTTCCTCTGGCAATTAGGCCATGGCTAATCTGAATGCAACCTCAACCCCCCCCATCACATTGCTTAGCAAGAATTGATTTACCTCTGCCTTAAAGTACGTAAAGGCTCTGCTTCCATCAGTCTTTGTGCAAGAGAATTCCAAAAGCTTACATAGAAAAAAAGCTTAATCTCTGTCCTGAAAGAACAACCATCAATTTTTAAACAGTAATTCCTTTTTCTAGATTCTCCAACAAAAGGAAATATTCTCTCTCTATTCACTCTGTCAAGAGCCCTCAGAATCTTAAATGTTTCAATTTAGTATCCTCACCCTCTTTCAGGCACCGATGGATAATAACCTAACCTGTCCAATCCTTCCTCATTAAACAACCCTCCCATTCCATGTATCAATCTGGTAACTTTCTGCTTCCAATACATAGAGATTGTCGCTCAACTAAAGAGACCAGTACTTTATAAAGTACTTCAGATGAGGTTCTCAGCAATGTCCCACATAATTGAAATGACTTCCCTACTTTTGTGGTCAATTTCTCCAGTACTAAACAATAATATCTTGTTATCCTTCCTAATTACTCATTGTACCTGACTACTAGCCTTTTGAGAATCATGCATCAGAACCACCAGGACCTTCTACATCTCAGAGCTCCGCAAAATGTCACCATTTAAATAAAATAATTTATCTTTATTTTTTCCTGCTAAAAAGGATGATTTCACATTTCTTACTATTTACTCTATTTGCAATATCTTTGCTCACTCACCTAACCTATGTGTCTTTATCCCTTGTTGTGAAGTGGATTCCTTATGTCCACTTCACAAGAGAACAATCAATGTGTGCTGAGTGTTTCCTGTTAGCCAGCCACTCTTCTATCCACATCACTGTTATCTCCTACACCCTTTTATTTTCTGCAATAACCTTTGATTCCACTCTTTATAAAATCTAAGTACAGTACAATCACCAGTTCATTGTTATCCACAGTATATGCTACTTCCTCAAAGAACTCAAAAAATTGGCTAAACATGATTTCCCTTTCACAAAACCATGTTGACTTTGCCTTATTACCTAAACTTCTAAGCTCTTTGCCGTAATGTCTTTAATAATAGCTTCCAGTTTTTTCCCTATGACAGATGTTATGCTTTTGTCTCCCTCCTTTTTGAATAAAGGGGTTATGTTTTCCAACTTAATGCAACCTTCCTCAAAACCAGGGGATTTTGGACAATTATAACCACTGCATCAACTATCTCACTAGCCACTTCTTTTAACATCCTAGAATGAAGTCCATCAGGATCCAAAGACTTGTCAACTTGCAGCTCCAAGGGTCTTGCTCATTGGAAATGTTTATTTGAAATTCAGATAAAAACTATGTGTGATTTTTCCCATCACTTAAGTGAATAATTTTCATAGTATGTGTACCACATGGCTGGATATTTAATTGTACATTGTGGTAGGTAAGACTGTTCATCAAACCCCAATGGATAAAATTGACCCCAATGTAGTTTCCAACTTATCAATCCAATAGTGCACAATTCATTTTATTGAATTAGATCTTCTACAGCTTTCTGAATCCTTTCAGAGAGATGTATACCACTATCCCATTCCTACACTTCAGGACCCCACCATCTCCTTCTGCACAGTAAAACACACTATCATCACAAATGCAATAATGTAATCTAGGTCACCATGAGCAATGCCATGTAAAATATGCTAGCAACTCAGATAAAGACTTTTCATAACAAAATATTTCATTGAAATATTTCACAGGTCAAATTAGTTTTTTCCACACAGAAGTAACTGATACACTTCAATTGGATTTTCAAACCATGTTCAGTTTAATAGATCAAAATTACTTTTATTAAATAATTTTAATGCACATTTACGTTTTTCACCCAACTGTTACATTGTTGGGAAATGATGTGTTGCCTGATCATATTTGTGTTGACTTGGGCAACTGCTGCTGCTGCATGCATTGAAAGTGTTTGCTCATGTAACAGTAGGAAATGGCCCAGTTCAACAATCTCAAGAGTTCTCAAACCTATCAGTACAAAAATACTCTAAAACCTTCACCCCCTTTAATATGGTGATCAGATCAAATTATTCATCTCTCCAAAGGTGTTTAAGTGTGTTTTGCTATGTGTTGCCATGTGAAACAGAATATTTAACATTATCTTAAGCTGGATCACGTTGGCTTTTTCTGTTTACACAAGATACAAGGGCAAAAGTCAGCTTTACTCTGCAACTTTTATTTGGCAGCAGCTTTCAGTCACTGGTCAAGTCAGTTTTGGGATACACAACATAATCCTTAAATGAAAAAGATACAAGAGTTTTATCTTGTTTCATAAATGTATCTCCAACTTGCCTTTAACACATTACCTCCTAACTAAATAGTCAATAATTAATTAATTAAATTGTTAGAAATATTCTGTTTAACTAATTCCACCCTTCATGACAAAGTGAGGCCAACCCCCCACCATCTCACAATGACACAACATTTAGCAATAGAAAGTATAATTTTAAATATTGCAAAATTCAAGTGGTGTTAAGCCGATTATGCGACAGTTTTGCCTAAGGTTACATATTTATGTAATCCAAGATCAATATGAACTCTGGAGTACCTGAAGTAGGTGATCTAAAATCACTTCGCTTTATCCGCATAGCTAGCAGACAAATGATAACTTTTACGCCGGTCTGGGCTGTACTGTACTCAAATGTAGACATGCGTCTGCTAAGTCTTTGCAACCGCCTTGAACCTCCTTGCCACTGGACGAAGATCTCCCTCCGTCCGGCCCGTCCTGGTGTACAACGGTCACCCATATTAAAGTAAGTTCTTCACGGGCATTTTCCACCTCTCGGAAGTGAAAGCATGTCACCTTTGGTCCCGAGGACCACCGAGGAAGGAGAAGAGGATTGGACTGATGACCTCGGGGTGGAAAACTCAAGCCCCACCCCCAGACTCGCCCAAATGTTGTCAGCGAGGGTGATCATTTTCAAGGGAGGGACAGTGAAATGATAACATGGGCCAACAATAAATGTGGAATAAATGTGGAAACTATCTGAGCATTAGAAACGGACTACATCGATTCTGTAGCCTCTTCATCTGGATCGCACTTGTCCAAATATTACAGAGTATTGAGTCAAGACTATATCGATTTGAAATTGGGTAGAAATATTTAGTTGTCAATTATGAATGATGAAACGTAGCTATTAATACATAATTGGAATGATGGTTATTTGTGGATGGGGTTACGATTGTTTTATCCTGCTGTTTCGTTGCTCCCGTACCAGCTCCACTCACCCCACCGCCAGTCCCACTCTCAGCAAATGTATCCAATGAACACCCGACGGCGCAGACCCCCCGGGATAGTCCTAGATCCATCTCGGGTCTATTCTAAATCGGGGGCTCTCATCGGACGGAGATGCCTATCAGCAACTCGTCCCGCCTGATAACCACCGCCTGTTCCCTTTGGAAGTGAATGGAGAAGAACTGTTCCTGTCGAATTTTCCAAGGGTCTGGCGGCGTGGCACTGTGCAACAAGCGGTTACCGTTCTCAGGCGTACTGCTGGCGATGGAGTGGGTGGGTAACACATTGGGTATAGCGAGATAGGAGTGGGGAGGTACGATTGAGAGGTATACACCCGCCCGAGCCAGAGGAGGGACGAGTTCGGTAGATTCGGTGGGATGGAACGCTTTCGTTTCGCCGAAACTCCTCACTAATGATATCACCCCAAAATGTATTCGGCCGAATCTTTTAGTTTTAAAGTTTTAAAATTCCACCGTGGTCCTCGGGCATACATCCATGAGAAAGCAAAATACTGGTAATCTATTTCTTGGCAGATATAACAGTCCAATTAATAACTGCAAGGCGAACGGTCAGTGATCAGGGTGTCTGAAGATCCACAGCCTGGGCTCCGAGGGTGACAGTCTTTGATCATCTCATCACGATGTAAAATCTCAGTTTTCGGTGATATCCTATCGTCAAGCTGTTCTGTGTCTCAGGAGAGATATTCGGGCTGTCGGATTTGTTTCTTGCCGGATTGTATTCTGGAGCATTGCAGTATTTGTTTTTATATCCAATTGCTTCCGTGTTTACAACGCGCTGTCGTTCAAGTTACTGACCCACATGATTAAAGCGACGCAAATACAAGGTGGAAGTACCTCATAGTGTAACAAATTAGCATGAAATTATTGAATGTAAGCGAAACATAATAAACTAGATTATTATTGTACTGCTGATGAAGGTACGTGCTGGTTTGAAGCCTCCAATCAGTCCCTTCAATACTGAAACTGAGTGCGCTTTCAAATTACAGTGTCCTGCTCCAGATAGGTAATCACGTTTACATTATCCATCTATGGCGAATATTGTAAGTGCTCGGCATGAAATAACCCTTCACAGTCCTCACTGAATGTAGTGTTTGATCCACCTGTTGTCCTGACCGACATCACAAGTCCTTTTCCTCTCTCAAATTAACCGTACTTATGCGTCCATTCAAATGCAATGTTTGGATATTTTAAAGAAACTTACATATTTTGTTTTGATTAATATCAATTGTACGCTACCGGCAATAACAAGGATCGTGCAACATAATGCATCCACATCAAATCCTTAGACCATCGGCACTAAAGAGTTATGCAGTATGGAAACCGGCCCTTCCGCCCAACTCAGCCCTGACGACCAAGATGCCTTATCGATGCTAATGCCATTACCTTGCGTTTGGCCCATATCCCTCAAACCCTTTCCTATCCATGTACTTGTCCAAATGTCTTTTAAACAATGTAATTGCATCTATCATCTCCTCCGGCAGCTCGTTCCAGATACCCAGCACCCTCTGCGTGAAAAAGTTGATCCCCAGATCCCCTGTAAACGTTTCTCCTCTCACTTTAAACCTATGCCATTCATAATTATCCAGTAGCCAATAAAGCTTGTTTACCACTAATTATTTGATTGTATTAATGTCGATTTTTAAGGACTGTCGACATCAAGACATTCCCCCTGACCTTATTGTATCGTTTTGACGTTTTTATTAACTGATAAGCAAAAGTAATGAAATATGATTTGGTATCAAAATTGCAATGAGATTCAATCTGTTTTTGTAAATACAATTACTTATTCGCATAAAGTGTGGTGTGCGAATACTGATACCTAAACAAGGCTTTCATTCATGTTTATGTTTTGAAAGATTGAGAGGGCATTTACGCTTTAGGATGCGTCAGGTCATTTGGTCAATTGAATCTAATCCTACTTCTACTTTGGTAAACATTTATAAACATCTGATTTGGTAAATCCAATTTTAACTGCAATTTCTTTTACCCCTCTTATCCGCTGGGTTCAGTAAAGAATTTATTGATTGTGTAAGCGCCGTGCAAATTGTGCCCTTATCGCTGAAGTTTTTTGCGTCGCGAATGTTTTTCTGGTAACAGTAATATACCGTAAACGAACTATAAGGAACGCGACTGTGAGTAAAATCGTGTCAAATCACGTAGGCTTCGCCTCTGATAATCCTTGACGGTTAATTTTGAATAATTCTCCAACAGTTTTACAACATACGTGCGTCTACTGCTCTTTTTCTGAATCTGGCCATGTCAGAGATCCAAATTCAGACAAATGTTTTTTTTACATTTGTCTTGCCAATTATCTCGACTCTGAGGTTGTTGGTTAAGTGCACTGATCTGTCATTGGAACCACCATTTGCTTAGCAAGTGTCCTTGAGACAGTTGGTAATGTAGACTAATTCTGGTGATCATTATATTTCATGTTACCGTTATATGTTTGAACAAAGAAAGGTTAACCCGACTGAAATGAAAATTGAAGATCGGATAATTGTCAACAACATATCCCTGGTTTCATGCACCCATTAATATGGCTTCTTGTGTGTACGTTGGGAAACTGCCTCTGACCGAAGTAATCACTACTATCAGATATTAAAATATATAGCACATTTGAATTGAATGTTGAGTTTATTTATTGCAATATATTAAGTATTTAAAATGGAAATAAGTGTGGTTATGTTGAATAGCTTATAAAATGTTCTACAACATTTACCAGCATATAATATCAATAATCGGTATATTTTTACGAGGATATGTTAAAAATTTTATTCCTGTGCCTTTAGTAAATGTCCGATATCGTTGTTGATTTGAAGGAAGCTCCGGAGTAACTCCCTCCCGACTCTTCTCTTGCATAGTTTTCGCGTAGTGTGGCTTTTGCTTTGCTTGTGGTAGTCTTGGCTTGTCCTTTCGCTTCTTCCTTCTTCCACTTCATTCTTCTGTTTTGGAACCAGATTTTGATGTGTCTCTCGGTGAGATTCAACATCGCTGCGAGTTCAATGCGCCGAGGCCTGGAGATGTACTTGTTGAAATGGAACTCCTTCTCTAGTTCCAGTAGCTGACTTCTGCTATAGGCCGTTCGGGTCCTTTTGCTTTCATCCGCGTCCATCGGATGGTTGTTTCCTGCAAGAAAGCCAAGTATTAACTGAAAGCAAATAGTTTGACGATGCTCGCAGTTTGAGGTTTCAGTCCCCAGGTCAGGATCTGTTGACCGTTCACAAAAGTCAAATTTCAGAAGAAGCATTTTGAAAATTGAGCTTATTCGCTATCGATCACCCCTCGACAATTTTCCGGAAAATTATGTCGATTTTTGACGATTTAATGCGCTCAAAATATTCTGAAATTCCCCGAAGCGTTAATTAACTTTGAACTTCTTAAAGTAATTGTACCTACTCGTATTATTGTATAACATAACAACATGTTAAGCAGTGCGTTTCAAAGGAGGGTTAACCTTCAGTGTGGAATCTGGCCCAGAACAGTCGTAAACAAAATCCACACTATTAGACAATAACAGTATTAAACCTGGTCTGAAACATTGTAAGAATCGCAGGTATTCTACCACGAACTTTGAATATACAAAAATGCCCACGGTGTCCAAGATATGTTATGTACCCTGATGGACAAGTATTCCTTTCCTCGAAGAGACCTTGCTGTTTTCTGAACGCTTAAAAATAAAATTGCTGAAGAGCCCTTCCAACTGTGGTCATTTAATTTCGCCAGAAATTAATTTTCTATGTTGTTTTTCAAACAAAAGGTTTTGAAATTCTCTGGAGCCTTGAGAATCGTTAACTCATTCAAGCAAGGCATTACTTCGTTTCCTTATTTGTAGCAGGTGCGTAAAGGTATAAGTACTTAAAGGATTTCACGGCATCTCAAAGCTTCAGAGAATTCCAGAATCTGTTGTGCGCAACTAAAACTCACAGAAAACTGCACCGTTTACCGGTAATTGTGGAAGTCCGATCGACATGAAATACCAAGGACCACAGTAGAATTTTATAATAGTAAGCGTAGTGCCAGAATTACAAGGGAAGATCTTACGCTAGATAAAGTTTTACAGTCCATCGGTGTCTGGATTGTATGTGGCCCAAATCCCTCATCATAAATACCTGTGAAAACCTGGGCAATAGGATACAAAAACATTGGAAAATAGGAACAAGCCTGGCTATTCAGCTCCTCTGTTCACAATTAAGTAAGATCATCGTTGATTTGTGATTTAACTCTATCTACCTGCCGTTTATAGCTATTATATAGATATATTATTAGCTATATATTAGCTACCTAACATATAGCTAATAATATCTAAGTTTAATAAAAATCTATATGTCAGATTTAATGTTAACGTTGGACTGGAAGCCATTACCAATTAATGAAGAATTCCAGGCTTCCAAGCCCTTTTGCATGTCGATCTACTGTACACATTTCTGCATTAGTAAATTGTGAAAATATGATATTTTACTAAAAATATGATATTTTACTAGAATCTAAAACAATAACAGATCTTGAATGCTTTGTGCAACATTAACTTCCCTTGTATTTAAATATAAACATAATGCATTGGCACCAAAAAATCGCTCACTGTTACATTCGGTGCCTGGTCAGATATCGGTGAATGAATGTAATGATTTCCTTTCACTGACCATTAACAAGGGAGGTGGTTCGGTACATGTAAAACTTCATTCTCTAAATGTATCTGTTAACGTTTTAGAATTAAGATTCGAGATGTCTATTGATTTATTCCTTCACCTGTTGAGTAGTGTTTGCATTTATTTTTGCGAACTTCTATCTGTGGAGGTGTCTTCTGAGAGCTGCTGGGGTTTATTTCCAGCACAGCCTAAAATAATTTTATTTTTACTATCTGACTTTTTACCTGTGGTTCTGTGATCTCCTTACTTTAGGTACATGACTGGAGGACATATTCGAGGATATTTAATCAGGCAATACTGAAACAGACGTAGTTCCTGTCAACACTCAATCATAAATAATCATTCCATACCGAAACAGAATAGTTTCTATAATTCATTGATCCTATATAATAAAGCACAGGAATAAAGATTTAAGCATGGATGTTAATTTCTAGAAATGATGAAATTTCTTTGAATCAGATAAATGCGAACGGTCAAAAACAGATACGAATAAAACGGAATTCAACCGTATGCGTGGCTGATAAATGAGGCTGTATACTAATAAAGCTACTCGCTGTCTGCATGGATATTGAGAGCCGAGAAGCCTGTTTCTGTGATATGTGAATTTTGTCACTCTAATATTGCTAGTTTTAATCATAATGACTGTTTTTATATTGATACACATTTTTGTAATGGTAATCCGCTGTAACCTGTCTATTTTGCATTTACGCTTGCACAACACATCTAAACTCTAGTCTCACCCTCAATCGTATATTGATATGTCATCAAAAGTCACTAAATATCATCACCTGGTGGGAAGAAAATTCCTAAGAAACTGTGGCACTACAAAATAATACTGTATAATCCAGCACCTTTTTAAATCGTGCGATAGCAGAACTCCCGCACACAATCTCTCGTAAAAAAATGTGCAGAGGATGAGGGAAATTGGTTTTAGTCCTACAATAATTACTTAGTGACATTTCTGCAACTACCATGTCGCAGAAATCTGTCATGAAAGCACCGGTCAGCATTTGGTGCCAAGATAAAGCTCCAAATATGCATAGGAAAGCATAGGAGAGGATTTCGGGCCCACTCCGCTGCCTTTCCACAGACGACTTATAATTCGCTTTGTTGTGCATTTTCTCCTCTTTAATCAGGGAAGAGGGGAAAACCTATACCAAAACGTTCGAGCAAGGTAGAGCAGTGATATTACTCCTCAGCTATTCAACCCGATCGATCATTATCCACCTTTCTTATAACCTTAGTCCCGTCTGCATAGCAACCGTCGAATTCACAGAGTAGCCTTCGAATTTTGCCCAGCGAATTTGCTTAGTCGCAGCACATACGGTGTCAAGATTTGTTTTTCAATTATTTTGTATCCAGGATTAACATTGTCCTTTATAATTCGAGAAAATAAAATGAACTTCTTGATTTGTCACTGTCATAACTTTGAATTGATTTTTGGCTACCCTTATCTTCGGGTGAAAAATATATGGATTGTGCATTTTGAATATATTTCTGTGCTTATATTTATGCCTTTACCTATGTATCAGAAATTCACGGCTACGCACTGAAACATCGCACACAATCCAGACACTTCCTTAAAAATGCGAAATACGTTTAATTTAAATAGTAATAGTCGTTTTCAGTAAATATAACATTAAATAAGAAAATGTGTACGTATTATCATGGTTAAGGACTACTGACATTTTGATAATTCCACTTACCAAGCACTAAACATAATATTTGATTATCGTGTAACCTTACCTGCCCACTGATCTCTCCAAGCATAGGCATGCGATTTTGTTCTCTTCATCCAAGGGAACGGGTAGCGCCCCTGAAGCTCATGGCTATCCCCGTACTCAGTATTGAAAAAATTCACTTGAGGAAAGTGGCCAGAGTTCAGATCTGAAAGACCCTCATAGTGGGTGAAATCCGTCACATTATGCTCGTTTAAATCGCCGAAGCACGACCTGAGGAGCGGCGGCTGCGGATTCCTGGCATAAATACAGGCAGGTGGATTTTGCGCATATTCTGGTCCCTGGTACTGGCCCGCACTTTCAAAGTAGTCCACGTCGCAATCCATTCCCGATATGGTTTCTAACATCCACGGAGGTCTTATGACCAAGCTTCTATAAACCTTGTTATTCCCCAGTCTCATATACAATGAACGCTCACACCTGGTCTGAAGCTCTCTACCTGTTTCTTTGTCATGTGATTATTTTTAAGTCAACGATTGGTGGGTAGAGAACAAACGAGCGTTTACTTTAAAAAAAACCTTATTCGGCCCGCTGTAATAAGCAACAATATGTCATGTGGTAAATGCAATTTTGCTGAGTTCCCGTATATTCGGTTGCGTAGGCTGCAACACCTTGACTACAGGAAAATAGGTTGCAAAGTATAAAGAAGTTGTAAGCGGGGAGTTCGAAAAAATTCTGTGAACTGTGAATTAAAGTTACCTCTTCTGCAAAAAATCAGGTAAGAAGGAATAAAAATTGCTGATATAGAAATGTGTGGAAGTGTGCATGTTTATGTTGAATATGTTTGACATGTACGCTAAAATCTGATATCAAATTTAAAATAACAGACAATGAAACGCAGAAAATAGGAGCAGGAGTAGGCCCTTCGAGCCTGCACTGCCATTCAGTGCCTTCATGGCTGACCCTCTGTTTCCTAACATATCCCTGCTCTTCCCCCATACCCCTGGATGTCTTTTGTGTCGAGAAATGTATTCACCTCTTAAAAGATTCAGTGACTTGTCTCCACCGCTTTTCCTGGTAGATAATTCTACAGATTACTCATTCTCTGAGTGAAGAAATGTAGACGCCCTCTTCTGCAGCCAGGGGAGACATCCTCCCCGCATCCAGTTTGTCTGGCCCTCGCAGAATTTTGCTCGTTTCAATGAGCTATCATTTAATTCTCCTAACCTTAGTTCATTTGTTGTGCACACTGGCCGATCGGTGGATTTGTATCACAAAACAAAAATACTTTTCTGATATAAAAACAGAGATGCTGGAAGAATTCAGCCAGTATCTAAGGAAAGGGAAATCAGTCAACGATTCGAGTCAGCGGGCTTTCCTCAGAACTATTTTAATCAAGCTCATACCT
>JARFYF010000052.1:59139213-59151008 GCA_030265395.1 Rhina ancylostomus
TGTTATTGTTTTACCTTGAACTACCTCAATGAATTGATCTGTATGAACAGTATGCAATACAAGTTTTTCACTGTACCTCAGTATATGTGGCAACAATAAACTAATTCCAATTCCAATTCAATGTTTACCATTTGTGGCCATGAAATCAGGTGGCTGATAGCAGGAAAACCAAATACATGATAATTAATGTAAGTATGAGGAAGGAACAAAATCATGTACGCTGTTACTGCCTTACCTCCACGAGTTAAGATGAGACATCGAAAATGTTTCCAGCAAGGCTAATAAATTTTATTTACAATAACATCGAATTTCAAATGGACATTATTAATGAGCCATCATGGATAATTTCACCCTTTGTATCCCCTGGTACTGATAAAGAGTGAATTGCCTCCAGGAACTGAAATCCAACAGTTTTTTTCCAGAGTTACTTCCACAACTTAATGGGAACTGAATCAGATTGGAAAATTGTAGGTGGGGTTCTTAAACCCCAAGAGGGGCACGAATATGTTAAAAAGTCAACACCCAACTCACTTCCAACATGCCCAGTACTGCTATGAATAGATGCGAGTTAGTGAAAGTAATCTCCTCTTGGAGATAAAGTAGCTAATTGAAGCAACTAATGATAAAGATATTGTCACCACAATTTGAATTTAAGGATTCCAGTTTGGGTTTCACAACATTCCCTGCTAAAGCAGAAATGAGATTTTTGCAACTCCCAAGTTCGGGTGGTTTAACATTAGGAGTCACAAGTAAAATAAAAACTGTTTCCTTATTTTTTTTCCTGTGAAGCTAGAGACTACCTCATACACTTACAAGGTTTCTGCACATACAATATCAGGATGGATGACACCTTGGCTGCTTTCAATTAGATTTTGGATTTGGATTAAAAAAACAAGCAGCAACAATGAAGCTGCCCTGTGGAGAAATCCAATTATAAAAATTATCATATTTCACTCCTACTAAAGGAAAACACTGTGGACATTGCAAGTCTATAATGACAATTGAAATGAAGTGGAAATACTTGGCAGGTCAGGCAGCATCTGCTGAGAGAGAAAAACAGTTAACATTCTAAGACAATGACTGCTTATCAAAACAATACATTCCAATGAAAGGTCATTGACCTTTCCTAGGTTAATTCTAATTAACATGGCTTTATTGTTAGTTTATTGTTAGTAGGCAGATGCAGTTCCATTCTCTCCTTGGGTAATTAGCAGTGATGTGTTATTGCTGCCTATTGCATCTTCCTCTGTTATTGGCTGCAAACCTCAGAGCTACATTCCCAGAAGGACAAAAGGTAAAAAAATTAAGTAATAATTCCCTGGATGAATAAAGGAGACAGAGGAGCTGATGAATAAAGAACAATGTGTCATATGTGCCAGGCAAATAATTGCAGTTAGGAACAAGCTATATATTGTATGCTGGGAGGGGAATTGGAAAGGAAAATAAGAGAGGAAAATAAGAGAAGAAAATTGCAATTAATATAAAAGAGAATCAAAAAGCCTTCTCTTGGCATGTAAATAATAAGTGAATGATAAGTGGAGAGCTGGGTCCAATTTGGGATAAAGAAGCTGATCAATGTATACAGGTAGAAGGCATAAATGGAACAGCAGATGTGATTTCTCTGGCTCTTCACTCTGCTCTGGACCATTTGGACAACAGGAACTCATACGTCAGGCTGCTGTTCACCGACTACAACTTGGCATTCAACACAATCATCCCATCCAAACCTATCATCAAGCATCAAGCCTCTATACCCCCCTCTACAACTGTATCCTCATCGGCAGACATCAACCAGCAAAACCTGAATCACCACTACAGTTTGACCACAATGACCACTCTGATCACTTTACATTAAAATGGACTTTGTTTTATTTTGTTCTAATTATGTTTCTTTCTCTTATAAAAATTGTGTATAATTTACTTTGTGTTTTTGTTGTGAATGCTGCTTATATGATGCAATGTGCCTGTGATGCAAGCTTTTCATTGCACCTGTGCATATGTGTACTTGTGCATATGACAATAAACTTGACTTTGACTAGATGAGAACTTTGTATTGATATTTACCAAGAGGGCACTGCTAAAGTCTCAGAGATAAGGTATTAGCGATAAAGAATGAGGTTCAAATTGATAGCAAAGAAGTACTAGTGAGGCTGGCTATGCTTACTCAGCAGGTCTAAATGATGAGCTACTGTTCATTGATTAAGCAGCAAAAAATACCTGGGCCTAGAACACCACTGTGGCAATCTTCTACAGCAGTGTCCTGGATTGATCAACAGCTATAACCATCTTCATATGCGCTAGTGTATGATTCCAGCCAAAGGATAATTTTCACTTTGATAGCCATCAATTTTGCCAATGTTCTTTAATGTCACCCTTGGTCAAATACTCCCATGTAAAGAGCAATCACTCCTATTTGAACCATAGAATTCAAATGTCTGTCTACATTTGGCAAAGATTGTAATAAGGTCTGGAGCCAAATGGTCCTGGCAAAACCTAAATTGAGCATTGACGAGAAGGCTATTGATGAGTGTCACTTGAGAGTGATGTCAGTTACACTTTCCATTACTCTGCTAGTGACTGTGAGTAGATTAATGAGGCACTGTTAGCCAGATTGCATTTAACCTGCTTTTCATGGATAGGACACAATTGGGCAATTTCCTATATTGGCACATAGATGCCAGTTCATTATTTGTACAGGGTGAATGTGAATAGCTGTTTGTGCCTTCAACTTTGAACCCAGGATGCTATTGGGTCCCATAGTTTTGCCTCCTTCCAGTGCTCCTACTTCTGAATACCAGGTGCAGTGAATCATATTGTTTGAAGTCCATTTCCTAACTGTCAGGACTTAAGGAAGAGGCTAATTTGGATCACCTACTCAGCATTTCTGGCTGAAAATAGTTACAAGCACAGCTTTGTCTTAAGTACTCAAGTACCAAGCTTTACCATCGTTAGCGATTATGATGCCAAGGAGCTTTCTCCTCTCATTGGATGTTCATTTATGCATAACCGGATGCAACAGGAATTCAGAGCTTTGATTTGATTTGTATGTTGTGGGATCACTTACCTCTGTCTATTACATACTGATTTTTCTCTTTAGCATACATATCATCCTGTGTTGTAACTTCTTCAATTTGGCATCTCATTTTTTCCATATAGCTGGTATTCATCCCAGCATGCACTTCTACAGTCCTCAATAAACCAGTGTTGGTACCCTGACTTAATCATAATGATAGAATGAGAAAAAGGCCACGCTGGGTTGGGGTGGAGGGGGTGTAGAATGTGGTGGAATACAATGTTGCTGTTGCCAACAACACCTTATGTCTCACAATGCCCAATGTTGATCTGGTAGATCTCTCTAAATGTAAGACAGTTATCACAGTGGTAACACTAGTACAGTGTTGGCAGAGTTGTTAAGTTATGAGACCAGAGGACTGAGTTCAAATCCCAGCATGGTAGCTGTTGAATTTATATTCAGTTAATAATCTGGAATTTTGGAAAACAACGACCAGTCTTAGTAGTGATGACTATAGAAATTGCTGATTTGTTGTTATAAACCCATTTGGTTCACCAATACCCTTTGTGGGAGGAAATCTGCCATTCCTACCTGGTCTGGAATACATGTGGCTCCATATTCCACTGACTGTAATGATATAACTAGGTGGTCGGTTTTTATATACCCTCTGAAATGGCATGGGAAGCCATATAGTTATATCATTACAGTCAGCAAAAGAATAAAACTGGACAGACCACCTGCCATCAACATGGGCACCTAATTCAAAATGGCAAAGTTACTCCCAGCCAAACCAATCCCCATTGTCAGAACCAAGGGACCTCTATTACTTTTCTATCTGAGATGAGCGGGTGTTGAGAGCAGACATGCAGGAAATGAAGGAACTGTGGGCAAGGGCGTCTTCATCTAAGGTGAAGCCACATTTCCAGAAGAAGGAGGACATTTCAGAAGCTCAAGAGCAGAAGGCCTCATTTTGAGAACAGATGCAGTGGAAGCAGAGAAATTGAGGTAGGGATGGTGAAGGTGTATTTGAGGTAGATGTGGAAGTTGGTGAGTGCATTGACTAGCCACTGACATCTTCTGTCTCCTGAGATAGAGATGGAGCCGTCCAGAAAAAGAAGAAAAGTATTACAGATAGTGGAGGTAAATTTGAGGGCAGGGTGGAAGTTGATGTCAAAGGTAATGAAGTTAATCTGCACGAGTGCAGGAAGCAGCACTGATGCAGTCATTGACGCAGCAGAGAAAGAGTCGGGTTGTGTGCTGGAATAGGCTTGGAACAAGAACTGTTCCACTCAGCCGACAAAAGGACTGTCATCTCTGAGCCCATGCAAATGCCCATGGCTACCCCTTTGGTCTGCAGAAAGTGGGAGGAATCGAAAGAGAAGTTGTTGAAGGTAAGTACAAATTCTGCTGGGCAGATAAGAGTGTTGGTGGAGGGGAACTGATTGGGTCTTTGTTCACAAAAGAAACAGAGGACCCCAAGACCTTCCTGATGGGGGACAGAGGTGTATAGGAACTGGATGTCCATGGTGAAGATGAACCAGTTGGGGCCGGGGAATTGGAAGTTATCAAAATGGTGGAGGGCTTCAGAGATGTCCCAGATGGAAGTGGGAAGGGATTTGACAAGGGATGATAGGGTGGAGTCCAGGTACGAAGAAATGATTGCAGTATGGCAAAAACAGGCAGAAACAATTGCCCTAACAGAACAATCCTTCTTACGGATCTTTAGTAAGAGATAGAAACAGCCAGTGTGGGGTTGGTGGACAATGAAGGTGGAGACAATGGAGGGAGAGATTCTGATGTGATAAAATCTATAATGTTTCAGGAGATAGTGGCCTGGTGTTCATCAGTTCCTCATATACCTGAGGAAGGTATGAGGAGGTGTCAGAAAGCTGGCATTCAGCCTGTGCAAGGTAGATGTCTGTGTGCCTGACTACAAAAGCACCCCTTTATCTGTGGATTTGATGACAAGGTCCAGATGTCATGGTTCTGAGTACTGGCCCTTGATTTGGCTCCTTAGATGCCTTGTTGCACAGCACATGGATTCCATGCTGGACTGATGTCATAATGACACACCTGAGCCCCATCAGGGGTCTAGCATAAGTATCTGTGTTTCTCTAGCACTAGTTGCCAGAGTATTGGTCAACCTTTGGGTATACTTTGGCTCCTGGCTGCTTAGTGGTCTACTCTAGAGTAGTTCTATGTTCTCTATTCCTGTCTGAAGATTCAGTTCATGTTGGGATTCCTACTCAGATCCCCGAGGCAAGATTCCTTCCAGTTGCTGCTAGTGTTTGGTCCTGAGGAATATCCTGACTCCAGTCCTGTACCAGTGTACCACATTTGTGTTCTCTGAGCTTGCTCTTTGCTCAACATTGTGAGAGCAACAGTGCTTCTTCCTGTCATAATGCAGAATTTGTCAATTTCACCACCTTTGCTACCAACTTAGAATCTGCCCTCAAATTCAACTGGACTATCTCTGACAACTTTCTTTTCTGGATCTCTCTCTCCACCTCAGGAGACAGACTTGCACAGATACCCTAATTATAAACCCACTAACTACTACAAATACCTTAATTATACCACCTCCCACCCTACCTTCTGTAAGGATGCAATCCTTTTTTCTCAATTTCTCCGCCTCCACCACTTTTGTTCTCGAGATGAGGCCTTCTGCTCTAGGGCTTCTGAAATCTCTTCCTTCTTCTGGAAATATTGCTTCTCCTCTACCATGGTTGATGGAGCTATTGCACGTGTTTCCTCTATTTCCCATACATCTGCTCTCACCAACAACCCCACCCAGAGGCAAAACAGTACCCTTAGTCCTCGCACTTCACCCCACCAGCCACTGCATCCAACACATCATCCTTCACTATTTCTACCAGCTCCAATGTGATCCTGGCACCAGTCACATTTTCCCCTCTCTCCCATTTTCTGCTTTCTGCAGGGACCACTCTCTTCACGACTCCCTGGTTGGCTCATCCCTCCCCACCCATCCCTTCCGATCCCCTGGAACCTTTGTCTCCAACCATAGGTGGTGTAACTACTGTAGCTTTACCTCCTCCATCACCACCATCCAGGGAAATAAACAGCCAAGTGAGACAGAGGTTCACCTGCACCTCTTCCAACATGGTCTACTGCATTTGATGCTCATAACGTGGCCTCCTCTACATTGGTGAAACTGGTGCATTGGCTAGGCATTTGCAAGCACCTGCGCTCTGTCTGCAATGGCCATCTCGAGCTTCCGGTAGCCTAATGTTGTAACTCTCCTTCCCACTCCCACACAGACCTGTCTGTCCTCAGCCTTCTCCATTGCTATAGAGAGGCTCAACTCAAATTGGAAAAACATCTCGCATTTGTCTTGGTTAGCTTACAACCCAATGGTATGAACATTAAACCTTTTAATTTCAGGTAACCCACACCCCCAGTGTTCTCCTCCCCCAAGCATTCACCTGTCAACCTATTTTTCTCCCTTTGTTCACCTTCCCCATCCACCTCCCACACCTGCTTCCATTTGTCGATCATCCCCTCCCCATCTGGTTCCACCTATGACTTACCAACCTCTATCCCACCTCCCTACCCCACTGTCAGCCCCTTGTACTGCCATATACTGACAGTCCCAATGCAAGGAGGGTCTTGATCTGAAATGTCAACTTACACCTTTTACCTCCACAGATCACAGTTGCTGATTGATCCACAGAGTTCTTCCAATGTTCTGTTTTCTCACCATGTCTAATATTGATTTGTTGGGGATAATTGATGCAAAAAATATGAAAATAAATCTGATAGAATATGGGTCTTTATTTTTACATACAAAGATGTTATGATCTGGAATGCACAGGCATAAAGAATAGTGGAAGCAGTTTGAATAATAACTTTCAAATGGAAATTAGACAATTATTCATTATGAAAAATATTGCAGGATTATAGGGAAAGTCCAGGCAAGTGGGAATAATCTGAATTCTTTCAAAGAGCCAGAATTGCCAGTGTCACCCATGCATACATAGACTCCATGCGTCTCTGACAAAATGGTTCAAATTATATCATTTGTGCTCTGAGATTGTATGACACTGTTAGCTCCTGCATCTGCCTTGTTTCTCTCATTGACATTATGTGCCTTCTTGCCCTGCAGAAAGAGATGAAAATTATTGAAGAACTAAATGTGTTGTGGATGGTGTTGACAGTAAAGGGAAAATGTAAAATAAAGTGAAGAAGCAGTGGTGGAATAATTAGTGACAGTGTAAGTTGTCAGATATTAAAGGCCGGCAGCTTGTATGCAGTGGAAAAAGAGGTGTGCGTGCGTGGAATGATAAAGAGATGCGGCTTTGAGTTTAAAATAAAGGACAGGCTGAAGTGGACGATATTGCTAAGAGTGATCAGAGAGCAGTGTTGAACGTGATAAAGAATGATACTCACTTTTGTTGCTCTTCCTCATTAAATCTCATCTTCTATTGAATACAGATCCTAGGCAATCTCATGGAAGTATATTGGACCTACTGGTCTTTAAGCACTCAATGAAGTAGAAGCTTGGTACCCACAAGAGTAAACTGAATCATCAGCCACAGGGGACTATGCTGCACTGGTAGAATCCTCATGGAGTCCAAGAAAACAAGATAAACATCCTCAGATTTTACAGTTCTTAGACATTTTTTGTTTGATTTAGTTTTGTTTTCAGTGAGGATGTTAATTCTTTAATACTTATTTTTTAAAATTGTTCACAAACATTCAATCTTGATGGAGCTTTGACAGCTAACAAGCCTGAGGGTGGGGCTTCACCAACTGCCAATACTAATATCATGAACCTCGTCAAACCTCTGTAAGTCAATTTCATTGATGTGTTGGATTGTTTTTGCAAGCTCTGAGAACAATTATGCTCTTCACAGTTCCTTAATAAAGACTTGTAGAGAGGTCACAAAAGCTGGAATACCACCTGATCAAAGCAAAATTTGTTCAAGTAGTGTCCAATGAAAAAGTAAGCTCGGAGATTCAATCTTTCTTTAGCCCCAAGGTTTCAGGGCACATTTGAGACTTCATTCTCAATTATCCCAACTCATTGTTGATTTTTCTGCTATAAGGAGAAGCAAGACGGCAAAACTCCATTCCTGACCTCCAGTGCTGTCTGTGTGGAGTTTGCGCACTCTCCCTGTGATTGCTTGGGGTCTTCTAGCTGCTCCTGTTTCCTCCCACATCCCAAAGTCATGAAGGTTGGTAGGTTAATTGACCACTGTAAATTGCCTTTAGTTCATAGGTGTGTGGTAGAATCTAGAAGGAGTTGATGGAAATGTGGACAGCATAAAATGAGATTTGTGTAACTGGGTGCTTGATGCCATCATGGGCACAGTAGGCTGAAAGGCCTGTTTCCATGCTATATGACTCTATAAGTGAGTATAGAATGAAGAATGAATGCATCTCCATCAAAGTTATCTGGGCTCAGATGTAAGAGCAACAGGATATCATGAGCAGCTCATGTAAAGGTATCGGCTTCAGTGAGACTTGTCACTTCAGTCCTCAAGGGTGCCAATTGTAAAATTCAGCTATAAGCCCCACAGCCACCTAGGAATGAATAATCAATGTAGAGGAGTAAGAGGTTAAGAGATGCAAGAAGCACAAATCACACTATGACAGTGAAAGTACAGTAGAGCAGAGGGACAAGGTAATTCCAAGCACAGACATTTCTGCCAATTGTGGTGGTCTCCTATCGTCATTTTTTTATGTAAGTGATTAATATTTGTTCTATCCCAAAGAAGATATTATATCATTATCTAAAAGCAGAACTTGAGTTTATGGAAAGCTGGGAACTGCACAGCGCATGACACAACAATTATTTGGAGGAAGTAGGTAATTATCCTCTACCTGAATGTAAATGTAACTATCAGACATTTCTAGACCTTTGTTCTTCTATTGGGTGTCTTCATTATGAGCAGGGATTTGGTTCCTCTTGAGCTTTGTATGAGCCATATTGTGAAGGATGCAGCAACTCATTAGTGTGGAAAGTGAGTGGACCAAATCACAGAGCTTTGACATATCCAGATGCCAGAAAAGAGAATTCCAATTGGCTTGTTCCACATGATTCGGGTACCATTTATATCCATGCTGAAACACTGCAATGGATTTATTAATGATCACAAAGTGTGTAACAAGATCTTCTTGCATAAGCAGCTCAAGAGTCCCAGATAGTTTGAAAAAAATGCTATTGTTTATTCCTGAGTGTCATGCAGTTTCATGCTGAATGAGTTCTCTACCATTGCTCACCATCCAGGTATTCAAGGAATTTAGAGGGAAAAATTGTCTTCACTGGAAGTGTACACTGTTTTACAATGTGACATTTTAAGGGAACAATGTTTATTGTAGTTGTGCTGGGTTACAGACAGCACAGGTAAGTGGTCCTTCCATGATCCTTTCCTGTAATGCATTCTATAAATGGTAAAACTCTGCTCTCATAATCCTTCAGTCATCATTATTAATAACAATTTTTGTTAAAAAAAATGCAGAGTATTAGCTGAATCTAAATTCCACAGTTGCCATGGGGGTATTTGAACTTGTGTTCCTGAGATTGTAGGTTGAGGTCTTTGGATTATCAGTCTAGTGGTTTAACTGACACACCACCACCATTCCCATCTTGCTAATCAACTTTATCTTCGTCTGAGCAATAGCTCAATCTTTATAACTTTCATTCTTATTTTCAAATATGGATTTGCTTCTCCATATCTTTTTGACATCTTCCAGCCTTAAATCCCTTTGAGAAGTGTCTTAGCTCCTCTGGCGTTGAAACCCACAAATTTAATTACTTCTCCATTAGCAGTTTGCCTTTAGCTGTTGTTGCAATAACTTCTGGAATCTCTTCCCTCAACCCTTCTACCTCTTCTATTTTCTTCTTTAAAGTTTGCCAAGATTTTGGTTATCTGTTATAATATCTCCTGATGCAACTCATTGACAAATGTTATTTAAAATAGCTCCTGTGAAGCATTTTAGGGACTGTATCATTAAATGTGCTATAAAAGTACAACTTGTTATAACATCTGCAGGAGAATAATGATTTCACTCCAGCTGCAGATGGGCATAGAGAGATCTAGTGTGAAAAGGTAATTATATAAAAAACTAGAAAAGGAAATGTTTGCAGGATTAGAGGTAAAGAGTGGGGGAGTGACAGCCTTCTGTGCTGTATAATCCATATATTCAGATTGCTCTAAGCGCCACTCTGCTGGTTCATCATATGCAGCTTTTGCTAATCCTCATGCAGCCATGAAGCCATAAAGCTATTTGTCAACAAGGGTAAGAACTTTGAAATTAATGCAGGAAACTGAGAGTGAGAAGTTTTCAGAGATTAACAAGAACAGAGACGATAAAGGAGTTGGAGTGCAGAGTTAAATGTGATCTAATTGTAAAAATGTGGACTTTGTTTAGGGAGGAGCTTGGGATTGTAAGTAAAGAATTCAAGAACCCTTGGAAATCTTAGGAAAGAGTAAATATGCATCTAATGTTTCGGGTGAGGGCAGAAATGTGGGATTAGTTTTTGACAGCTCTAGCAAAGAGCATGCGTTGGTCCAGTGGACCAAATAACCTTTATTGATGTGAACTTCAATGAAGTGTTTTTGCCCATGTTTGCTACTTACAGTAAAATTGTTCAGATAAAACACTTGCTATCTCAGTAAAAATGTGAGAAATTGTAATTGCCTCAAAACACTGGAATTCAAATATATACGACACTTCTAATTTAGCTATTATTCTTTTCTCAGTTCCAATGGATTTCAACCAGTTAACAGCTAAAATTTCCCCTAAAATATCATACTATTATGATGGTGATATTATAAAGAGATTAATAAAGAGATTAAATAAATACTGTAGGATGCTGAAATATGGTCTGTCATATGACTTTATGGCTACGTTTGAGGGAAACAAAATAGGAAATGTAAAAAAAACTGCCTGTTTTAAAACTGATTAGTAGTCTCCTGTTTAATTTATCTGTCTCCTGTTTGATGGGCATAGTTGTTCTATCTAACTAGAGATGTATTTGTTAAACTTAAAACAATAATCCGCCAGGGCCTATTGATTGCTTGTCATGGATTCATATCCCAATCATTTTCATACCACTTTTTTCGCTGACAACATAAAGAATCTGCCAACTAAAACCTTCCCTTTCATTTATTCATTTGTTTTCTTGTTTGTTTTTTTTTATTTTGTCTTATTTTGATAGCCTTTCGTGCTATGATTTAATTTCCTTATGAATGAAAGGTAAGTTGCCCAATATGTATTTAGCATTTTTACTCTAAATTTTACTTAATGTATAAATTGCTCCACCTCTGTCACTGTACCCTTTCCCATGCCAGCACCATGATCTGGAAGAATAAGATTAATAAGAAACACCAATACAAATGTAAAGTTTGTGTTAAACTGCCTTTATAACAGCAAGATAATGTTTTGCTATCAACCGCTCACGATATATATCAACCCTTGAATGTCAAAGATTAATATTAAAGTTCATATCATATAATTCCAGCACAAAACATGGGAAGCGTAAGTTTGTGAAGAACTGTTACTATTGGCGGCGCAGAGCCGTTGCCTCACAACAACAGAGACCCGGGTGTTCAATTCCGACCTTGGGTGCTGTCTGCGTGCAATTTGCAGGCTCTTCCGCTGACCGCCTGTTTTTTCTTCCCGGTGCTCTGATTTCTTCCCTCATATCAAACATACGCAGGTTGGCAGGTTAATTTGCGGCTGTAAATTGCCCATTGTATGTAGCTGAGTGGTAGAATCGGGGGGTGGGGGGGGTGGGGTTCGAATCTGTTGAGAA
>JARFYF010000052.1:59151108-59168246 GCA_030265395.1 Rhina ancylostomus
CGACTCGGTTGAGAATGTGGGGAGAATAAAATGAGATTAATGCAGGATTGATGTAAATGGATGGTTGATCGAGGGTGGACTCGGCGTGGCGAGGAGCCTGCATCCGTGCTGTATGTTTCTATGAACCAGCTGAGGAGATATTCCAGTAAGTGCTCCTAACAAGCACATCAAGAAATTGGGTGGACCCAGCATATGGTTTTACACATTATTGGATGGGTGATTGGAGTGACCTGCCTTTTTCTAACGCGTCACTGATAGGTTCTGCGAGAACCGAAGCAGAGACTCTCATTCGTAATTTTTATCGAAAGAGCGAAAGTTGGCTGACAAAATAAAAGTCGGTTGCTAAGTGACATTGGTCATTGGTGAGCCATGGTCAGTGCAAAGTGAGGTCATCCTCAACACATTTCATCCTGGATGGATTGAAACGTTAGGTGTAAAATCCGAGTTTAAATGAAAACTGAAACTCGGAGTTTGCCACTGGTGATGTTAGTATATAAATGCTATTCTCATTCTAAATCCCTCTTCCTATTTTAAATGGAGGGAGGGGGATGCGAGAATAAATGGGTCAAACATGCTCGCTTGCTTTTTAAAACAATTGCAAAAACAGGTATATTTAAATTCACATAGCACAGGGACAGGCCTTTCGGCCCACTGAGTCCGTCCCGACCATCAACTGCTTTATTCTTCCCTACATTTCCATCAATCCATTGCTTACCGCAGCCCACCCCCCCCCCCAAATATCTGCCTTCTCTACGCACACCGTAGCAACACGTTACAGTGGCCAACTAACCGCACGTCTTTGACCTGTGGGAGGAAACCGGAGCACAGCCAGGGAAACCCACGGGTCATCGGGAGAACCTGAAATCTCCACACAGGCAGTACTGGAGGTCAGGATTGAACGCGGGTCGCTGGAACTGTGAGGCAGCAGCTTTACTAGTTAAGCTACTATGCCGCATAACTTTTGCATATTCTAGTAACCGTGACTGCGGCGGCCATGCATTTCGGGAAAATGATCAAGTATAGGTTATCGACTATTTCATGTGGCTACAGATATGGGACTGAGGCCAGTCTATCGTGCAATGCAGAGTGATAAACAATCGTTGTACAACCAGCTCTTGTGGTCACAATCTGCATGGGAGAACAGAGACCAGTCCTGATTAAACAGTTGAGTTGTAATTTGTGTTATACCAGCATTCTACCGCAATAAGAAAATGAAAAATGATGTTTAAATATGACTTCCCACTGGACTGTGGTTATAGTTCACCAGTACTGTCAGTAATTTGTAAGCATGCTTGGTTGGAGTTACACTTCTTGGCAAAGTGAGTATCGGAGAGATCGCTGTCTTGTAAGTGATCTTGCTCGTGCACATTCAAATCCGTTCCGCATTCAGGCAAATAAGCTCTGTTTACGAGCTGATGGGATGAAAGGACAATTTTCTTCAGTACTAAATACCTAAATGTTAACCTCTACGTTCTACCTCCCTAAAGCTTTTCTGTGGGTTCCTCAACCATCTGGTTCTTCGGACCAGATTACAATTTGGAGAATGCCACTAACGTGTCGCTTGTGTCCCCTTGTAGATGTGTCGATATATTTACGTGATTTATTTGCATCCTTGCTCTCACAACAAGCTGTCGTAATGGCATTAAAATTATATAAGTTATCATTTTTAAGAGCGTGGTCAGCATATTGCTGATATTGCACGTAGACAGTGGCGAGTGCGCAATATTCCTGGCACTTATGTTCTAATCCAACATAGCTATTACCGTTGTTAGACATTTCATAAAACCCTGCATTTGTATCCAGTTCATAACTAATCGACCTCAGACACACGCCTTTTTGTGCAGGTAGTATTCTGTATGTTGAATATTAACCAATTTGATTGCCAAGAACACAAGGATCTCTATCACATTTGGTTTTAGCTCAGGGGTAGACGCACTTCCGCACTTTTTCACAATCCGCTTGTTCCGACACACTTTCTGAAATCACAACAGATATTAATATACTTTTAAAACGATGCCTTCAAAGTTGCAACTCAACTTTGAAAAAGATGAAGGATTATGTGGAGCCTCAGCCGGCCCATAAGATCCCAATACTGATCTGAGCTCGGCCTTCGAATGCAACATAAATTAGCAATTCTCATAGACGCAATTCAGCTTACGGTAACAAATTATTTTCATTTGTTAAGTTACTGCATACAAAGATCACACTGCTATTTATGTTAGATCTATATTACCACGGCCAGTGCTTGGACATAGTTTCTGCAGCTGTGGCAATGCACGGCGCAAAGCGCCTCATACTCAAAAGCGGCTGCCGGGAAGAATGCATGTCCACGCAAAGAAGGCCGTTTAAGGTTAGGGGAGGTTGTGGCCGATATGACAGCATCATGCAGTCCAAGCTCCTCCAGTCATCTTCCCGGAATATAGTTTATAACTTTTAAAGACAGATCTCTTAGGTAAAGGTAAATGCGTAAAACTAATGGCCAAATGGGATTTACACGCCTCTGTGGCGATCTTTAGGACTGTGGTGCCACTATATGGCCATAATTACGCCGTTCTCTCATTATTTCTCCACAAAATTATTTACGCTAGTTATATATTCAAACGGACAAAATCCCGCAGGAGGACCGATGCGCATCAATGTAATTATCACCATATATTCTCGCACACTGATTCGAAGAAACTGGAGTGCCATTGCAACCATACCCCGTAATGTATTTAAATTTTCCAACAAATAATGTAATTATGTCAGCAACAAAGTATTATAACCATCCACAACATTCCCTCTATGTGTACAACGGTCCTAGGATTCACCACAACCATATCTATAACCCGCTGAATACAATTTAGGTTTAATTCATTGAAGTTATATTCTTTCTAATAATCTTTTGTTCCGCCACTTTCCAATTCCTATTGTTTTCTTATCGTCAATTTCTTCCACTGAAGTAATTAAAAACTGCTCAGAGTAATAGAAAATGCAAACCGAAGCCCTGATTTCCTTTAGTCCTCAAAAGTAAGGCGGAATTCCCAAAATCATACGAATATAAACGTATTATGTAAAGACCTTTATCAGCCACTTGTTAATACGTTACCGAGATGAACTTGGTTTGCACGGTGCATGTACTAGGCATAAGTAAAGTCGGGGTTGTGGTGGCGGTGGTTGGGGTTGGGGAGGGGGTGGGGGATAGACGATGACCTTTAATTCTTACAAAAGAAATATAAATCACATTCAGCAGCTCTATTGGTTGGGCCCCCT
The DNA here is from genome assembly GCA_030265395.1 of Rhina ancylostomus. Classification (NCBI taxonomy): domain Eukaryota; kingdom Metazoa; phylum Chordata; class Chondrichthyes; order Rhinopristiformes; family Rhinidae; genus Rhina; species Rhina ancylostomus. The sequence goes on from JARFYF010000052.1 coordinate 59,154,361, forward strand.
TAGGACGCCAGGTCCAGCTTCTTTCAAGTACAACTACGCATATAAAGTAACTTGTTTTTAAACGCAATATTACCAATATAATTCACATCTTAATTCAACAAAGATGCAAATTCTCAACATGCTCCACAATTTTTTTATATTTTATGATAAAGTTAGTTTCAAAGAAATGAAATAGAGAGCAGAAACGCACTGTGCTGGCGCGGCGCTTGCCGCGTAATTCCGTCTCCAAACTGATCCGCCACGTGTCCAAACTTCTCCAACATAACCACCTCCGACCAAAGGGCTCTCTAAAGCTCCTGCATGTGATTCGAGATGTTTTATGCTTATTAAAAGCTCCTGATCCTTCACAAGTGTTCTTTTTTGATCAACATTGTTCAGGTGGCCGCAGTTCCAAACAGTAGACGTCGGTGCGCAAAATAAAACTTTTGCGCGTATTCATCTCTGATTTTCCCCTACTTTCCCCACGGGGTACCAGCTGCTAGCTCGTGAAAAGACGGCTTATTAATTGTTCTTTGTCATGCAGAATTCTTTGATTTCTAAAGAAACTCACAAAAGAGGCATTTGGAGGATTCGAGTATTTTTCCTTGCGAAAATTGTCATTTGCATATATCACCTCGTCTACCAGACACAGGTACTAAGTTCTGGTCCTATTGTGTGTTCCGAAGGCTTCTTAACTAAAGGATCTGATTTATTACAAGCTGCCCTTTCAATCCTACACAGCAAGTTTGAGAAACTTTTAAAATCTGAATATTGTTTAACAAAAAAAACCTCAAAAGCAGGCGGTGAGATAGATAGAGACGGCGCGTTTTGCGCTTTGTGCTGGTAACTAAACGGTGTGCTGGCCAGATTATAAGTGACGCCGTTTTCTCAAGCTGCTCTTAAGTAATTTCTTTATTGTCATTTCCACCTCTTATTTGCTTGGAGAAGTTAAATTCAACGGAGTCAATAGCCCCCTTTGCGGGATTAGTATCAATTTTGCATCTTCCTGACGAAGCGTCTAAAAAAAGAGAAAACTCTGGCAGTAACAATAGAAAGTGTAGCCACTAAAGCGAACGCATTTGTCAGGTGTATCATACAAACTTTTGGAAAACTTAACACAATCAATATTGCAAGCCACTGAAGGGGACAAAAGGTAGAAATAATTGCTATTAATTTGCCGCCTTGGCTGCTGAGCGCTGGTTGATTGACGCTAATCAGCGCTGAATTTCTCCTCTGTGCCTTGTTTTGACAGTTTTCCTCATTCTCTGGGATTTACATTTGCTGCCTACAAAGAGCGGTATAGTCCCAGCAGCTGGTCTGAAATCTTAAAACCGAGGCGCACAACCCAGCAAATAGGGTCTTTTTTATTATTATTAGTAATACTTACATGTTGGTAGGATGGCTTTGATCTCTCCACCTGCGAGACAGGATCTAATTTAATTAATGAAAAATTAAACTAATTGTTATTCTGTGTCTTTCTGCAAAGATAAATTGTCAACAGCAAGTTAAATGGGACCCATTTATTCCCACCCTAAATGCAAGATTGAATGTGCTCGGGCTTCAACTTCACCTGCCTCTCTAGGCAATTAGGAATGTATCGAAAATTCTGCCAGAAACGAGTTAAATTAACCGTTCGCTAATTTTCTTGTGTCCCTACCACATAATCCCTCTTTGACACGGCGGTTAACTTGCCCCTAGAAATTACCACATGTTGTAAGGTTCAAATACTGCTTAATGAAACAGTGACTAAATCGTTCACTAAGCCGACATTGGAGCCCTTCAGCTCCGTGTTCAAAGGCTCTGGGTTTGCAACCGTCGGGGGTCCCACTCAATGCAATGCAAGTCTTTGGCAGCAGAATACCTGTCAAAGCGTTCCTTTGGCGAAAGTAGTCTTTTTTCTGCTTTTACAGCGGTTCCAAGCGCGAGAGAAATATATAAACCTTTTAGTGCATTGAAACTGAAAATAAACGGCGCCGTTTGGATAAAGTTGTCAACGTTACTCATGCTCTTTAGACTAAACGTGTAACGACTGCGCAATGTAGACTCGGTTCAATTTTGAACCATGTACAAAATAAAAACTTAATAACGCCTAAAGATCAAAGCAGCGAACTTGGTGACTTTAATATCCAGAAATTGCACTTTCTAAAAATACCCAAGTTGTTAACCAATAATATTAAATGCCAACAATCAAAGCCTCCAATACGTCGCCTTTTGTTAATACAAGTTCCAAAAACAACATTTTAGTGTCAAATCTGTGCTAATATTTTGACATTAAGAAACGAACTAGGAATAAAATATGCAAATCCACATTCACTTTGACGATTCAATTTTGGATGTTGATTATTTCTAAAATGTTTCCCTTTTTATATAAATATTAATAGCATTAGTCAAAATGAATACTTTAACTATTTTGCCAATGGACGTCACCCATTTCACAGAAAAGACACATGCTAATTGTACACCCAACTGCATTTGGTTTAAAGTCAATTAAAAGGACGTCAAAGTCATATATCTTTGACCGATATTGTATAGATAGGGTTAATAAGGCATCATAAAAGCACCTCGGGCCATGTCTAACAGTGACACTGGTTTACGAGTTGCTGAATCACTCCTCCGGGTTCCTCAATGGTTTCCTATCCATCATTGTCGCTTCCATAGAAAAGACACACAATGCGCCCTTCGCCACAGCGAGCCCAGCCGGGCTCTCCACGCTCAGTCCCGGGCATTGCCAACTTCGGCCTTTCAACAGATGGAAATTGTCAATAGTTCATTAATCTGTGGCTATTTTCTCTCTACTACCCAATGAATAATGTTCCAATTTATCTTCTCTTATTGCCCTGACAATTCTACGGAGTGCCCGAAGGACTGCCTGTTGTTTGGGCGCTGGCAGAATTCAAGAAACTGATAGCCTATTCTCAGTTGAAAGTTGCAATAGAAATTTAACAGGAGTCTGACACGACCGAACCTGGCCCTAAAACTTCAAGTACATTGTATAGCAGCTGTTTAAAGTTGGGTATCTTGGACTTGCAGATTCTATGTACACAAATGCCATGGGCTCCTTTACAAGCTATCCGTGGCACCGACACCGTGTACCTTATCGAAGTCAGATCTAATTTAAAATGGGTGAGTGATAATATTGAAATTGACACAAATAAAAATCCCGCATACTTCTGAGATATTGTAAATATCTTTTTTTCTCGGTGATGAAGGTTTAAAATATACCACTCTTTCTGAAATGTTACCAGAAGTCACTGATGTCCTCCTAAATCCATAACATCCATCCCAATAACAGGAACAACAAAATATGTTCAATGGGATTTGTCCCTAACCGCCATCAGATATTGTTATCCCACCTATGAAAAGAAACATTCCTTGAATTATTAAGATTAAGATAAGGAAAAGCAGCCTCCCACAATATCTTGGCTCATTTTCAGTGGAAACTTTCTCCATTTCTCCCTTTCAACTACTCGTGACAAAGTTCGCGGTGAGCGTGCCACCTACTAAAAACATGCACAAGGACTAAAATGTTTGGAAATGTTTCTTGTTACCGGTGTGAAATTATAAAAGATGATCTTAGTCAGTAAGGCCTCTTGACATCCAAACTAACTGGAGACTTTCCACTAATTACTTATAACGGCCAGTGATAAATTAGACTTTTTTTTTGGATGAGAAGGGAAGCGTAGGTCAGGGGTACAAATAGGTTTGTTTTGAGTGTCCATGAATGAAGATAATAACACGCCCGTCACCATGCGTGAGGTTGCCTGCAGCATGTACTAGATGGCCACTTGCAGTGCATAACCAGATTTGCACTCGGTCACTTTCTTCAGAGAGATCTATAATCTGTCCAGTGAAGGGGTGATGAAAAGTAATTTCATATGGCAATTCATATATTTTGTCATCCACACTCGCATTCAAAGAATGGCAAATAAACAATCATTCCCGGTAATCATACTGATTTTATAAACCTTTAGGACCACGTTTTTTTCCCCATCGGAAGCATCAGATGAACCCACCCCTCTCTCCCAACTCCACCCCTCTTTCCCCAGCCACCACACACACACACACACACTTGCTTTGTCTGCGAAAGAGCAGTAATGTGCATCACTGTGCACGATTTATTTAACAATCAATTACTCGATCTGTTAGGATCTGTTTCTTGTTTACAGCACGGCTTTGTTGAGTGGGAGATTTTCCCGGGCCCGCTGCTGCGTATATTAAGCTGTATTTCAGAAACTGCTGCTTCCGTGATTATTGAAATGGAGCGGAAAGAAGATAGTTCATGAAAAATGTCTCAACACTTCCAGTTTTCTTTTTACTTTACATTTTTATGTCTATCAGGTCACATCGTTAGCTAAAAAGAAACGTCTTTCTTTCAAAGGTCCCAACTTTTTATTTTTAAATAAATATAAATATAAATGTCATATAAAACTATTCACAACGAATGAACTTTAACCTTGCCATTTTACAGTAATGTACCAACAAATAGCTAACTATTTACAGTTATTTTCCTCATTCAACCCTACATTTGTTTTTAAGTCTGGCGCATTTACATAGGTGTCTACTTTTTCTTTTTACAAAGGTCAACACAGTTTGAAAATACATTATTTACATAAAATACTTGGGATTTTGTTTTAAAAGGCAGTGCATGAGTATTATTTCACCGGCTGGAGAAAATAAACCCTGAACGATTCAGACAAAATCATGTTAGCCTCAAACGGCAGCACTTTAACTAAAGTACTTGCACTTATGAAAACAGTGAACATGGGACTGTTGCGTGTTCCATCCTAGTACAATTCTACAATGGATCTATTCATGCTAGCAGGGCGAGCAGGCAAATACAACTCGACACCAAGGGAATTTCTTTTAAATGCTAAATGAATGAGAAGATAAGTACGTCGAAGAAATGTAGAACTGCAAATGGCTGTAAACTTTAAGACGTTGCAGTTCTGTCCCTGGTGACTATGCGGGTGACATATCTTTGTCTTCTTTGCCAGATGATATTGGAGAGAGGGATTCCTCGTCCTCGGAGCGCAAACAGTGACCTTGGCTGCTGCATTTACAAATGTTGTGCGCGTTCCGCGGGGTCCCCTTGCCCTCTTTCTTGTGCTTGACGCGCCGATTCTGGAACCAGATCTTCACCTGCTTCTCAGATAGGTTCAGGTAGGTTGCAATTTCAATCCTGCGAAGCCTCGACAGGTACATGTTAGAGGCGAATTCCCTCTCGAGTTCCAAGAGTTGTGTGCTCGTAAAGGCTGTTCTCATCCGTTTACCGTTTTGTAGGTGACTGTTATTTTCAGGACCTGTGAACACGGTATCATACTACAACATTAAAAAATGGGGAAAAGAACATCAAACAAATCGTGCTATCCCGCCATCAGTTGGACATCTATAAAATCCCGCCAAAGTAGATAGCTGTATAATCTTTCTTTTTATCCCGGAAATGAGTACGAATTATAGAGCGTTTTAAACTTCTCATTAAATATCAGCTGCGCCTATAAGTTTTATATTAATCCCATATTTTAAGATTAAAATTGTAGTTCAATTTTCACATTGCTCGTATAGTTAGTATATATATCTTAATCATATAAATTCTGAAGCACGGGATCGATTCAGTAAACACTCACCTCTAACAATTACTCTAAACGTGCTAGATAATCTTCATGGTGAAAGCAGAAAAGCCCCTTCAAAACAACATCACCATTTTGAAGTATTAGGTGTTTATATACAACTCTAAGCGTTCCATTTGAAATTAACGTGGCAATGAACTTTTGGCTATAAGCCATCACTTCTCTCCCAATCACATATCTGGCTAAACTTGCAACCTGTCTTCAAGCGTCTGATACATTTAAGTTCACATTTAAACTTACCCACGGAGAGACAGTGATATCTTCTAGGGTCTGTTACGCTGTAAGTAGGTGTGCAAACAGGTGGATGCCCAAGGCCGGGGTTTGACTGCTGGTTAATTCGTTGACAGTATTGAGGATCTCCATTTGGGAACTGGCTTTTCAGTAGTGGGATCCCACTCCGGGATGAGTGAATATGGGACGTGACACACAGGGGACAGACACAGAAAGTACCGGTCTTTCTGGACGGACAGACGGGACCAGAAACGGACATCATTGTTGGTGAATGAACGCTAATAGGAATTAGAAAGTCTTGGCCGTGGTCGTTCAAGACAGGAGAAGGTCTCACTGAAGAGTCTTTGATGATCAAGGAATCAACATAAAACGATCGAGACATTGTGTATTCTTCTTGGTTCTTTCTGGCTTTGCTGGATTCTGGGTTCAGTAAACACTGCGCACGGAGAGAGTCAGAAGGTGCTTATGTTTGGAGGCTAAACAAAAGGGTCTCAGGCGATGGTTGGTCTGAACGTCACCCACGTGTGCGCCCTATTCCAAAGCTTTTTTTTAAATGCTGCCAGTGAACTATTAACACGTGATTATAAAGCGAGGCGGAGATCAACATTTCCCCATTTGTCAGGCAACCCCTTGAGACACGCTATCAAAGTCTGACAAAACAAGAAACAAAAAACTTTTTAAGTGAATGTTTTGTAATTTTCCTCAGTGCGGAAAAGGAAAGCTCCACAGCTGACTTAAGACAGATACACCGCAAGTTAACCAGCTGCCGTTAACAGAGTCATTGTCATGAGATTTAAAATCACTTTCAATTGACTCACCGAGCAAGGGAATGGTTTAATCTAGTGACACTTTCTGGACCTTTGTGCGTGTTTTGTTGCATGTGCAGACGTCTACAGTGCAACATAGAAGTAATTCCATTGTATATTTACTTCAATTTTCTGGATTTTGACAGCAATTCTAAAATGTTATGTCATTCAGCAAACTTAATATATCAATACAAACATTTAATTAATTTTCACACATTGCATGCGTTCATGAAATGTCATTGACTCGATTGACAAATCTGGACTTAAAATAGAACAATTCTTATTTTAATAAAGACGAACATTATCTGGCTATGAATGTAGTTCCTCAATGGTATCGCATGTACTTCAGTACTTGAAATGTATAACATATCTGGGCTATTGATACCTTGAAAGACAAAACACACTCGTAACAATCTGTAAAGTGTGACCTGATTTAGAGATAAACCATTCCATTCCCCAGTGGGTTAGTTTGAAGTGATTTTAAACCTCGTGACAATGGGTGAATGGTCGTGTATCCAATGAGTGGGACCTCGAGTTTTACGCAATGCTTTACGCTAATGTTTTATTACACGTCTGAGTTATTTATAATGGATGGAATTGCAGTTGACCTTATTTGTTTGTTCTATTCAGTGGTTGGAACAACTTTTAAAAAAATCAAGGGCATTTATTTTAAATGCACCCGAACAAAGGAATGGTGTATTAATTAATGATTGGATTACCACATGCGATATGCCCTCATAACCAAGGGAAGAATCATACTTTCTAAGAACTAATCTTAGCGTGATGCAGAAAATTGATCCCGGGCGTGACACAGTTCATAAATGTACATTATTTTATTATTTGGATCTAAGAATGGTACGTAGCAAGGGCCTCTTAATGTGAGCATGCCCGTGGCGAATGAAACGTCCAGTTTACGCAGTATACATTACCATTGGACAAATAGAATATGAAATGCTCAGAAATGTATTGATTTCTGAGAAAAAATGTTATTTTAAGTAAGCATACAATTTGAATAACCAAGTGCGAGCTGGAATTCTGTTTAAAAGTGACACTGGAATCTACACTGAAACGTCTATTAACAAGATTCCAATGCCACCCAGTAGCGAGAAAATCCAGGTTATAGTTATTAATGAACTCCGAAAATTATTCGTAGAATTTAACAGTTATTCTTTAGTCTCTGGCGAGAGTATCAATTGAAATAACCAATACTGTTTCGTAGGTAAGTACATATTTAGCATAAATATCACTAAACAGCAAAATCTCTCTTTTAGATTGACAGCATATATTCAACGGGAACGTTATCAATGGAACTTGCCCGTCAATTTAACATTTATCTTCGATCATTTTGCTACAACTAAAACTAAAATTTACAAATTGATCCGATATCTCGAGCTAGAAGAACGGGTATTGTGAATCGAATCATTTATGTCTGACAATTCACTATTTCGTGAATTAGCAAACTGGCTGATAATTGTGCTATTTGTTTGCGATTATTATTCAATTAATAAGTGTTTATTGGGCACTAGATTAGTGAATATTAGCAGGCAGCTAACAATCTCAGCAATGCGTTAATCCTAGATCTTGTGACAATAATTAGCGATTTTGGTCTCCGCCAGGGTCCCGGCGGGTCAACTTGGGGCTTTACACGGCTTAAAGGAAAAGACCTCCAACACAAATTTCTGCAACTTGCAAAAAATCAGACAAATAATTTGAAAATCAAAATCTTCGCGACGTTTTGGACAAATCAGTAAAATTTCAACCCATTGAACTAATTTCGTGTTTTCAAACAACTGAGTTCCAGTTCGCTGTTCCTAAGATGAACTTTATATTCTCTTCATTGGAATGGGTTTCACGGTCTTTGTACCCGTGACCCGAAGAAGAGCAACAGCGGAGTTTCAAGTCCGTCGCCATCTCCAGTTGCATCACAACTAATTAGAGTAAAGACCAAATGAAAGAGAAGAATGAATTCTGATAAAGTGAACATCGATTAGAACCGGTTCAGGAAAACCACTTTCCTACTGGACAATGATGCTATTATGACTAGAATTATTACATTAAATGATAAATGCCGATAATTTAACACAGCCGCCACGTGCTATTATTATCCCGTGTCAATCCTGTGAGCCAATGTTTCTTTCAAACCTCTCACCGTCTTGAGGCAAAATCCATGTGCTTTCTCAGCAGTCTGAACGCCCCAAAGTACAGTATTGTTCAGCACTTCCGCAAGTAAAGCCAGCAGCAGGACTGGTTTGTCCCAGCATCAATTACCTTCACTGCTCGCAATATCAAGACAAACCCACAACAAATAATAAAAATATCAGTGGCGTACACTGGAATGGCCTAGCCATTGTCTCCTTGAACATAAACTTTTGCATTTCGTGTATCTGAACGTAAAGTATTTTCGCAATGAAACGTAACAAGGATTTTTAAAGTCTTTTGATTTTTTCTGCTCTATTCGCAAGATTTCCGCAAGAGGAATGAACAGTGAGAGGAAGCATGTAAAATTCAGTGGTCACTTAGGATGCTCTCTGTTTTAAAACTCGATCCAGGAAAGTTTCGCAGTGAGTTAGCTGAATGGAGGTCAGGCAGCCACAATCACATCACCAGGCAGCTTTGTAATTGTACTAATAAAGCGAATGAACGATATCACAGAAGCAGGGAGCTAGAAGAAAAAGCCGATGATTACAGTGAAATAAAATGAAAGAATGTCTAAGCCAGGCGGAATGATGCAAGGCGCGCGCCCACATCGCATGGCCCTCGTTACAATATTATTTTCTATAATTATGACCAATAAAATTTCATTGTTCATGGAGTAATCCTGGGAATGAGAGTGGTTATGAGCCTATAATGAGGTCAAATTGCCTCGACTAGCCGAGACACGTGTAAGGATTTAAGAGGTATTAAGCGGCTGGGTACAGAGCGCCGACTGTTACCTGAACATTACTTTCATAATTCAAGTATAAAATTAGTCTATTTAAGGGAAATCTTTTGAATCCGTTTATTCTACTCGGGTGACAAAGTAGCTTTGTCTGTGTTGGTTAAGTCTGTGTAAAAAATGCGAATGTAACAAAATTGCTCTTTTGTGATTCCGGTTTCTAAAGAGCAACAGAGAACAATAGTGCACTGCATTGGCAGGGCTGCTGTCTATTTTGAGGATATTTTCCATTGATTTTCTTATTACTTCTAAATAAGCTGTCACACAACAGGAAATCAATTCAAACTTTCTTGGGAAATGTCTGAAGAAAAGTTTTGAATTATTTCAATGACTTAAGTGTTATTGAAAAACCGTGTATGTAACTCCTAGTTGTGATCAAATGCATAGTATTTAAATAACTCTTCTAGTATATATTTTTCTCCATTGAAAGTCGTGAACGTGGACTTGTCTTTGCTATAACCCCCTCTACTTATTTTTGAAGAAGCAGAAATGGATAAACTAGAATCACGATTGTTTTCTCCTTTCTCAACATAAATCGAGTGCATATACATCTGATAAAACACTTCAATTCTTTTTATTCACGAATTCTCACCAAGACACAACAAAAATTGCATTTTCGAGAAATGAATGTTGGCATTTCATTCTATAAGTTAAGGCCGTAAATCCATCACCGGCATAAATATACAGATTGGGACACTTTGTTAAGGTTTTAGTATCTTAAACCAAATCTAATCTGTTGCATTTTCAATCTCCACTCTAAGTTACTGCTTCAAAAAGAATTTGCACCAACACTTTGTTTAAGGTGAACATTCAGCGAGTAAAGCAGTATATGTATTCAAGGTATGTTGTTTACTTAAAAAAAATGCTTTTCTAATCTATTTACATATATTTGCCTGAAAAGGCAATTTAATTAAACTTTCTCATTATTTGGACTAAATTGTGTGATGAACACTGCTGAAGCTGAACTGGTGGATGGATGTTATTAATTTCTATCAAACTATTTTTTAAAAAAAATCAATGTAATATTGGGGTATTTACCGTAAAAAAACACTTGTGACTTGTTAAGCATTTGTTACTAGGCAACAGTTCTTGAATAACAAAAATTGAAAAGAACCGCTCGGTCTGCTGTCCTCTAAACTTCAAAAAAAGTCTTCAATAATAGTGAAAAAGGACAATGATCGAAGAGACAACAAAATGCCACTGGGGTGACTTTTCACAAGCAATTATTCTTCAGTTATCCATTCAAAAAAGGAGCTCTGATATTCTTATTTTGTTTTATTTATTATGTTCCCTTCTAGCGATTTGCATGAAAAATTTGTGTTTGGGTAATAAAATTTCAGATTTGCACAAAAACAACCAGCACGGCAGAAAATGGGCGTTTAGGCGTGTTTGATGTATAATTAAGATCGAAAATATGAAGTCAGGCGTTATGGGATCTGTCCCAAAGTGTCAACGTTGGGCGGATCCTCCATTGAAACATTTCAAAGGAGTCACGAAACAAACAAAGTGGAAAGCGCGTGACACAGGGAATGGTTGTAAATGTGTTAATTTCAGACAGCTCATTTTTGGAAAGAATTGAAACCCTTTTCTCTTCACCACTAGCCAACCCCCCCAACCACCGTATTTATAAACCTTAATTGTTTGAAATAATAGGGATGACTGAAGATATGAATCCACAATACGTTTCTCTTCATAGGCACATATCGTAGTCGAAAATGTGATTGTACCCCCGATTTTAAACATTTAAATCTTTCTCGAGACTACGATTTTAAAATAAAAACATCGTTTTGTTAACCTCTTTGGAGTCAAGTATAAAAGCACGCCAAACTCTAACCTACAAGTGTCTCTTGGCTATCCACAGTAATTTCACCAGATTGCAATAAAAGTTGCATTAGTCCATCTGTCTATTTTGAAGCGAATCCAATTCTTCCTAGTGCAATTGATATCCAGTCGTTTTTCTTTTCTATATGTAATACCTGAAATAATTTAGAGTTTAGAGTCTGAATTATATACTGGCATGTTCAAATGGAAAGTAAACATAGATGCCCAATAACATTGCGAATCGCAATCAGTTTGCAAAGTAACTGAATGGAACCTTGCAGTTTTTATGTGGTTCCTGGGACCTTTTCGCCTTATTCACCACGTTCATTGAAACTCCCTCCCTAAACGTTCTGCTCTTTATTTCCTTTGTGACAGACAAAAACAAAACAGCTGACTAGTTTCATAGATGCCCCCTTATTCAGTCTTCTTTATATTTGGCGTTAGGAGGTGAGAAATGTTACTCTAATTTCACCCTGCCCCACTTACACGAGTAAATCAGCTGCAAACTGATGATAGGTTCACAGCTGTAGTGCAATCGATGGCAAAGCGACCATGAAGTCTGCTTTTAAAACTGGTTTCACGTAAAAAGACAATGGGGATGAGGTCACATCCTTCTCGGGCACCTGGTGGAGTCTATGTGTAAACTAAGAGTGAGAACTCAAATTAGCTTGGAACACCATAAGCAAATGCATTTCATCCTTCACATTGAGGAAGAGTTTCACTCTCTTCATTTTGACATTTCAAACTTTGAAACAGGGTAGTTGCTTTGTAGTTTTTGCATTCTATGCAGTATTAATGACTTTCCAGTGATACAAAAATAAGTATAGTTGTGGTGTTCTTACCAATACTTTCATATAAGCCTAAATTGTAATATAAAGTCAGCATTAGAATCGTTAGGGAAGGAAGAACTAGAATAAGGAAACTTTATAATTAGAGTTTTTTAAAGCTTCAATTTGTTCTGCTGGGAATGTCTTGTCATGTTGATTGTTAGTAAAATGCTAATAGAGCAGTCTATTTTAACGAAAAGCATTTGACATGCACTTTCAGGGTGATGCAAAGGAGAAAATTGAGAAGATAATAGCTTGCTCCACTTTATTTTATGCTGTTCTCAATTGATGACAATACCAAAATGGGAGAGCAGTACAGACAGATGATCCAGTTAATCAGCAGTTATTCAATTAGACAGACAAATGGCAAATTCAATTTAAAACTGATAAGTGTGAAATAATGGAGACAGAGAATAAAAAATGGACTACATTTTCAACTTGCTGCAGAGGGTAAGAAAATTGGCACTGCACTGCATCCTGTTATCACAAACACTATCTGCAGAAATGGAAATCACAGTTTTGTTACTGTTCATTCTTTAAAAAATGGGTAAAGTCAGAATTTACTGCCAAGTTGCCCTGGGTATGATTTTGTTTGGATACTTCTGAGTGATTTACTAGACTATCATGAAGGTTCATTAGGAACTAATCACTTTGGTGTGAAACAAAAGAACATGAGAAATAGAAGCAGGATTGTGCCTTTCAGTTCCTCTCATCTGCTTCACCATTCAGTAAGTTCACGGTTGATCCCTTACCTCAGCATGCTCCTGCACTAACCCTTTAACCTTTGATTTCCTTGGCATCCAAAAATTCATTGATTTCTGCTTGAATTTATTTAACTAGTGAGTCTCCACTGTCCTCTTGGATAGAATGTTCCAAAGGTTCACCACTCTCAGGGTGAAGACATTTCTTCTCCTCTCAGCCCTGAATGGCCAACTACTAATTTTCAGACAGTGATCCATGGAGACATCGAAGCCATGGATAAAAGCATCTACCCTGTAACACCCAATAAGAATTTTCTGTGTTTCAATGAGACTGCATTTCATTCTTCTAAACTCAAGAGAATATAGTCCCCATCTGCTTAATCTTTCTAGATGGCCCAAATTCACCAACCTTGAATTCAATTTGGTGAAACTTTGTTGTAAGTACAATATATCCTTCCTTAGGTAGGGAAACCAGATCTATACAATATATAATATTTCAGGCATGCTCATCACAGCACGATACAGAGTTGGAATCTCAACCAGGCCAGACCAATGAAAAATGACATCTCTCCCTAAAGGGCTTTAGTGAATCAAGTGAACTTCCACATCAATTGCACATCTATATATCGCAGAATTTTATTTCTGGGTTTTAAAAACTGAATTAAAATTCCCATTGGGTTTTGAACTCAATTTTGATCAATTATTATTTCAATGACTTTGAATTGTTTGTTCAGTTTCTGTGTTCATATGACCCATTACACCAATGTATTTGAAAATCTCCTCCTGTCCGTCAAGTATAGAGTTAATTAGATTTAGAAAATTCCAGTCCCAATCTTCAGATCCTTTGAACATGGAAAATTTGGATGCTGATGAACAAGCCTCAAGGGACATCCTCAATGTTTCATGTCTTTTCTTTTAACTACATAATTTTGTTTCAAGGAAGAAAACAAGAATCTGAT
>JARFYF010000052.1:59250565-59262878 GCA_030265395.1 Rhina ancylostomus
CTTCAATTTCAATGGCAATAAGATGAGGGATCACACTTCATCTTGGGATGCTGTGAATCTGTTAAAAAAATATATCAATCCAATGTTTTAACACTCTATTCTGTATCAAATGTTGAAGTTTGCTTAGAACTCATGGGATTGTTGCGGACATACAGCACATAAACAGGCTGTTTGGCCTGTCCATTCCATGTGTGTTCCACTTGAGCCTCCTCTTTCCTCATCTATTCGTCATTCATTGTAAAAACTGGCAAGGAATATAATCAACCTCAGGAAAGCATAGACTGGGAAAATTAAAAGGCACAGCAGATGAAATTTAATGTAGAGATATATGACGCAATACATTTTAAAAGGGGGGAAAATTCTGAACTGAATGGTACAGGAAACCGGAGGCATGACTTACATCTTTGAAGGTGGCAAGATAAGTTTGGAAGACTATAAAGCCAAATATTTCTTTTTCTTTTGAAATCATACAAAAACAATGAAATTATGTTAAAAGTTTATAAACCACTGATCAGACCTTGTTTAAAGGTGTTTTTTAAATATACACAGCACAGTAACAGGCTCTTGCAGCCCAACGAGCCCACACCACCCAATTCTAGATGCCATATTTTAGGAAAATATTAAGGTCTTCAGTAATGTGGAAAAATTGGAGAATCCTTGGAGCAGAAAAGGTTGAGAACGGATATGATAGTGGTATTCAAACTTGCTCATCTGATGTTGCTTTCACCATGTGTGACATGCCTCAGGTGTACTTTTCAGTAACACTTTATGATGGAACTTAATTACTTCTCCTCTGGTCCATTTGGTGCACATCTGCCAAGAGTCCGTTTACCAGATGTGCACAGTTGATTTAAACTCCCTATTCACAAATGACAAGAAATTGACTGGTGGAAGGTCTATCACAACAGCTCTAAAACATAACTGAAAATTGTCGAGATTTTCCTTTGTTTTCTGCTCTGTTACCTGCTATGCCTGCAATTCCCTGGAGCAAATCTTCATGCTTGGTCCATAAAGCTGGTTCTGCTCTGATCTGATCAGTGAGAGCCTGTGTAGCGGAGGGGCTGCTGGGCATAAGTAGCAGGCACCATCCAGCGAAATGTGTTGAAAGAAACTTAAGCAATACCCAACTATACCAGCTGTTGAGACTGTCAAAGTGTTTGAAGCTTTGTGAATTTCTCTGACAGTCATAAACATTTGAAAAAAAACAAAAACTATTATAAAATATTGAAATAATTAAAATCTAAAAATTAAAGGACTTCAAAATACCAGAAACAATTTAAAACAATTTAATTCATTTACGTTAAATGGAATTGGAGGAAAATAAATAGAAATTACTTGAAACTTACATTTCTCAGCAGCCTTTTGTCTGCACTGAAATAAACAAAGTCACTAAACCAATTCAGCAAGGATATTTCCCAGTGTAACTCCTGTGAAACTGCAGGACATGGGTGCCCTTTCATTCAGGTCCATGACAAGTCCAATGTTGGAGTCAGTCAGAATACCAGTGGTAATGGCTTCTCAGGAAACTTGGGACTTCCTAGTTGTCTCAGCTGATCCTTTCTCCCCAGTCCAGTCCCTTCCCGCTTACATCTATGACAGTTCTGATCCCCTTTGCTAGTTTGACAGTTTCCATTTCCTTAGTCCAAACTAGCATAAGAGTTCTAAGGCAGGGTCCCTGACCCGAAACGTAAACTGGTTTCTCTTTATACAGATGCTGCTTGACAAGCTGAGTTCTTCCAGTGTTGCTGTTCTGGTTCAGACTCAAACTTTCTGACAGTTATGCAGGGAATTGCCAGCAGTTCTGGAAATGCATTGACTGACTTTTGCTCATTTGCAAGTTTCAGGCTGATTTTGGTACAAAGGTTTCTGTGTTCTTCCCACAACTGACTAATAAACAATTGTCTTTAACTTCACTCTGGGTGGTCACAATAACTGCTATAATGCAGCAACCATGTATTCTTTTGAAGTAGCACAATTGCCTGATAGTTCATTTAGCACGATCAACCAAGATGAATTTCTAAGCAAATTAATTACTAAGACAATAATTAAAATGGAATAATGTCAATATAATTTTATTTAAGTTTGTCATACTATAAAAGGGCAATTTGAAATTTTCAAGATTAACATTGTATACTACAGGGGCTCCCTAGGTTATGGAAGACCTGACTTATGGAAATTTGACTTTACCCAAATTCTCCCATATATTAAAGCATTTTTCAAGACAGGGAAGTTAGTTACAGAAATGCAAACATCTTGAGTTATGGAACAGGGGTAGCAGCTAGTCAATTCAAAAGACAACTAGTCTTTCAAAAAAGCTGGTTACACGTAATCTCCCCATAGTAATCAGATACATTGTCCCTAAGAAAGCAGCTGCCATTTCACAGTGGGAGACTACTTAAGAGATTTGTTGGGAAACTGACAAGGTAAATTTCTTGCACTGACCCTTGTAAGATACTTTATCAAACAATGTAACATCCATTGATATTTTAAGACCATCAAAACTAGCCATTGGATGTGGGACGTTCTGATTCTATACCATTGTAACCACACAGAGGAAGACAATAAATAAATGTTCATGTTAATCGACCATCATTGAAACTGTTAATTTTTGACCAACAGAAAGAATTGGTTTACAGACCATTCTCGGGAATGGAACCCTTGCGTAACCCAGACAACGTTTGTACTCAAAAAGGTGGGTCACATGACTTCCTTTGCTGCAATTATAGTTTCTGATCAATGTTTAGTATATTTCTTCTCAGGAAATAAACTTTCCATGGCATTCTCTTTGGCATATAGCACACATGGTTTGATGCATTGTGGCACCAGTAATTTGCAGCCTCCCACGATGAAAGTTAGCCATCAAATATGCACTCACTTTCAAGATGAGTTTTAGCAAGCAAGTATGATAAGATGGACTCTAGACCTCACAATCTACCTCATTATGGCCTTGCACTTACTGTCTGCCTGCATTGCACTTTCTCTGTAACTGCAACATTTTATTCTGTGTTCAGTTATTGTTTTCCCTTGTACTACCTCAATGCACTGTTGTAATGAAATGATCTGTGTGGATGGCATGCAAAACAGTTTTCACTGTACCTCAGTACCTGTGATGATAGTAAACTAATTTACCAATATTTTTCTTTCATTTATTCATCTTTTGATCTGTGGGCATTGCTGGTAGGGTTTGCAGTTCTTGCACATCCTTCCTCTTGAACTGCGGCAGTTTTATATGAAGGAATTTCCACAGTGCAGTTGAGCAGAGAGTTTCAAGGTTTAGTTCCAGCAATAGTGAAGGAATGGCAATATTTTTTCAAGTCAGGACAGTGTCTGAATTGCAGAGTAATCTGCAGTTAGTGGCATTCCCATGCTCCTTTATGGGGGTAGAGGTTGCATTTCTGGGTGGTGCTGTTAACTCATCCTAGCCAGGTATTTGGAGTGTGTTTTGAAGATGGAACTGCAGCCATAGTGTGCTGGGGGTTGGAAAGAATGAAAGTTTAGACTGATGGATGGGATGCCAATCAAGTAGACTGCTTTGACATCAATGGTGTCAATTGGAGCTGCAGTCATCCATGCAAGTGGAGAGTATTGCATCATACACCTGACTTGTGTCTTATAGATAGTGGAAAGGCTTTGGAGGTGAGCATCATGATACCCAGCCTTTAACTCACTTTTGTTACCACAGTACTTGTGGTTGGTCCAGTGGAGTTTCTGATTAGTGATGACCCCCCCCCCACCCCCGCAGGATGTTGATGGTGGGGAACTTTGCAAAAGGATACGAAAGGTACATGGTTAGATTCTCTCTTGTTGGAGGTGACCTTATTCAAATATATAAAATCCGGGATAGAGATCGAGATGTTTCCACCAGTGGGAGGGTCACAAACAAGGTGACATAGCTACAGAATATGGGTCTTTAAGGTTGATTTAAAACTGAGGTGCATAGAATTTTCTTTTCCCAGAGGGTAGTAAATCTCTGGAATTCTCTGCTGAGGGTGCTGAAAGACTAATTATTAGATATATTCAAGGTGGAGATGGATATTTGAAAGATTGAGGAATTGAGGTTTGGGGATCTGGCACAAAAGAGGAGTTGAGGCCAGCATAGATCAGCCATCATCATATTGAATGGCAGGGTAGGCTTGAGCGACCATGTGACCTACTCCTGTTCACCTTTTCTGATGTTTGTATTTATTTCACCTACTACCATCCTGATACTTGCAATGACAATATAATAATGGACTTGTTGAATGATCCTAGCAATAAAACACTATCAATTAGTCTACAATTTACCTGGACATAACATAAAGAAACCTCCAATGGCGAAGAGCTGTGGGAATCAGTGTCATCTTCGTTCAACACATCTGACTCAAGTTGTTCATACTGCATCTGAAAATATTAACTAAAAGTAATGTATTTAATTTGTATTTAAGCTAATCAGTATTGAACTACTTTCGCCATCTCTTTGCTAGCAGATATTGGGATTTTTGTCCTGCACTTTTATTCCTCAATTGAGGAAATGAATTATAATCATTCCTTGCAGAATTTTTTTGTGAATATTATTCAGAGAAAATAGTTCCTTCTTTTTCTTCTGAGTAATTTTATGAAATCTTGCTCCAGTCAGAGAGCTTAGTGCCTTGGGGGTACAAATGAGGAACTTGAGTATACGTTTGCCATAATTAGTTGATAGAAAATCATGAGTCACAGACATGGGTTCCCGATACTCAACAAACAGTCTTTTGGAGAGTTCAGAATAATGATGTATTCTGAAAACGTTTGTTCAGATCCAAAATCTGTGATTAAAAACAATCATAGAAAAATACTTGAAAAACTACTGAAATCAAATAACCCTGAAATCCTGCCCTACTCATTTCATTACTGGTTTGATGTGTAGACTTTCAGTACTGTGGTAAATCCACAAAACCAATTCGAGATATGGCATGAAAGCCTAAGTGAATTTGAATGTACAGATTATTATGAAATAACTGTGGTGTGAATAAATTTGCTTTGATGCTGGGACATATGTCTATACTTCCCCCATCTCTATGTGGCAGTAGGCAAACCTTATTCATAAAGAACCAACTATTCCTCTATAAAAGGGAAAGAAAATTTTCTGGTATGATAATTCCACCCACTGTCTTTGAAACAAAACCCAGTTGGAGTTCAGTGTAAAGGAGCTTCTCATACTTTCATAAGCTCTGAAAATCAATTGTATGACATGTTTAACAGAAAAGATAATAAACTTCTTTACACACTGGATCATGCTTTACAGTTGGTCATTTCCACCAAACCTGGAACAAATATAAACCCCTATTGTTGTTCATTGTTAATTGTTCAGTCCTCAGTACGTTAGTGAAAATTAATCTGACCAATGGCAGAATTAAATTTAAAGTTTGCCCCTTGAGCATCATGCCACATGGAGAACTAAAAGCTAATTATGCTTATGTACCATGAGTATCTTTATAGAGATGAATACCACACATTTGTTTTTCTGGATGATACAGTTCCTGAATGTAGTCACCATTTCCGTAAATAAGGCTCTTGAACTTGCAATATATTGCATTTAAGCACAAGACTTTGTCTTTGTTCTAGTTACTTTCTGACCATTACAAAGAGATAAAAAGCTAATTTTCCACTTGGCAATATTCTATGATGTTTTTCAGGAGCATTATTGTACACAATTTAACACTGACCCATATAAAAAGACACCAGAATGGGTGACCAAAAGCTTGAAAGAAGTGCGTTTTAAGGAGAGTTTAAGGAAAGAAATTACAGATCCAGAGCCAAGCATTTGAAAGGGCAATAATGGAGTGATGAAAATCAGAATATCCAGGTGGCAGATCTGGGGACGTGCTTAGATCATGGTGGGCTGTGAGGTAAAGACTTTGGAGCAATGTAGGGGCATGTCCGTGAAGGGTTTTGAAAACAAGTATGAGAATTGTAAAATGGAAACATTACTCCTGCAGGGGCCATTGTGGATCAGCAAACATAAGGGTGATGGGATATATTACATACATGCATATGTTACCCAAATTTTGCCCTTTTTGCTTATAATTTCCCTTCTGCTTTTTGACGGGAATGCATTGTAAAAGATTACAGCATGTAATCTAAACAGAAGATACAGGAAACACTCAGTACGACAGGTAGCATCTGTGGGAGAGGGACAAATTTAAAATTTTAGGTCAAAAACCCTTCGTCAGTACGGTTCTGATGAAGTGACCTGAAATATTAATGCTGTTTTTCTTTCCACAGATGTTACCTGACCTGCTGAATGTCTCCAGCCTTTTCTGTTTTTATTTCAGATTTCCAGCATCTGCAGTTTTTTGATGTTCAATTCCAGTTTGTAATATCCTTTTATACAATACCATATTAACAGCAGAGCTTCTTCTTATGTAGCACCTTAAATACATTTTGAGAACTATTTGATGTATATGGATGGTACTGGTTAAATACTGTCCCTAGGCAATGAATGCTTGCAGCTCATTTATGAGTTTGGATATGAAATGGAGTATTCCCTTTGGTAGTTGATGCGTACATTTTGGTTCACAAACCACACGTACAAAGCTTGAGCAATCAATGCGCAACAAGATCAGATGAAACCCAAGAGGATCTCAGTTTTGAACACATTCCCAGGCATTTTTTATGCTTTATAACATGCATGTTTTTGTATTTTTCCATTAGTAAGCTTTTCCTCTTCATGTTTCACTGTGCAGACTTGCATATTCCATTATAACTGCCAGATATTTTCTTACTATCAGTAACTGCCACTAATATCGCTGCTGCTGAGTTTTTCCATATGGCTTAATATTACAAGGCAGAAAGTTTTAAAAAAACTGCAAGAGCATGACGGTAACAGGAAGAGAATGTTTTTGTTTCCTTCTTGCTATGTGAAGATTGTTACCAGATGTTGGAGATAACTGGAGTAAAGGGATTGCTCTCCCTGGAGCTGCACGTACTGAAAAATTTAACAACTTTGATTCTTTAGACGTCAAGATGAAAATTTACTTGAAAAGATAAGGTTCAGACACACAACTAAGTGGGAGACTTAAATCTTTCATAATTTTTATCTCCTTAGAATCATTGATGTTTGCAGCCTGGGAAGAGGACAAACAGTTCTTTGGCCTAGAAATCCAATGTGCACAATACAAGTCGAAAGTGCAGTGGCTCCAAGTCCCAGTCTGTATTAATGTAAGGCCTAGATTTCTCTGAGTTGAAGCAATGCCCTGCCACAGCCAGCCAGCAAATTGACACCAGTGGAATGGATAGGATAGCCTGGGGGATGGACTGGCTGTGACTAAAAATTATAAATATTCTTTGTGCTTTAAGGCCTACAATCAAATTACAGTAGGCGTCAACATTAGATGTTGACAATCTGAATCAGAAACAGAAAGCACTGGAAACACCAGGCAAATCAGACATAGCATTTAGAAAAAATTGCTGTTGATCTTTGGAGGCACCCGTTTCCTTATTCACAGTGAGTCTGATTCACTCATTGCCCATGTGCTCTCATCATTTAAGACCAGAATAGCATTTTCAAGTGCCTTACAACTGTTTTAGGCAGCTGGCTCTCTATTAAGCAATGCTTTGTTTATACAAACCTCATCTTGTTTTCAGCTCCCACTATGGCTGCACCTCTCTTTATGTAATCTTCTCCAGTCTTATAATTTTCTGGGATATCTGCACTCCAGAAGTCTTTTGCACAGCTCTTAATTACTTCACAACTGGATGCCACATCTTCACAATCCAAGCATTTCAGTTCAGAAATTCTCTCACTAAATCTCTCAACTTCTGTTCCTTCCTTTAAGACCTACCTTAAAACCAACCTCTTTGACCTATCTGCTGTAATTTTGCCTTCTGCTGAATTTTGTTTGCTCACACCCTTCAAAACACATTGGATCATTTTAATTCATTGAAGCCACTCTATTGATACAAGTTGTTCCTTTTGCTGCTACTGCTGCTATGTTTAACTTGCTGCATTATTCCAACACTTTGTATTTGTTTCTTTAGTTACCACAAGATGGGCCATACATTGCCTGATACAACTTGACAAAGGGTGCAAAACATTGGTTCTGTCCATTTGCAAATGATTTTGGGTCTGGATTCTATAACTGGTTTAAGACCAGAACAGCATTTTCAAGTGCCTTACAACTGTTTCAGGCAGCTGGGTCGCTCGACCAATTACAGCCTGCCTAAACATCACAGAGGTGGCCAAGTGCACTGGAATGCAACCCCACCCTTGCACCATCAATTTCCATTTACTGCTGCCCATTTATCAGGCTCAAAACGAGAGACCATGTGTTGAATTACTCAATCATTGTATCTGTAAACACTTTGTTATTACTGTCCAGAAATAGTGCTTTTCGTGTTTTATTGATTTTTCTCTTTGAGTATGGAACGATTCAGCACTGGTGCAGACTTAACCTGGCTAAAGGTATCATAACCCTGTTGGATTCCTGATGCAAATTTCTGTGGTTGTTAGGTTGGGAAATCTAAATCTCTGACATTGAAGGGAAAAAACTGGATGCTAGGAGAATGGTAAGTAGAGCTTTTTACCTGTTTTATGTATGTGTGCATGATTTTGGTCTTTAACTTTCTAAAACAGTTAATAAATTAAAATTGTTGATGTTATTTTTATGTTTTAGCAAGTCCAGAGTGATCGAAGACATTCATAACCATTCATTTTCCATGACAGCATTGACAGTTGCCAGGGGCAGGGACTCGCCCCCTTGTCAAAGCCGTTGTGTGAGTGCAGCCAGCTGATATGATCCCTGTACAGCACCACTGCATGCTAATATGTTTGGAGCCAAGATTCAAGCAGATGAATGAACCTGGCCCAGGGAGCTGGTGAAGTGGTTATCAGTGACACTCAAATACTGATATATTTTTGATTTAAAAGAAATTATATTCTAACTTTGATATCCATGTGAAATGTTAAAGTTAATGAAGCAACCTTATTCTATTTTTAGCAAGCTTTTGTTTTGTCTGTTTGGCTATCGTGAAAACTCAACAGTTCAGGCTCAACAATCATAAGTCTACAGTCAGATCATTTGGTCTGAACTCGCATAATATTGTACCATATGACCTGAACTGAAATGGCAGTGTTTTTTATTTCAGGCTGTGTCAAAGTGGAGTTATAGAACTTTTATACAATACAAATTCATAACAGATGCTTCAAACATTTATGAACTGCATTGCAATGTTTTACAGCTTTGCTGAGAGATTGCCATTAAAGTGGTGTAATGGTATTTCTATGAAGTACTTGTTAACCATTTGTAGCAATGTTATTATAACATTTTGATTTTTAGAGATTTTTTCAAAAAAGGTAAGAATATATTATCACTATTTTATGATGAAATATATCATAAGAAATTTCACCACAGTATCAATTTGTTGAAATATTATTCAGACAATCGGTAACATCTTTTTCTGGAAAGGTGAAGAGAGGTGAACCAACATCTGTGATTAAAAGTAGGGTGTTGATGGTGTAATGACTTGATCAGGGAACTTAGTAGTGTATAAAATTATGCTATACAAATGGGACTTGTGCTCCTAGGATCATTGACAAAGGAGGCAGCCAGTCAACCCATTGACTCCATGCTGGCTCTAGTCACCCTCATTCCCACACTCTTTCCCTGTAACCTTGTTAGTTATCTTCTCTTAAATGCCTATCCAATACCCTGTTGAAATTCCTGATTGAATTTTTCCTCTGTCCTGACAGACAGATGCTGTGCTGGCTAGTCGCAGCAAGAAAGGTTTAAAGTTTCTTGGCTAGGAAAGAAAGCCAATCTGTATTAAGATTGTGATTACAATCTATTGACTACAGTTTGTTCACATTGAACATCAGCTGAGGACAGGATAAAGGTGACCATTCATGCCTTAGGCCAACAAAGGGAACTTGGCCAACTAAGATGAGGTACATGAGGATACCTGGTGCTCATTGAAGCATAGCACAGCATGAATCTGTTTCTTCAGGAGAGGAGAGAAGAAAATTGAAAGGCAAAAGGAATGCTTTAAATAAATGGCTAGTGCTACTTTTAACAGTTCAACTTCCTCACATTACCAACTGCTGTAGATCTCTGGAACCAATGCATGAGTTCTATCATTAGCACTTGCAGTTTAAAAATAAATATGCAGTAAAAGTTGACACAGATAAAAGGATGTTAAAGTTAATGACAATGCTTTGCAAAGATTTAGTTATACAAGTACTATTGATTGTGGCAGCATATATTTTAAGTTGTACTTTACAGCAGGTACTTAAAATGAAGGATCCAGTAAACATTGCTGTGTGCTGTTCTCTTTCAACATGATTAAGCTATTTCTTTTACTTACGTTTGTGCTGAAATTTGGCTGCCATTGCAGTTGCATGCTCTGACTATTTATTTTCTTATATTACCATATTTCACTCTACAGTTAAAATCTGTGGTTGTGGAAAAGTAATTTTCACCAATTATTTTTGGCTAAAGATAATTTATAATTATCGTCCTTGGCAATCAGGCAGTTTAAGTTGGTTTTCAGTAGTTAACATTTAAGCTTAACAGGAGTATTTCTGCACTATATCATTTAGAAATTCTTAACATCCCCATTTATAAATTGGCCTGTAACAAAGCAAATCATTTTTACACTTTCAGTTATAAAGGCAGCTAAACTGGCTTCCTAGATGTAGATGGGCTTGAAATTTGAAAATACTTTAAAGTTATTCACCATTAAAAACAGCAAAGGTGAATATTGAGAAAGTTTTAAAAAATGACAGCCATGTGCAATCACCTCCTGTGGCTTGTACATTCATTGCATTTGGAACCATATCATGCAAAGCTTCACATTTTCCAGTTAGAACCTTGCCAGTGTTAGTGTTCCAAATTCAGTCTCTCTCTATTTCCACAACAGCACTTTGACAAGCAACAATTTCTAAAGTTAATTAACCTGAAAAAAATGTAATTAATATAAAGGTGCACCATACTGAAGCAGTCACTGATGGAATATCAATTTAAGCAAATGCTGAGTTGATTTGTTACCACAAAATACACATTAAATTGTGAGGTCATTTGGCACAGACATTCTGTCAACCATGATTATATTTTGTTATGGCAGAGAAATATAAGAAGAGAAAATTTGTTCCAAATGACAAGCGTAATAAATCCAGATCTGATGATTTTGCAACAACGAAATGCTTACAACTTTCTCCATAACTTGTCATAGAGAACAAATTGAAAACTAGTACATATTGTGTTATACACAGTTGGCCATGTACCAGACTTTACATTGAATGCTCCTATGGCTCCTCAGGTCAGTTTCATGCTTCCAGTTTGCGATCCAATATATAATTAGATCATTTTGATTAAAGTATGATCAGTGTTTGTGTTAGATCATTTCAGGAGATGCCAAGGATACAGAGAGTTCACCAAAAATATTTATAGTATTTCCTGTACACGTGGAATAAAGATGTTATCATTATACTTGCAAGCTTCACCTTTAACAGGTTTGAAGCATTCATTGGGTAAAGATGAAATTGCTTAATCTGCATATTTGATACATTTAGCAAGCTATTAAAAGATCTGAAAAATAAACAGTTTTTTGATGATTATGTAATATGTTTTCATATTTTCTCCCATGTGATGTGTGCCTTGCAAATACTAATCTATATATTTCTGTTTAATGAACTCTGAAATCATGACTTTGCAGAATGATATACTATTTCTAAAACTAGTTTTCAGTAGATTTAGCTTTAACTGTAACCATCATAGATCTTATTTCCTAGTCATTTAGAAAATAAAAGATGAGGCAGGAATCAGTTAAGAGATAACCATTACAAGTTTGTTATTTTAAAGATTAATCAAATAACCTGCTCAGCCAAATAAAGCACCAGAACCTCCACAGAGATATGCACACACATATGCTTTATTAATCTGTTTGTCATTTTATGTTAAGAAGCACCTTTATTTAATGTAGTTGGCCAAATGCCACAATATACATATAGCTTCCTGGGTGACGTAGACCCCACATTACCCAAGAACACATCAGAAATAAAAGTTGTGGTCATATATTAACAAGACTATGAGTGATCAGCTTTTAGATTTTTAGTAATAAAGTAGCAGAGAGAGACCACTGTTACTGGGGGTGAAGTTAGTGATCCAAGAGATAAAGATTCTACAGATCTATTGATACCAGGCAGGAAACATGGGACACCTATCTTGAAGGCAAATTTATCTTCCATTGCATCTAAATGCCAAAACAGACAAGCACAGTTGTTTACAATGTTTTTAACTGGTAGTGTTTTGAAGAAGAAACATGTCGTATGGTTAAAGGGGACCTGGTAGATAGACAA
>JARFYF010000052.1:59312546-59327441 GCA_030265395.1 Rhina ancylostomus
ACTTATTGGAAGCAGTGTCACTAAGGTGGTCATGTTTACTTTAAAGTATCAGTGAGATAAACGCATTTATACAATTTACATTTCCCAGTTTCTATCTATTTTAATTTGCACGATATCAGCTGAAAGGGCAGGATAATCTATTTTTTGGCATAGCCCCTGTAAATGTTTTTGGTCATGAGGAGATGCACTTTAGTACAGGATACCCAACTACCACAATAGTTCTTCTTTCCCCTGAAATGGGTACTCTACTCTGTCCAAAACTGTCTATCCATTCAGCCAAGAATTAGTAAAATAAAGGCTCATTGAGGATAGCCAGGCTTGGATGGCAATCAAGGCTGAGATTTAAAGCAGACCCCCAGCACAGGAGCCCAACCCTCCACTACAGCACTCCCAGACCACCCCTGAACGCTGCATCCTAATAGGAACCAGCTGCAAGTTTGATACAACTTTGAATTAGTAGCTGTTACATGAAACAAAAGTGAGGCTGACACTTTCATAGGGGTCGCCATTTTAGAACTGAATGTTAGGGACCAAATCAATGTAGGTCATGAATTGTGATGAAATGAGTGGGTGGAGGGGGTGGTGACGGCAGGTTGTGGAGGAGGGCAGCAGTCAGAAATCTATTACTTAACAGAGCCCAACAACATGGTTCAGCTGAGAACCTGTACATTTAACTAGAAAACAAACAAAGCATTCCCTGATTCCACTAATCATCCATGGTATTGAGTGGTTTGGCACAGACTCATGTAATATATTCATGCCAGATTCTTTTAAATGTCTTTTTAAGCCAAGCTTCTGAAATGAGCCAATGCCCGAACTTAACCAGCAGATGGAGAAATGCAACACAAACATATTAAGGAACTTTAACAGCATGGGAGATGCAGGCAGGAGTGAATTGGTGACCACTTTTCAAACTTGCCCAATTTTCTTTCCCAATGGACAGATCTACATCAATATCCCGAGCTTACAGAATTAACTTGAGTATATCTTTTCTCCCTCCCCAGAACTGACCTTCCTTTCACCAGGTGGTAGAAGACAGAGGGTGGTGGTGGAGGGCTGCTTTTCAGATTGAAGACCTGTAACCAGCCGCAGGGATTGCTGCTAGGTCCTTTACTCTTCATCATATATAGTAATGATTTGGAAGGGAATGTAGGTGGCACAGTTAGTAACTTGCAGATGTCACCAAAATTGGTGGTATAATGGATAGTGCAGAAGGTTGTTTAAGGTAATAACAAGATCTAGACCAACTGGGGAAGAAGGAAAGGAAATGGCGGATGGAATTTAACTCAGACAAGTGTGAAATGATGCATTTTGGGATGGTAAACCGGGCCAGGACATATACAGTGAATGGCAAGGCCCAGGGGAGTGTTATTGAATAGTGAGACCTTGTGGTATGGGTATATATTTCCCTGGAAGTGGTGAGACAGGTAAACAGAGTGATGAAGAAGGCATTTGGTATGCTTGCCTTCATCAGACGAGGTTTTGTGTACAGGAATTGGGGCAGTTGTACAAATCATTGATTCGGCTGCACTTGGAAGTATTATATGCAGTTCAAACCACCATAATTAAGGATGTGATTAATCAAGAAAGGGGACAGAATAGATTCACAGGAATGTTGCCTGGATTGGAGGCTTGACTTATAATGAGCGGTTGGATAGGCTGGGACTGTTTTCCCTGGAGCAAATGAGGCTGAAGGGTGACCTTATAGACATTTATAAAATGATAAGGAGCACAGATAGGGTAAATCGTCACAGTCTTTTTCCCAACTTAACGGATCTAAAACCAGAGGGCATAGGTTTAAGGTGAGAGGGGAATGATTTAAAGGGATCTGAGGGGCAAGTTTTTCACAGACAGAGGGTGGTGGGCATATGGAATGAGCTGCCAGAGGAGTTGGTAAAGGCAAGTACAATTACAATGTTTAAAAGACATTTGGACAGGTATATGGATAGAAAAGGTTTAGAGGGATATGGGCCTAAAGCAAGAAAATGGGGTTAGTATTGAAAGGCCTGAGTTGGGGTGAAAAGCCTGTTTCTGTGCTGCATAACTTTATGAATTTATGAACGTCTGTGGAGAGGAACAGTGGAGCACAGAAGGAAGAAATTTACCTCAGTTCAGCTGTGCCACCAGTTTGGTTGAACTTTTGTCTACACTTTTTGCAGAACCTTTGAAATGATGCTCTCTGTAGCAAGTCCAGCTAATAATACATATCAAAGAGAATGGTAGTCCTAATACCAAGTCGTGGAGAAGGAAGGGGAACAATCCAGTCATTGTTGTCTATGTTGAAATCAACAACATAGGAAAGAGATGTGGTTTGGAGAATCCTGGGTGCTCAGAGTTAAACTAAAGAACAGAGCCTCAAGCATGATAATCATTGGTTTCTATGTTTGTATGAAATTCCTGAAGTTGCAAACATTTATTCAGGTGATTGTGGACATACAAAAATGGAGCTGCTGACATTTTGCCACATTATCGATGCTAATGGCTTCCTTCTTCTGAATAATTAATTGACAGTTTCTGCTCAGCTGGTAATATATGGCGGATAAGTAGTCTGATAAGTTAGAAACAATGGAGGAGTCAAATGAGTTGGAGGTGAGGTAAAACTGATCATTATGATATGAACTTCAACATGCACTTATAATCAATGTTGTTGAAGGACAACATGTAGAAGGCTGATAGGAAGAGGCCAAGGATAAATGCTTCATAGTATTAATACTGTAACTGGAAGTCATTGAAAAATTTCTCTGACAAAGCCTGGATAGTTAAGAATTGAACCAGATTAATGTGATCCCATGCAGCTGGATAATAGCACAGAAGAGTTAGAGGAAGATACTATAGGCAACTGCATCAAAAGTGCAATTGGGACAAGAAGGCCAATAACGTCAATGTTAGAATAAACATTTAAAGGGTTTAATAAAGTTTAAAGGATTTAATAGAATGCCAAATCATCATTGTGGCAAAGTCAGAAACCAGACTGGATGGATTGATGATTATCTCACAATCTTCTAAACTGCATACAGCATAGATCCGATTAAACCTTTTTTTCATTCTGTTAAAATTCAAATCATGAGTATGGATTGGAGACATCTGAATCTTTTGGCATCCAACATACCAACCTGAAATTGACCCATTATTCTATACTTTCTGTTGTTTAGTCAATTTCATATCAGGGCTATTACATTACACCTTATACCATGAGTTCTTATTTTGAGTAAGTTTTTGTGCTCTATCTGTGCTGTATAAAGCTTATCAAGTGCCTTTTGAAAACCTAAATATGCTGCATCCACTAGATTCCTCTTAATCTATCTTGTGAGTTACATCCTCAAAAAAGTATTTGTTTTGTCAAATACAATTTCCCCTTCAGCCCAAACACATTAAGATTTCTAAATTCCCCATTACTATTTCTTTAATAATAGATTTCAGAATTTTCCAAGGAATTGATTCAGGCTAGTTGGCCTGTAGTTCTCTATTTCTCTCTACCTCCTTTCTTGACGATTTGGATTACATTTGCTGACTTCCAATCAATTGTTTCATTCAGTACAATCACCATCTCTGCAGTCACCACTTTTAGCATCGTGTAATTCAAGCAATCAGGTCCAGAAGATTTGTTGGCTTTTAATCCTCTTAATTTCTTCATTGCTTTTTCAATACCAATATGATAAAGTTGGTCACTCTCTTTGGATCATTGAGATCTCGTAACTTCTACTGCAAAGGCAGATGAAATATATTTATTTAACCTCAAGCATTTATATATTCCCAATATAATTTTTCCTGTCTCAGTCTCTGGGGGATCCATGTTTACTTTTACTACTTTCTTCCTGTTTTCATACTTGTAGAAACTCATACAGTCTGCTTCTATATTTCTTCCATGTTTACTTTAATTCTATTTTCTCTCTCCTTATCAAGTGTCTTGGTCATCGTTTGATAGTTTCTAAAACCTTCACAATTGTGACACAACTTTTCTTGGAAACATTAATATTATTATCCTTAACCTCCTAAGCTAGCCAAAGATGAATTACTTTCCCATGGAGTTTTTATTTTTCACTGCAATGTATATTCATTGATAATCATGAAGTATTTATTTTTTTGTTTTGATCTACCTCATAATTTTTAATCTAATTTTAAAAGCTAACAGAAACAATAGACCCATCGGAGCTATGTAAATAACTTTATTTAAGTTTAAGAATCTAGATTTAGACTAGTCTAGCATATTATGATCACTAAAGAGGAGGATCCTTTCTGAGGAAATCACTACTTAACCCCGTCTCATTGCATAACACAAGACCTAAAGTATCCAATTCCTGGTTTTGCTACATGACACAACTTTTTTGGAAACTGCCCCAAATGCATTCCATGAACTCATTCCCAAAATTACTTCTGGGGTTGGTAACTTAATTGGCCACTGTACATTGCTCCTAGTGTTTAGCTAATTAGTAAATTCAGGGGGAGTCGATGGGATTATGGGGAGAATAAAATGGGATGAGCGTAGATGAGTGCTTGATGGTCAGTGCAGATTCAGATGGATCACTTATTTGATAAGATTTCTTTATCAGTTACATGTACATCGAAACACACAGTGAAATGTATCTTTTGTGTAGAGTGTTCTGGGGGCAGCCCGCAAGTGTTGCCATGCTTCTGGCACCTACAACTTCCTAATTTGTACATCTTTGGAATTTCCACTCACCCTACATCTGGAATGAAGGGGCTTAGTCTAAGAATAACTTACAGTGGCATAGCTAGTAGAGCTGTTGCCTCACAATTCCAACAACTCAGGTTTAATCTGACCTCTGGTACTGTGTGTAGTTTTCCTCCAGGTGCTCCAATTTCCTCCCACATCCCAAACAATTTGGGGTTGGAAGGTTAATTAGCCACTGTAATTTGCTTCCAGTGTGTAGCTAATTCATAAATTCAGAAGGAGTTGATGGGAATGTGGGGAGAATCAAATGGGATGAGTGTAAATGGGTGCAGATTCAGTGAGCCAAAGGGCCTGTGTCCAATCTGTATGACTCTATAACTCCTCCATTAATGATAATCTGAGGATATTTTAAATTAGATATTTGTAACTAAAAGATATTAAAGGATTAAGGCAGGTACATGTAGCTAGGGCATATCAGGCATAAATTAATTGAATAGTCAGGCAGGCTGTTGGGCCATTCCTATTCCTAATAATGCATGGCATGACTCGCATTCTTGGTTCTGCATCGAAGGCTCAGCTGGGAGCGGCTTGACTGCCTCATGACTGTACTGGTTGTGTGTGCCTTTTGCTACCATCCTCACCTTCTTCAGGATCTGAAACTTCTAGATTTCTATCTGTGGCCGCAATAAAAATGACACATAGATTTTGAGGATTCCCTCCTCTCCCACTGTCCAGCCCTCTTATGGTTCCCAAATATACTCATGAACATTATTTGTGAATGCTATTCATATTGCCTGAATACTGAAATCACTGTGGCCTCAAAAACTTTCACTGTCAACTGGAAAACCAGAAACAACCAGTAGTTTCCTGCCAAAACCATGCTGAATCCTGTCAAACCCACAATTAAATGTGATTCACCAAAAGAGATTCTGACAATCCATTTCTTTAGTGCTTTAATCCTGTAATTTAATCCATAAAAATCCTGCATAGTTTAACCTTAAATATTTAAAATGAATTTTATCTTAATTATTTATTTTTCCTCAAAGTTGAATTGGAGGAAGCAGTCAAGAAGTGCATTAAGTTAAAAGGAATGTCAAAACAAAATTCAAAGAAGGATCTGCTCGTTTTCTAAGTAGCACATTTGTGACAAAAATCTTAGCTATCTTCAGGCGAGCAACAACTTTATGGGGCAACATAAATTGTTTGTTCCAGATGGAGGAGCTAAGATTAGGCAAATGGACTCTTGTCTTCATATCAGCCCCACTGAGCTTCGATTGTACAAACAGAAAAGCCAAGAAATCACTTGTTCCCAGACCTAACCGAGGTGACTCCTCAACCACCAACAAGAAAATGTGCATTAGTCGTTCAGCAAAAAAACAGTCTTGGATTTTCCTTTGAACATTCAACGTGGCAACTGTCTCACAGCACACAGCAATTTGTCAGGTAGGAAATTCCATCATGGATAAATATTAAACAGATCTCTTATCCTGGGTGAACTTCTTTTAATTTTTCTTTGCTTGAGCTACTTACAAAACATTAGCTCAGCATACGGAACTCGTTTGTTGGTAAAATGGATAGTTTTGGAATTAGAGTGAAATTGCCAAGTAGAGAACTTTCATTAAAGTAGTCCTATATATAAAAATGCTATAATGTTATTTATAACATATTATTTTATGTGTACTATTGTCTGCAGGGGCAGTCTAGGTAGAAACTTTGAATTAACAAAATAGACCTGGTTTGAGCTCCTCATGAATTGTGTGGAAAAATCTGTACAGTCTGCAATGGAGGTAAATAAGAGGTAAAGGACTGCAAAAAGAGGTAAAGGACTCATTGAATCCATATACTTTGCAGTGGCAAAATGGATGGGATAGCAAAGAATCACAGCTATCCCAAGTGAAAAAATCATCAAGTGACTCCATGACCCAGTTGGCAAGGTAACTCTGAGAAGCTCATGCTTAATCACAGCAAGCCTGAGGTGCAGGTTCGAGCATGAAGGGAAAAGGTAGTGCCTTTCAAAATTTGGTGTGCATAAAAACTGGTGAAAATTAAGGATTAATAATTTGCAGATTGGTATGAATATTGACACAGTCACTGACTTTCCCATCATGGGAAGGAATATGTATGACCAGGACTTTAGTGAAACACATTAAAATTGAGAAAATCTTCTGATGAAAAATTATGAACATTAGGGAATGTGTAGTCTTCCACAATGGGTAATAGGCAAGACTACCATTTACAGTGATGGATTATGTAACAGATCAACTCTGCCATTGAGGGAATGGTTACAAATTTCAGGATAGATTAGAAAAATGTATTTTATCATGAAAACCTCACAGCCATGTTTAAAGAGGCTTATGGAACAAAAGGAGTATTTAAGGAGTCATGCATGAACATGAAAGGATAGCAACCTCACTAATGTATTAATCCAGATGTCAAACTGATCTATTGTAAATCTAAACACTGATATCATATGCTCTGAAAACTCAGATAAAGTAAAGCTAAACAAACTGGAGCAACACAAGGTATTAGTGATAGTGTCTCAGAATAAATGGGTTGTACCTTCACCAGATAAGACTGCCCAACACTGCAGAGCTTATAATGTGACCTTTAATAGAGCAGTGGATGATGAATATATTCTATCTATGTGTCAGGACTTTTATGTCAAGGTCTTTACTCAGTTAGAATCGCCATACACCTATGCCTAACAAAAACAACTTAACACACCGAGATATACCAAGTTACCTTATGGGGTGCAATCATTACAAAAATATTCCAGACAACTATGGCCAAGATGCAGCAGGAGCTCCATTATTGTTTGTGGAATTAAGGATATTCTAATTGTAATCTCCCTGGAAGATGAAAGTCTTTGTATACTTGAAGAAGTGTTCAGAAGACTTAATCAAAAATGATTAAGTCTTAAATCAAACTTAAGACAGCCATTGAAGAGGATTGAGACCATCATCAAAATCAAAAATGTGGAAAACGTAAATGTGCTCCAGTCATTTTTAGCTATGATCAAGTGCTTTGCTAAATTTCTACCCAGCCTTGTCCCAATATTGACTCCGCTTCATCAATTATTAAAGGAAGAAGAAACCAAGCAGTGGTTAAAGCTTCAGCAAAAGATGTGTGATCTGTGCAAGAAAACAATACTAATGAAACCTTTAGCTCATCCTGCAGTATCTTTTCACCCACTTGCTTATCGGGAATCAATCTACCGCTGCCTTTGAAAATATTCTAAGACCCCACTTCCAATGCCATATAAGGAAGAGAGTTCCAAAGACCTTTGACTTCTGAGAGAAAGAAATTCACTTCATCTCTGACTTAAACAGTGACCTCTTATTTTTAAACAGCAACCCCTAGTTAGAGATTTTCCTTCAAGAGGAAACATCCTCTCTACATCCATCCTGTGAAGAACCTTCAGGATCTTACATAGTTCAATCATGTTGTCCTCGTTCTGAACCCCAGCCAGTACAAACCTAGTAAATCTAGGAATTTCCAATGCAGTAACATCCTTCCTTAAATAAGGAGACCAATACAGTTGACTGTACTCCAGATGTGGTCTTATCAATACCCTACTTAACTAAAGCATAATCTCTCTACTTTTCTATTAATTCCCCTTAACAATAACAATTTGACAGCTTTCTTAATCTATTGCAGTAGCTGAATATTAGCCTTTTCTGAATTATGTACCGTGATACCCAGATGCCTCTGCATTTTAGAGCTCTGCAATCTCTTGTTATTTAGATAATGTGCTACTGTTTTTTCTGCAAAAAAAATGCAATTTTGCTTGTTCCTACATTATACGCTGCCAGGTTTTTGCCTACTCATTTAACCTATCTCTATTCCTTTGTGTTCTCCTGTGTCCTTTCTCAAACTTATTTTCCTACCTTTCTTTGTGTCATCAGCGAATTGAGCACATCCAAATCATTTTTTATATCGTAAAAAAGTTGAGGTCCCATCTCTGATGCCTGTGGCACACCACGCATTACATCTTGCCAACCAGAACAAGGCATAATTATGCTTGCTGTTTCCTGTTAGCGAGGCAATCTTCTAACCACACCAATATGTTACCTCCTGCACCATGGGCTTTCCTTCCCCCTCAGTAACATTTGATGTGGCATCTTATCACCTGCCTTCTGGAATTTGAAATATCATACATATATTGGTTATCCTTTATCCACAGCACACCTTACTTCTTCAAAGAGCTCCAGTTAATTAACCAGACATGATTTCCCTTTCATATAATTCTGTTGACTTTGCCTGATTACCTTGAATTTTTCCAAGTGCCTGTTATTACATCCTTATTAATAGCATCTGATATACTCTCTGTGATAGATGATAAGCCAATCAGTCTGTAGTTTGCAACTTTCCATCTTCCTTGCTTTTTATATATAAGAGTTGCATTTGCTATTTTCCAATTCTGAAAATGTCCTCAAATTAGGGAGGTATGAAGAATTAAAACTATTTCACTAACCATTTCTTAAACACCTTCAGTACCTGCAGATTTGTTGACCTGCAGCTCCAACAATTTGCTCAGTATCACTTCGCTGGGTTTAACAGGTTAGATATGGGGATGATGTTTCCCTTGGCTGGTATGCATAGAACTAGGAATCTTTGATTCAAAATAAATGGTTGGCATTCAAGAATGAGACAAGAAATTCCTTCATCTAGAGGCAGTGATTCTTTGCAATTGTCTGTAGAAGAGGGCTGTGGAGGCTCAGTTGCTGGGTATAATCGAGACAGAGATTAAGGTGATCAAGAGATATGAGATTAGTGCAGAAAGCGGTGCTGAGGTAAAAGATCAGCCATGATAT
Organism: Rhina ancylostomus; assembly: GCA_030265395.1. Taxonomy (NCBI): domain Eukaryota; kingdom Metazoa; phylum Chordata; class Chondrichthyes; order Rhinopristiformes; family Rhinidae; genus Rhina; species Rhina ancylostomus. Next base: position 59,321,994 of record JARFYF010000052.1, read on the forward strand.
TGTCGAATGGTGACACTGTCTTGAGCGCAAAGATCCTCCTCCTACTTCTACTTATGATCAGTCTGCATTTTGTAATTCATTCTCTGAGACCCTCTCTGTTGGAGATGAGAAAATGGTATTTTGGAGAAAAAGGGGAAGAATTATTTCTATAAAAATTGATGAAAGATTCAGAATGTTTTACAAAGATCACTTGATCCTTGGAGAACAGTGAAGAAGACTCTGGAAGTGGGTCCCACAAACAACAACTGGAGAATCCGTAAGTTCAAGACAAGTAACATCAGTGCTGCTGCAATGATCACAAACAGTGCAAAAATCTGTGAGTTGTACACATGTTAAAGTCAGTTTATCTTTCCGTTAGAAAAGCAGGAAGCAATATAGTATATGTAAATAGCTGTGACATCATTAATGATGTATTACCTCATGGCAGGGCAGCCTGAATGGAACCTTTGAATAAACCAGGCACACCTTGTTTGAACTTCTCATGTTTCATGAGTTTTAATCTGCACTTTCTGCAATGGACTTTGTAAGAGGGTAAAAACTCATTATGTACACATGCACCAACTCACAGAGCTCAAAGACTGGCCAACTTGCTGTTCTTCGAATTAATCTGAAATTGTCAAGCAGATAGATTTCAGTAGACCAACGTACTTCTGAATGAATGTGCCTTGGCTAGTATCGAATGAGATATCCAGAGACACAGAATGAAAGCTGTCTCCTGGGCAACAGCATGATGTCTCTGCTGTTCTTCAATGCATTGCATCTTATAAACAGTGGCAACCCAGCTTTTGTAAGCTATACATGAGAGTCAGCTTTCCCACATCATGTAAATGTGCTACGCAGTGATGGCAGTACAAAGGCAAGTGTTTTTATTTTACTTGACCCGTACAGCATAAAAAGGCTCAAGGTCATGTTGTCAAAACAAGCTTCAAATTTTTCTAAGTTTACTGCCGTCCCTCTCCAAACATGACCAGGATAAAAGCACTCCTCATCCACCCCCCAGCTATGACCATGAACCATGTTAACTGCTACGATGACACTTGGTGGTCTCCCTCTTCACTCAGCTAGTTGCAGCTGTTTAAAAGGACCCCTGCAGAAAACTGTGTGGACATAGCACATTAAAGTCTCCACCTGTTAAATAACAAGGATTATCAGGGCACCTCTTAGTGAGTAAAATTAAACACTGTGGGTTGAATGAATATCAATTACAATGTTAATCTTGTGCAAACCAATAGGCTGCCATCCATAAGCAGTCATGCATTCACTCTGGTCAGGGCAGTTTGGAAGCTAAAGACTTTAATATGTTACTTCTAATTTTTCAGAGCTCAAATGTACATTGTAACCTAGAAAAAAAATGAAATATTAAAGTAGGTGTACATATAACATGCTCTTGCTGTTCTGAGCATTGGTTATCTTTCAAGGACACAAGAAAGGAATGCAGTGGGATTTCTCCATGAAAGGCTCCTTTAGTAAGGAGATGGCATCATTCAAGGATTATCTGAATGGGAACAAGGTTATAATTCACAAATGTAAAATAAATCTCAGCTCCAATTATTCTTGATTGAGCTGGAGAAATAAAAGAGAAATTTCTTGCTCCCAACTGCTCTCACTTTGCACAGGCACTGAGCAAGCAATTTAGAATTTTTTAAAACATATTATAAACAACGCAAGTCTTGATGGATTGTGTGCCCAGATGCTCCAAGAAATGAAGGCAGATACAGCTACTGGTATTGATATATAAAAATTCAGTAGAAGAGGGAATAGTCCCTAAGTACTGGCAAACATCAAATGTATCCTTATCTTTAAAAGGGAGATAGCAGAATCTCAGGGAACTCTTGACCAGCTAGCTTAATGTTAGTATTAGTAAACATGCCAGAATCACTGATGAAATATCCAAGAACAATATATTTGGACATGGAGAATGTAATACCAAAAAAAGTAATCAGTGTGGATTTCTAAGAAGGTTATGTTTAACTCACTTTGGTGGATTCTCTGAAGAAGTAATGGGAAAAAATAAAGTGGAAAAAAGGGATTTGCCTTTGTACATTATTTCTCACAGTGTTATTATGTCCTAAAGTGCTTTACACTTAACGCAACACTTTTGAAGAGCAGTCATTGTAGTAATACAGGAAACACGGCAGTAATTTTAGACAGTAGGATACCACAAAGAGCAATGAGGTGATGATCTGATTTAGTGACATTGGGTGGGCTACTGGAGAGAATTCCCCTAGCTTTTATGAATAGTGCCATTGGGAACTTATTCAGCATTTAAGAGTGCTAAGGGGATTGGTTTCTGAAACACAGCATCTAGGTAAATTGGCTGCTCCACATAAGACTAGTATGAGATACCTTTCTTCCATATAATTTTACTGACCTGGGCACCTGAACTATAAAGACTGAATCACAGGCTGGTCCTGAGCTAAACAGCTCATCTCCGGGGAGACTCAGGGACAGTATTTGTCTCAGATGTAACTAAAGATGTAACAGCCCAGGGTCTTGCCTTCTTTTAAAATTACTAAGTTCTATTTTGTTTCACTGTGCTGGAAACCCTTGTTACAAAGGGGATAATCATAGCAATCTAACTAATCCTACTAACTAACTCATCAACAATATCTCTATCCCTTTTATCTATTAATCAATCCAGGAAAAAAATAATGCTGGTGGAAAGTCAGCCTATTTCTATTTACTGTTACTAAAAGTTATATCTTCATTCCAAAAATTAAAGATGACTGCCTTATATGGTAGTAGGAATATTTTCTGTGCATCATTGTGCTCCTGACATGAAGCAATGATTGCCCTAAGTAATTGGCTTGAAATTGCTACTAAAAAATGACATTTGAACAATGTTCAGTACTTTAATACCAATGAAGACTCTTACTCTGTAAGAAGACAGTGAAACAAACACCTCTGACAGAAAACTTACAAACCCTACTTCCTGCCTTCAGAAATCTATGACAATTGATAATCAAAGACAATCCCACAGGGCACTGTGACGAAGCCAGGCAGGAAGATCAGACCAGGACACAGGAGACTAGCAGTTGTATTAATGCATTGTTGTTTAACGGATTGAACAGAGCCACCTTTCAGAATGGAGACATTGATGGAAACCGGGAGCCTTGAGCATTTGAACACGAATGCCTTCAGTGACAATACAGATCCTTGAGCATCCCAGCGGAGAAGCTTAAGGGGCTCGAATATTTGCCAAAGACAGAAAAGGCCCTGAGGACCAAACTGAGAACATGTGGTGATCCCGATTACATTGAATATTTTTTCTGAGCTGTTGGCTGTTAGGAGTAATATATTTTAATTAGTGGGGCCAGGGTAGAATTATACTGAGGAATGGTAAAATAAGAGCATGGTAAAATATTTTCATAAAGTTCTATTGTCTGCAATTTTTCAAAAATGCTAACACAAAATGTGTATTTTTCTTGGTTCAGAGGTCAAAGGGAGGAATTTCAAATGAACACAAGAAATAAGCTTATATAAATAATGTGATTTCACTCCAGGATATCAGTGTTTTTTGAGGAGTGATTTTCCTCAGAACCAAACAACTAGATAGTTTACTCACCTCCGGTTTAAAAAGGTGAACTTCTAAACTAAAGTTGAATGGTTAGGGTCAATAGTCCTCTCCACCCACCCCAGCCCCTATCACTCTAGCCACATGGATGCCATTGGGGTGGAGCACATTTGCCAGACCTGACCTGAAGCATCTGTTTCTGATGATTACCCTAAGCTCAATGTAATTGTAGCATGATCTAACCTCGGAGAACAACAGAAGTGGTATTGGCCACCAGCTGTGGAACCATCTGACTGCTTTCAAAAATCAACAATCAACAAGCCTCCAGGTCTAATGGGGGCCTGAAGGAAAAGGGCATGTAGTTTATCAGGCCTTCAATAGTTTCACTGCCTGTGCCCTCTTGCTCCTCTGATCTAAGGACACCCAGGTGCAGAGTCTGTAATTCTGTGTATTATTTCTGATGGGCTCTTGCCTGTTATAGGGTGAGGAGGTTGAGGCATAGGTTATTCAATTTTCATTTCAGTTAAGTGCAAATTAAAAACTTACACTCACTCTAGATACAAGGACTCCAACCTCTAGCTGTCCCACTTCATGACTTCCCAATCACCTTCCACTACAAGTGGGGAAGCTCTGGAAACTCCCAGAGCAAACCAAGCCATGTAATCCTGTTGTAATTGCATTCCTTTATTCTCAATTTTGGAAGTGAGAATTGAGCATTTCCAGGAGAAAAACTGAATGAGAATTAGTCCTGATAGAGCAATACTTCCTTTCAAATTGACAATAATTTTTATCCAGATTGAAACATGCTGTGACAGGGAGGTAGAACCAGAGATGAAGCACTTCCACCCAGGGAGGGTGAACATGGGGCATCCCTTCTCACAGTCTGTTCTTGAGCACATCCCACTAGTTATGGAGCAGCACAGTGAACTGTATTGGTCTCCTTATTTAAGGAAGGATGTTACTGCATTGGAAATTCCCATAAAGTTTTCTACCTTGCCTCGCAGTCTGGGAAAGAACATGACACTGGGTGACTGTATTTCATTCAGACAGACCCAGAAGGAGTTGAGAATTTTCCAGATGCAATATCACAGACAGTTTCATACATTAAATTATGGTTTCTGTCATCCAAATGCATCAGGGACAAAAGTTGCAACTTTGTTGCCAGACATTTATGTGCAATGTGGCTATCCTGATTTGCAGTGGCAGTGAGTGCACAAGAGCCCTTGAGGCACCGGAAAACAAACACATTATCATCTTAATCACCTAGCCCCTATTGAAGATGCTTTGTAAAAAAGATTGTGTAAGAGGGTTTTCTTGCAGCTACTAAGCTGATGACATACCCAAACATAGGAACAGTTCATTCAGCCCCTCAAGCCTGTTCTGCTATTCTACTGGGTCAAGGCTGGTCTGTACCTTCTCTATATTTACTCAGTTTAGTTCCATAGCTCTGGAAATCCTTCTCCAGCAATGCTAAATGCACCAATCACCAATCCTCACTTTTCTTGGGGATTTCTGTTTCTGGTAATAAAGCTTCCTGAGGAGACAACAAGATCAAATGAGAGTTTTCATTCTTAAAAGTCAAACCAAATGAGTGCAGAATCACCACCATAAAAATAAAAATCTTAAAGGCTCAGACTGTTTGCCGTTCATGCTCATTTCATACGTTGAATTGGGATTTTAGAATGAAATGTATTCAGGTTCAACCAACGTGATCTTCCTTTGGTAGCATTCTATCCCCATCTAATTCAAGTAACACCAAGTTTAGCAGTGCATGGGGGGGGGTGGAGAAGAGGAGGAGGGGTGGCATTACTGGTCAGGGATACATTTACAGCTGCAGAAAGGGTGGATAATGTAGAGGGATCCTCTCTAGAGTCAGTATGGGTGGAAGTTAGGAACAAGAAAGGAGCAGTTACTCTACTGGGAGTATTCTATAG
>JARFYF010000052.1:59395315-59406200 GCA_030265395.1 Rhina ancylostomus
AATCCCAAACTTAGTGGCACTTAAGACAGGAAAATGCTGGCAATTTCATGCGGGGGTCTTGTATTTCCCTATATAATCTAGCCTGATAAGATTTTTGCTTTTGCAGATGGCCTTAATATTCTCATTGTCAGTATTTCTCTGTTCAATAGCAGCCTTTAGATTTGTATTAATTACTATTAATTGTATTAATTAATACTAATTGCATTAGATGTAGTTTATTGCTTTCAGAGCCTTAGACAAATTGATGTGGCATAGGACCCTATATTTTTGGTAGATGCCCAAGAAATTGGGAAAAACAAATGGTAACCTAGTAACATATTTAACCCAAAAGGTGTATGCAGTTAGTACTTTAATAACAAAAGCATGGTTGATGCCTGTCATCCTCTGACACATCATTATCCTAGAAAATCAGGCTGTTGACACCTTTCTTTCAAAGTGAAGTGGGAATACTGCTGGAGCGCTTTCTAAATTGGCTCTTATCCAAGTCAAATGTTTGCCTTCTCAGTGGAGATCTCTGCAGACATTGGCTAAGAACACTTAAATGAAGCTAATAGTCTTGTAAGAAGATGTATCTTCCTCTGCTTCCTTCCTTGGTTTTTCTTTTCCCAAAAGTTAAAACTGCAATTTTTCAGCTGTTATGGCTTGTTGCCTCGGGTTATATTGTTTTCACACTTATTGAAAAAGAAAAGAAAATGTCTCAATTACATGTAAATTTTTCTCATTCCTGTAGCAAGCTCAGTCTTAAGGACTAAATGAATATAGGCTATTTAACTTGATGAATATCTCATAATTTCAGATTCATGAATTGAACTAGAACTGTGACAGTAGGTAGTTTATGGAACAACAGAACAAGAAAGGAAGCTATTGAATTTGCAGAATTCCTGATTAATTTCTTGGTAGAGCAGTTAACAATGTAGAGGCTAATTTGGTTTTAAGGCAGTATGGAAAAAAATTACTGCATTGCCTTTGAATAAAAAGGCAACTTCTGTTGTACAGCTCTATAGAAATGTAATGTTGAATTGTTCCCAAGAGCAGTGAGCAATTTGTACTATGACCAATCTCAATTTCTCAATTTAGTCATTAGAACAAGTGCTAAGGTATTTTAAAATTGCCAAGAAATAATTTTACAGTCTTGCTTCGCACTTGGATGAGGCATCTATAAAGTGTCAATTGCAGCCAGAGTTCTGGACCACTAATCCACATGCACAAATTTAAACCCCATGACAGCTGAGGAATAGACATTTAAGAAATGAAAGCTAGAGTTTCCTAAAAAAAATGTAGTCTCAGTAACAGTAGGCATGAAACTATGATATAGTTTTTAAAAACCCAACTGGTTCACTAATGCTCATTTGGGGGGAAAAAAGCTGCCATTTTTGCCTGGTCTGCCCGATATGTGATTACGAGCAACCTTGTGGAGGCCAGAGCTGAATCAATGATTTTGTCTCTGAGTGCAATGCTTTTCATTGCAAGTCAGAGGTAGTTGTGCTTTATGATGTACTAATGGACATTCTATGTATATACTTGTTGGACAGAATCTGGAAGAAGCAGCTTTGATAACTTGCTGAGTAGATGGATATATTTTTTGGCTCTGTTATCAAAGGATGTGGTTGCAGATATCCATGTTTCCTGGGAGTTTGGACTATATGCACATCTGCTTAGGCTTAAGATAAATCTAATTGCTTAGGTTACAAAGAATGTACAACTCCATTGTGTATCAAACCTGTCCTTGGTCAAAACAATTATTAAAGTTGAAATTGTTAAAACATTTGAGTTCAGCAATTTCAGATTGCTTTGTCTGCAACTATACCCATTAGTGTTACTAGCAGTTTAGATCACAGTGACATACAGTATGGAAAGAACCACATTGTATTATCTATTATACAATCTAGTAGAAATTATAATGAATTGTTCTTGGGAGTATTGAATTGTTTAAATTGGTTGTTATATGAATGTTATTTGGACGTTGAGTTTTAAAATTGCTAAGAAATAATTTTGATGTAGTCTTGAAGTTAGATAATCAAATCTATTGGAACAGCTAAGAGCACAGTTGCAGGACTGGCGGCCAGAATTCTGGACCATTGATCCAGACATGAGTTTCAATTTCACCATGTCATCTGGGGAATTTAAATTCAAGTAAATTGAAAATAAATTAACTAGTATTGCTAGTATTGAAACAATTTATTTGACTGTCCTTTTAAAAAATTCTATCTGCTTCACTAAGGATCTTTTTAGGGAAGGAAATCTGTTGTCCTTACCTGGTTGGCCCCACGTCTGACACCAAACCCACCAACTTAGATGGCTCTCAACTGCATCTGTTCAGGGTCAATGAGGGTTGGTACAATATATGGAAAAGCAAAAGAACTGCAATTGATGGAAATCTGCAATGAAAACAAGATTTTGGGATTGCTCAGCAGACAAGTCAGCATTTGTGGAGGGAGAAATAAAGTTAACATTTTATGAAATTCAAGATATAGCAGGAAGTACATCTTGAGATGGCGATGATAAGAGTTCCTCGAGATTTAGCCTTGATATCAAATGGGATGAAAATTAATTTTTGGATTTCTAATGAAGTAAAATACATCTTATCTAAGGTCAATGGTCTGGTATCAAGAATATGTTTTTATCTGTAAACAGGTCTTGTACCTCAGGAAAAGTGGAGGTTTGGGAACTTTTGCATTTTCTTCACTCAGTATTATTACCTCCAATGTTACTGCAGTTGCAGCCATGACAAATGGGTTACTGTGGAGCTGGTTTCAGAAGAAACATTGGTGTGTTTATGCTGAAGGTTACTTCACTGCTATGCAAGGGGTAGAAACATAATTTGTAATACTGAATATAGTTGCTTGTATGCACAGCATAAAACATGATGAATTTTAAATTTTCTTTAACTGTGAAAACTTTTTTGTTGTGAGGCATATTTGAAGTAATGGATTTCTGCAGGCAACAACTGTTATGTAAATGTGGAGCTTTGTGCTTTTTCATTTGGGATACCATTTTCGTGGCTGGGAGAAATCTTGAAAGCTCACATTTTCCAGGAAGGTCATAATAGCTCAGTTCATTTGAAACACTGATGCTGTTCACATGTCATTCATCTGGTCCTTTTGATGCTAATAAATTCTGCTCATTATACATTTAAAAAGTTTGCCAGTCGTGGTGGTAATTTCCTTTAGTGTTCACTCTAAAGTTGTCTGTAGTGATGTAGTAATTAACTCCATTTAAGGCCAGCTAATAGTCAGGGAAATTCCAGCAGGAGGGAATATGATGCTTTATTTTGTGTTTATTCACCAGGCAAAACCTTAAGCTATGACCTGCTGTTTTAATTTGCATGAAAAGAAAATGATATGCAAGTCTTGACAAGCAAGCTATACAGAGCAGTTTCACAAGGCTGGGCTGTGACAGCATTCACTTTCAAATTGCCTGTGGATAAGAGACTCATTTTGGTTTTATGTGTTGGTGTCTGCAAGTATTAAATATTCTTGTTGAACATGAGTGGACTGTGTGTGGACCTAGATTTGCTGCTTATAAAGGCCTTGTTGCCCGCGGAATTTTTTTTTGTTACATGTGCTTCAGTGGCAAAGCCTAATGGTGCTTGTGCTTTGTGTATCTGACCATGAATGGACCATATGAGACAACTCAGCCATTTTAAAGAGAACCAAGTTTAGTTTCCAGAAAGGTCACTGGCCAGTCATAAATTTTGCAAATGTATTTTTACCTATCATATTATTGCTTTCTGGGATATTAATCAACTAACTGTTCAATATGACATCATTTATTAGCTCTTAAACTATTAAAATCTTTTACTCCCGTAAAGTGACTCTACTGAAAAGCACAAGGACATTTAAAGTTAAAAACTTTGACGGTAAACAGTTAAGATAATATGGTCATTGGTTGTTGTGTCTTTATTAATCTGTTGTCTGTATAGTATAGCAGAGGCTTTTATGGTTGGAACTATATTCTTCTTGAGTAGTATCTAACTTGCTAGTTTGATTAAATATCAAACTATCAATGTGGTTTATTTATTATAGTTGCCACTTCATTGGAGAAAAAGGCCCTTAAGTTCAGATAATAGAACAATTAGAATTGTTAAAGCTTAGAGGAAGGTCAGTTGGTCATTGAAGCTGTGTAGGCTCTCTAAGAGCAATCTTGTCAGTAACTTTTTCCATCTCTTGCCCACATAGTCTTGATTTTTTTTTCCTCTCCTTCTATCTATCCAAAACAGGACTTGCCACTTTTCTAATGAATTCCTGATCAGAACTACTGCATCTTCTCAAATCCTTTACTCTCTGTTCTGTGGTCTTTAACTTTTCCACTAACAAGAAAAGTTTCTCTTTTCATTTTGTCTAGACTCTTTTGATTTTAAATATTTCCAGCAGTTCCCCTCTTTCTCCATGGTCAGAACAGTCTCAGCCCTCCTTTCCATATATCTGAAGTCCCTCAGTTTATTCAGGCCATTCCACTAAATCTTTTCTGCAGATTCTCCAACACCTTCACATCCTTCCTGTATTACATTGTTCAGTATTGGATGTTAAACTCTGGTTGTAACTGAACCAGTGTTTTATCAGTGCTCAATAAAGAGGACAGGAGAGATTCAAAAGTATATTGCCTGGAATGAAGGCTGTAGTTACAAGGAGAGATTAGATAGACTAGGTTTATGTTCTTTATACATGTGCCTAAGCCATTTATATAAATAGAAGAGTGGTTTCAGCACCTATCTGTAGAATCCCTGTGGTCTTGACTCATCAGTGCTCAAGCTGCCATCGTTGTACATGGGTTCCAGAAGGTTTAGCAGTTTGAACTTGATCAGACTCTGTAGGATTTGTACTTTGGATATAGCTTAGAATGTTCCACAGCTGAGGTTCAAATCAATATGTGAGGTGATGAATTTGTCAACTTTCCTCTAATTATATGAACTCTTGGAATTGCGGGCTTTGGAGAAATGGGTCTCTGTGGCTTCATGGTTATTCCTTCACTTGATCCTTGATTTGAACTTTGACACCTATGGTCTAGAATTTATATGACCCAAAAGTTTTTAAAGCTGGCTGTAATTGGATTAAATATGATCTGTTGCAACTTTGTTATACTCTCATTGGAATAGTAGGTACTGAAGTCAGACAAATTACAGTATCAGGAATATTTATATTGACTATAAGCTTGGAGCCTTTTCCAGAAAAAAATTTCTGCTTGTGTTTTTAAAGACACAAGTCCCAGGTACTAACAATATGTGGTTACGTTCCAGTTTTCTCATACTTGATGTTATTCTTGCAATTTAAGATTTTGCAGTAATTTGCTAAATCAGTTCTTAAAAGGTATGCAAATGAGATTGTAATGTTTACAAATATATAATGTACAATGGCAAAGAAGTAATCTGAAATGTATAAATTACTTAGTCTCCTGTTAAAATATTTTGATTTTAGAAGATTCAGAAGGAAATACATTTCAGAGAGAAACTTTTAGGCACTTGTGTTCCTATGCACTTGCTGTACTTGTCCAACAAGGTGGTAGAGACCACAATTAAAAACAGAAAATGTTGGGAAAACTCAGCAGGTCAGGTCACGTGTGGAAAAGCAAACTTTGTTAACGTTTTGGGTTGAAATGAGACGGAGAAAACAAGTTGGTCTAGGTAGCAGAGAAGGTGGGAGCAAATTGAAATTCTGTGGCAGCATGAAATAATGTAGCCATTTAGAGCAACAAACAATCCCACTGGAAGAACTCAGTAGGTCAAGCAGCATCTGTGGGAGGAAAGGAATTGTTGACGTTTTGAGCTGAAACCCTGTATCAGGACTGAGAGTGGAGAGGCGAGATGGCCAGTATAAGGAGAAGGGGAGTGGCGAGAAAGGATTCCAAGGTGATTGGTGGACTTCATATCAATGCAGCCATTTATATGGGTAGTTAAGGTTCTTTGTGTAATTTGTTGCTAATGTTGAAAAGGCTAGGTAATGTTCTATAGTCTGGCCTACAGGGACATGTCCAGCAGGCTGGAATATATAAATAAAAGTAGAAAGGAATGGCAGGCAAAAATAGCCAGACCTGATACAAACAGAAAGAAAGAGCAAGTTAGTTAAAGTTGGAGAATTCAATATTGAATCCTGCAGACTGCATCATGCCTAGACAAAAAAATGATGTAAACTTACATTGGACCTTATTGAATAGTGCAGGAGGCGAGAGAGAGAGGGCGAGAGAGAGAGGGCAAGAGAGATCAGATTGAGATGGGAAATTAAAGTGGCAGGATACCAGAAATTTGGGGTCACCTCTACAGACCAAATGCAGGTGCTCTGCAAAGCAATTACCCAATCTGTATTTGGTCTGTCCAGTGTAGAGGAACCACATTGTGAACATCAAATGCAATGCACTAGATTGGAATAAGGTACTGCATGGCAGGCTGGTCTGGAAGGGTACAAAATTATTTGACAATGGCAGACAGAGTATGGTTGCAGAGGATTGTTTTACAGACTGGAGGCCCATGACCAGTGGTGTGCCATAGGGATCAGTGCTGGGTTGTTGTTCATCACTTGTATTAATGATTTTGGATGAGAATGTAGGTGGCGTGGTTAGTAAGTTTGTGGATGACGCTAAAATTGGTGGTATAGTGGACAGTGAAGAAGATTATTTAAGATTATAGCAGGATCTTGAACAACTGTGCCAGTGAGCTGAGGAGTGGCAAATGGTGTTTATTTCAGATAAATGTAGGGCAGGATTTGCACAGTAAATGGTGGGGCTCTGGGGAGTGTTGTAGAACAGAGACCTAGGTGTGCAGGTACACAGTTCCTTGAAAATGGTAACATAGGTAGACAGGGTTGTGAAGAAGGGATTTGGCACACTTTCCTACATTGGCCAGGATATTGGGAACAGGAGTGGGGATGTCACATTACAGCTGTACAAGATGTTGGAGTTCTGTGTAGAGTTCTGTTTACTCTGCTGTAGGAAGGATGTCATTACACTGGAAAGGATACAAAAAAGATTTATGAATATCTTACCATGGCTGGAGGACTTGAGTTATAAGGAGAGGCTGGACAGGCTAGGACAACTTTCACTGGAGCGTAGGAGGCTGAGGGGGTGCCTTTTTATCGAGGTTTATAAAATTATGAGGTGCATAGATCTGGTGAATAGCTACATTATTTTCCCCAGGGTAGGGGAGTCCAAAACTAGAGGGCATATCCTTAAAGGAAGAGAAGAAAGATGTTAAAAGGGACCTGAGGGGCAATTTTTTCCACACAGGATAGTGGGTATATGGAATGAGCTCCCAAAGGAAGATGGTACAATTATGACTTTTACAAGACATTTGGACAAGTACATGGATAGGAAAGTTTTGGAGGGATATGGGCCAAACGTGGGTAAATGGTATTAGCTCAGTTAGGCAACTAAGCATGGATAAGTTGGGCTGAAGGGCCTGTCTCTGTACTGTATAGTTCTATGACTGACTCCAAGTGCAAGTGAATTGCTGCCTTACTTGGAATGATTGTTTGATTTGCTAGATGGTGGACAGGAAATAGGTAAAAGGATAGGTAATGCACTCCCTACACACGAGAAAATGCCATGGAACAGGGATGGATGTGAGCACTAGGGTATAGCAAATCATTTTTTTATTTGGAAATGCTGAAAAGGGAATACATTTTAGGTGGTGGAATCGTGAAGCTGGCAGAAATTGTAAAGGATGAGCCATTGAATGTGGAGGCTGGTGGAGTAGAAAGTAAGGACCAGGGGAACTTCCTGCTTTGCCCAGAGGAGAAGGGGGTGAGAACAGAAGTGCAGGAAATAGATGTGGTCAGGGGCTTTGTCCACTATGGTAAAGAAGGAAGACATTATAGAGGCATTTGTACAGAAAGTCTCATCATTGGAGTAAATGTGACAGAGGGAGGAACTGAAAGAATGGAATGGTGTCCTTGCAAGAGGCAGAGTGGGATGAAGTATAATTAAGATACTTGTAGGAGTCAGTGGGCTTATCGTGGATGTTGGGATTAACCTATCCCCTGAAATAGAGAGGGAGAGATTCAGGGAGGGAAAAGTCAGATGAATCATGTGATGGGAAAAAGAGGATGGAGGTTGGCTACAAGACTGAAAATTTTGAGTCCTGCATGAGTGCAGGAAACTGCACCAATGTGGTCATTGATGAAGTGGAAAGAGTTGGGGGGGGAATTGAGCCTAAGTAGGACTGAAACAAAGACTGTTCTACATATTCCACAAAAAGACAGGCTTGCAGAACTCAATATTGAATTCTCTAACTTTAAACAGCTTTCTGTTTGTATCAGGACAGGTCAATTTTGCTTTCCATTCCTCTGTCTTCTCTCTTTCATATATTTTTACCTGCTGGGCATGTAACAGTAGGCCAGACTATGCAACATTACCTGGACTTCACAATTGTAGCAAGCTCTATTTCACCAAATTAGCAAACCATTTCGCAGACGAAGGAACTTCTATTTCACCTATCGCAGAAATTCCCTTTAGTTCTGCCCATTGCATTTCTCTGCTTACTAGACTAATGTATTTTTTGTCTTTCTCAGTTCTGGTGAAAGGTCTTGAACCTGAAACATTAATTATTTCTCTTTACATAGAAGCTTGCTTGAATTTTTCCAGCAGTTTGTTTTTATTTCAGATTTCCAGCATCTGCACTTTAGAATTTATTATCTATTATGTTCAATGATTGGTATTAATATCGCCCTACACATTTTCATATGGATGTTGGCTGCTCCAGCTAGGACAGACTAATTGTTTTCTGACCACTGCTTAGTAGCAAAAACCTTGTCAACTTTACCACAGGTAAACTGAACACATAAACAAACTGAAGGCAGCTGTCAAATTGCACAACGCTGTTATAACTTGCCCACAAACAGGGTAGTGGTCCATACCACACATCTGAATAGTGTAAAGTAAAACCATAGCAGTGAGATCCCTGTATTTTTTTAAATTGAATTTTATAATCAGTTAAATCCACTCCTAAATTTAGATATCAATAATTTTGAATGTGAGACACATTTGTTTTATTTCAATGTTCATTAGACAACAGAGCCTTTTGTTTACATTTGCATAGCTTCTCTTACAATCCACAACACCTCTCTGACAGTGAATTCACTTGAATTCTAGTATGAATTGTTATGGAAATAGGGTAGCTAATTTGTGTCTGGGAACAAACTATTTTTAGATTAAAACATAACTGTTTTAATATTCTTGATACGAGGGGTGAATTCTGACCAGAACTTGCTCTTTGACCAGGCAGTCTTTATGTCCGTGTGAGAAGTTGAATTTGGTTTAACATTTTGAGAAAAGGCATTCCCAAAAGTGCAATACTTCTGTGCTGGTTTAAAGTGTCAATTTAGATCATCCACACAAATGTCTGGAATGTGACTTGAAGCCATGACCTTCTGACTCCAAGGCAGTTGTGCTACTGCAAAGCCAGAGTGGACACAAGTGGCTGACAATGTTGTCTTTATTTTAAAGTGACTGCCAGGATTTGCAAAAGAAAAATCCCACATAACAGCTAAGTAGGCAGCAAGAGGTTCTCTTGACAATTATGCAGAGTGTAGTAATTAATATTTCCAGTATGTAAGAAATAAAATTTATTGAATTAACACCTGTTAAAATAGGAGAGGATGTTATGTGCTTATCTCCCCTTTTATTTGCAATTATAGTTTCTAGCCTTGTGTATGTTTTCCAGTCCCAGAACCAGATCAACAATGTGAGAGTGCAGCAAAATGAATATTTGCGACTTCCTTCCAAGCAAAGTGACCAAGATTTTCCAGGATCAACCCTAATTTTGATAACTCCCCTGACCCACATTAGTGACAGAAATCCAAAAATGTTTCCATTAAAACTAGCTTTCTAAGGAAAGGTCAGATGATTTTATAAGAACATTAAACATAAAGATGTCATAATATGACATATAAAGATGCAATTTTTAAAAAGAATATATTCCATAAAACTGGAAATTTTAAAACATTCAGAGCCTTTATCTTTGAGCTTCTTTTGGCCTTTCCTAGTAGGTAGTGAAAGGTTGCTTGTAACCTATTGCTGTCCTGTGAAACAAGCAATATCAGCACAGCTTTGTATGTTAAACAACTGTGGGATAGATTTTCTCTGGCTTAGAAACCCAAAAAGTAAATCAATTTCAGAATAGCCCAACCAAGCATGCAAAAGGTTTTTATACGTAGCTCTGCTCTCTCAACCCCCACCCCCACAAAATCCATAGTCAATTAAACAATCTGCCATTTAGGGCCTTCCTTTGCTGCTTAAATTTGGCAATGCCCATCTACAGACTCAAACCTCCCTATTCTTGTGATTTGCTTCCCTCCCGATTGCTGTCCAGCCACTCCATGACATGTCCATCTCTTCTGTTTCCATCTGAAATGTACTTCAGGTTGTTTTGCTCTGTTGTGGATGATCATTTCCAGGCAGCTGTTGGATAAACTGTCTTAAGAAAAATAAAGTTCAATTCAACTGAACTCTTCCATTCCTGGAACTTCCCGAGTGTCTACACATTTGTGTGCTAATAACATGGTAAATGGGTTGGTAGCCACTTTTCCATGTATTTTAATATTTTCACATTGATTTAACAAATCCACTTTATGAATCTGGGGTTTATTTCATTGTTCAGGAAACCTCCAGAAATATCAACATATTGATCTTGTGCATAGACAAATGACAAATAGAATTCAATGCATGGAATAACTTATCAATGCATTTCCAAGGGCATACAGGTAACCCCTGCATTGCAGTAATTTGGCTGCATGGAATTCACAAATCACGACCAATAAATCTGAGATGGAGAATAAACTTTTGCTTTCACAGAATTTGTGTCAACTTTTATTTTGACACATGTAGATAATGTGGCTTCACATTATGGAAAATTGAGATATGGATGATTTTCTGGGAATGCACCTCCTTTCTTTGCCCC
>JARFYF010000052.1:59490333-59501796 GCA_030265395.1 Rhina ancylostomus
TCCGAGTGGTCCAGCAAGGACAAAGGTGTTTACCTAATGGGGTGGAGCCAAACCTTGATTGACAGTGGTGTTGCTTTCGGCTATGTGCTCAATGGTGTCATCCCAGCCAGAGAGGTCAGTGTAGTCACAGTCACATGACAGCCATGACCTTTTACACTACAGACTAGCAATGGTATCTGCCCTCTTGTACACTTCTAAGACTGGAAGTACTTGTAGTGGGCACCTCAAAGTACTGAAGAGATATCACCAATGTTATCTCTGCAATTCTTGAAACTATTGATAGGATAAGTGAACAAAAATTGGTGTTCCCTCCCAAGCCACTGTCATCAGTGTCAAGACCCTAATTGTAAGCTGCATTTATTAAAAGACCTATTTTGTTATTGTACCTAAGATACACTTTGTTATTGCATCTCACAAATTATTTGTCTTTTTTCTAGAGCTTCTTTCATGCCTTCACATGCCATGAAAAGATCATCAATGTTAGCAAAGAAGTGCATGAGTCCTTGGGAATGACTATATCAGGAGGCCTACTAAGCAAAGGCTGGGATCTCCCAATCTATGTTACAAATGTGCATCCCAATGGATGCTTGGGGAATGATGGAAGAATAAAAAATGGTAACAGAGTTTTTTTGCAAATTACATATGCAATAATGTTTTAATATCATTTAGAATATCTTCAATGCTGTCCCTTTAGCATTTATTGTACATGCTTCTAGATGATGGTTAAACAAAATATTGTTTGTTTTCCTTTAAATTTATAACCATATTCATCTCTTTTAAACACAATCTCTAATAATTAATGTATTTTAAGGACTATAGGTTAAAAAAAACTGTAGAACTTTTCATCAACAGAAGTGGGTCCTACTTGCTCACGTCCACCACTTTGACTTTAGCACTACCCTGTCCTGAACTCTGCCTTGGGAGTGCAAGATTTAGGTTTTGATTAATAAAACTTACAAAGATTTTAACCTATCCCCAAAGGAAACTTTAGTCAGAATTTCAAAGTTACCCAAAATTTTTAAGTTGTTAGCTGGACCAGAGATTCAACCAAGATAGTCTCTACCCCTAATTCAGATCTCTTGCCATGTCTCTCTCTTTGAGATACAGCCCGTTTATAATGCATTTGTTAGTGTCCTGGATCTTTAGTCATGTTGGATGAGTTTTATCAAACTGCCCTATAACCGATATAATTCAAAGCAGTGGTCTCTGGATTGGCTGAAGTTGATCTTTTGTTTCTTTTGATTAAGACCTAATAATATTATACCTCCATCTCTATCCACTTACTTGCTGTTCTCTGATACTTGCAAAAGGATTATGGATCATTTATTATGGAATGTCTGAAGAAAGCAGCATTAAATAATCCAGACAGCAAGTCAACCCACACAGCTGTTGACTACTTTCTAATCACAGGTCCAAGAGTAGGTGAACTACTTGTTCATTTTTGATATCCCGTAAATCAAGAAAATGAAGAAATACAGTGCATGAATAAAATTGTTAACTTAGTATTGAGGTCATGTTCAGGCAGAATTTCCAATAGTACTGGTTAAATTTATAATTTTTAACCATATGTCAGTAAGCAGACAAAGAAGCATTAAATAAATATAATTTTTAGATTAATGTATGTAATAAAATAGAGTCAAGTGTTTGTCCCTTTCAAATTATGAAATGAACTGAATTATGTATTTTCTTTGCTCTTAGGTGACATTCTATTGAACGTAAATGGCGTTGAACTTACTGGTATGACACAAAGTGAAGCAGTGTCCATTATAAAGCACAGTGCGGCCTCCTCTTCAGTTATTTTCAAAGCTTTGGAGCTAAGGGTAGCAGAAGAAGACAATGCTGATGGCCAAATGTCTCCCAACTCCATCCAAAACAACCTATCTGAAGAGAACTGGTCACCGTCATGGAATATGTGGCTGGTATTACCACGGTGAGTAAATATTCACTTAGTCCTATTCAATTTCTCTCCATTAATTACAACCCTTCATTACTAGGCCAAATCTAAAAGAGTTTAATTTGCAATAGAGGGATTGCCTCTTATTGCATTTTATCTCTATATGTGCTAATATTATCAATCTGAGGTTAGTACAGATTGGGATCATTTATATAATGAAAATATAAACTGCTGAGGGTATGATATTACTCTGATTTAAAAATATGTTTGTACTGTTGGTCTGGAAGAAAATGTATCCATATAATGCAGCATGTTAATTATCAGCCTATTAAAAATGGATTTTCTGACATAAAGATCTATTGTTAATTCAATGGAGCAGTGCACCATTATTATCATTTTTTTTTATCTAGCAGAAAGGCTACAATACCAAATTTGGTATATGTAACAAAAAAGAATGTATCAGTGACCAGTACATGGGATAATACTTAAGAAACAGTGATCATAGTGGAGTTTGGTTCATATAGAATGAAGATGAGCCAAAAGTTAACTGTGTTAGACCAGAAATTAGCAAATTTTTATGAGCTCGAAGGAAATTCCATATCAATTGGTTAGAAAAGGATGGATTGCAAGACAATAATATTATCAAAACTAGGAATAAAATATGCAGAAACTATTCAATTGATCACTGGGCCTGAGGTCCAGGAAGCAGCTGTATACAGTGGATGAACCATGAAGAAAATGGCTATTGGCTTCCATGTGCAATGCCCTTTTAATGCCATCTGTTACGGTAAAATTCCAAGTGTTCTGCACTTTATTTTTCTATAGCATTTATGGAATTCCTCTTTACCTTATTGATATGTTTTAGGATATAGCATTAGTTGTTTGTAATGTTCTATGGCTTTCAAACTTTTTCTTTGTGTACACCAGGCAGTTTCCTCTACCTGACCAGTAATACAGTATGTGTTGTTTTTAGGTTTCCTCATATAAAATGAGCACAAAAAATGCTGGAAATGTTCAGCACATCAGGCAACATCTATGAAGAGAGAAACAGAGTTAATTGTTCAGATTAATGACCTCTTACCAGTGTTAGGCTGAATCAATTTCTTCCTCCACAAGTTCTCCCTGATTTGTTGTGTATTTCCAGAGTTCCAGTATTTTCTTTCACATTTTCAGCATCTGTAGTATATTACTTTTTGTTTACTTTATCCACAATTTGTGTTCTATGGCATGTATATTTTCTTTTACAATCTATTTTAATATTTAATATGGAAATTGAGAAATGTCAGAAAACAAATTTGAGAATATTAAATTCAATTCACAATTCTTATTTCTAATTTTACTGCTGAGTCAAATTGCATTTTGTGGCAGATATTGTTACAAAAGTAAACCTTGCATTAGCTTATCTATTGGAATTATTAACATTTAAGGAACTAGTAGTGTGTAATCATCCTGAGCTATATACATTCAGATCAGCAGAAGTGTAGATTTCCAGCATTCATGTTAAGTCCTCAGGTCATAAGAAACAAAGTTGGCATAACTGAATCCAGTTACTTACAGAAAATCTGCTTTTAAAGGGGAAAGTGTCCATTTCTAATATGAAAGACATACTTTATAAATGTTGGTTAAATTAATACTATGCTTTTATTGTGACAGTCTACACATTGCAGAACTCATTCCGGCAGTGAAAAATGTTGGCACTGCCACTCTTAGAGGAAAGCAACAGGAGTAGGCTACTTAGCCCTGGAGGCTGTTCCGCTATTTAAGTGAGATCATGACTGATCTGCATCCTAACTCCCATAACCTCCTTTCCTCCATATCCTTTATACATTTGGTTAACAACAATCTATCAGTTTCGGGTCTCAGATCAACAGTTGACATGGCATCAATTGCCTTTTGTGGAAGAGGGTTTGATCTTTCTGTCATCCTCTTGTGTACATGAGTGTTTCCTACATCACTTCTGAATAACCTGGTCCCACTTCAAGAGGGAGAAATTTACTGTTTACTCATTGAAAATTTGTTGGTCATGTTTTCTCAATCTATTAATATCGCAGTGTAACTAATTGCTCACAAAGCCACCTACAATAATATCATTAGCAAACTTGAATATGTGATGTTTTACCCCATTATTTAAGCCATCTTTAAATATCTTGAATTATCGGGGGGTCCATTAGACATTCTTGAAAGATACCAGTTATTGCATCTCGCCAGTTTGCATAACACCCCAATACCTACATCTTCACCTCCTTGCTATTCAGCTAGTTTCCAAGCCAGCTGAAAGATTTCTCTTCAATCCATCAACTCCTTTAGCTAACTGTTGCATTCTTTATTGGGTTAATTGGTTTTCTGATGGGAACCTGATATTTGAGAGGGACATAGAAAAAGAATGAGGTAAATTGAGTCTCAGTTGTGGCCACAAAAGCACCTGTCTGATCCTGTTACAATCAGGTCCCCTATCCCTATAGCTCTCCTAGTTTTTTTCCTCCCCTGCTGTGCCACAGAGCCATTGTGGTGCTGAAAATTTGGCTATTGCTGCTTTTCCCTGTAAGGCCATCACCCCAGCAGTATCCAACATGATAAATTTGCTTGAAAGGGAGATGACCGCAAGGGACTCCTGAACTACCTGCCTACACTTACTACTCTTCATGGTTCACAATAGAGTAGGATAAAACGTTGGTACAACATCATGGGCTGAAGGACCTGTAATGTTCTATAGTAGTGTGCTGTAATGTTCTATGTTCTGTTCTAAGACTTCAACCACCACTATCCGATAGATCTAGGTTCCCAGGCAGAGTTGAACTTTCATGGTATATAATTAATGAGATCACGTTGCAGAATTGTGCTGCATTCTGAAAACTGGCATGCAATCAAAACTCCTGTTTTGCGTAAGTTCTGAAAGTGCCTTCAAAGTCATCACAACCCATGGCTATTTTGCCTTATTCTAGTATAAATACAGAGGATAACAGTAATGTCAGGCAAGCTGCAATGAGTAGATGTAATCAGTAGGTGCTTGATATCTTGTTTGGCAGAGTGAGCATTAAAGGTACTTCACCATGAACAACCAGAAACAGCAAGGCACTACTCTGTTTCCAGAGAACAGGGTTGCAATTGATGACTCCAGTATTGTCATTCAATTTCTACACACAGCACTAACATCTTCTTGAGCATTCTGCTCATCATGAATATAGATCTGTGCCCACGTACGGATAGCAGACATGATGCAGTCATTTTAGGGCAATGTATCATACCCTTACAAAGAGGAGAACAATAACTATTGAAACTAAAGAAAACACCTCTCCAGCTTGAATTTCCTTGTGTTGGCTTGATAGCAACAATATAAAGTTTCACAGAAGATTAGATGACAGATAATAGGGCCTCTGCTAGTTTGATGTTCTGGCGTCTACGGATTTGCCACACTCCACAGGAATTACTATTTCTGAATGTGAATTTCCTACGCTTGCTGTCAGCAGATGGCATATCCCTTAGCAGGACAGGTAAATGTCTGTTCTAGAAAGTGCACTTGTTTTCAAGTAGAATGCTTGAAGTTCTTGGGATCAATAGGCAAGATGGAGAGAAGCAAGCTTCCAAGTTGACTGGTTTGTGATTGTCCACTCTTATTGTTACACTCAGTGCTGACCCCTTAGCCCACTCTTGGAACAGATGAGCTGTTTGTACAGGTGTGAGGACAGACCATGTCTGGTGCACTGGCCTTTGATAAAGATCTTCCAGTCACTCCTTTCCAAAATTGAAATGCTGTCTCCAAGGAAATTCTTATTCTTATAAATTTCCTTGTTAGATGTTGACCACTTTGATTTTTGACTTGCTTTCCACAATGTTGTAGAAGATTAAACCCCATGCCCCCAACAATTCTTTAAATGTTTGATTTGCAAAGTAAATGATCATAATGAAAATTATTCCTACAAGGTTCCATGACATATTTTGCAATAGCTATAAAGCTCATCAGGGAATATAATACCGTTAATGGTTAATGTGGTTGTAAATGTATTTTGAAATGAACTATATGTTGCAATTACTAAACTGTAGTATCCAGAGGTTTGTAAAAAAAAAATTTGTAGGTGCATAGTGTGTGCTTTTTGTATTTGTATGCATTAGGTTATATCTTCAGCATGAGCAGGGTATGTACAAAATGGCAGGTATATCATTTCCAATGACTAAAATATTTCTCCACCTTCTCTTTCAGGTAATGGTCAGTAATCATTTTCAAATATCTCAGAGGTGTAGCTAAAATATTAGTATCCACTTGCAGCTGCTAGTTTAGCCTCCAAGATTTGGAAGAGTGCTCTACACGTGTTTACGTGTACATGTATGTACAGTCTGTACGGGAGGCAGATAGGAACATGCACATGCTCAGAAATTTATATGAGCTTTGGTTGTTTATAAAATGTTTCAAATGCACAAAGAACTACCTGAGCACTATTAACATGATTTAACACCCAGAAGTGTTTTGATCCTTGTGTTTTCAGATCCAATCAGTGTCAGATTGCCTGCTTTGTAGGATCCCATATTCAGCCATGGAATCACGTCAGGAAGCCATCTGCAGCAAGAGTAAAGCTGCAGTATAAATTGTCCCTTAAGGTGCCCAAAGACTCAACTTAAATCTGACATGTGATCATGGACATGAATCTTAATTGAAACTGTTACTGCCAAATGAGAGAACTATGCAATTCACAATCGAGCCTACAAAATAAGCAGTTGAATCACCTGATTGCAGTTTAAAGTCTAACATATCTGGGTATGTGTAGCTAGTAAACTTTCAGTTTTTATTTGTCAAATGGAAATTGCAGTGAATGAAATAATTCACTGAAATAACATCATTGTGTTCCAAATACCTGACACATGGTTTCCTGGACCTGTCCAGCTTTGTAGTGCAGTATCCATTTTTCACAGCTCTTGGTGTTAAGATTATTTTGTCTCATGAGAATTCAATGACATGTTGATCTTATAAGCAGATTATGAAACGTCTACTATATGCTGACAATCCAAAACTCAGGCACTTGAACAATCAATTGATTCTTCTTGCAGCTATTAGTTAATAAAGAAGGCATTGATAATGACTGGTTCCAACCACCGGCGTGGCTCTTGAAACTAAAATAAATCTGACAAGATTAATGCTGATAGAAAACACGGCTGATATATGTTATAACCAAAAATGAGACATGTTTTAGTAGATATCGTTTATCATTCAGAGAATGGAGCTTTTTGAATTTAGTTCAAATTCAGTCATCAGTGCCCCAAAGACAATTTGTGATGCCAGTGAGTGCTGCCTTGTTGGTGTATTAGTTAAATCCTGAGAAAAATTTTAAAATTATATATTGTTTAGTGAGATGACTTTATAGTAACAAAAAATGCTGGAAACAAAGGTAGGCAGTTGAGGAGTGGAAAAAGTAGGTGAACATTTTAAGGTAAACTTTTAAAGTAAAGCAAAATAAGAAGTGCCCACTTTATAAAACTGACCAAAATGAGAAAACATCTGAATTCAAGACATGGGTATATTAACTGTTATCGCATTGAAGCAACTGAAATATGGAAATATTGGATTGTTTTCATAAGGCATTAAAGTAACATTAAAAGTCACAACATAGAAGAATAACAGTACTGACAATGCAGGTGCCAATGCTTTCTGGAGATCACTAAGGCCTTGTAATATTAACAATACGTTTACCAGCACAGACATGTACCTGGACTTGTCAAACTAAAGCTATGCACTCTTCTCAGAGGCTTTCAATAAATTTGCTGAACATCTTCAGCAAGACTGACAAACCCCCATCACCATCATTTGGAATTTAAATACCTAAAGTGCAACAAGTCTTGATGCAGGGTCTCAACCCAAAAAGTCGACCATTCTTTTCCCATTGCTTGATGCATTGACTTCCTCCAGCAGTTTGTTTTTGCATGCAACAGTGTCTGATTAGGGAGTCTGGTGCCCAGCAAACTGAAAATGTAGCCAGCCCAATGCGGCCGAATAAATGTAACTTTGGCCTCAATGTGGGGTTTTTGTCCTGGCATTGAAACCGACATTGGATCATTTATTCTACCAGTGAATTTAGAGTTCTTTGTGGATATAGCCTTGGAGATATCTTTCCAATAACATGAGTTGCCTGCTGTATTATCATTCAGGTCTCCGAAGTATATAGAATGGCAGGGAACATTGCTGTCTGGTAGACCATATTTTGTGTCAGATATTCAAAAGCCCTTATCTATCCTTGCCTTAGTGAGAGGTGGCTCCCAAGATGTTGGAAGCAATCCACACCTTCTTGGGTCTCAGCATGAACCTTCATTGTTGGAAGGTTATATGGTGAAGCAGGAGAAATTTAGTAGAGGACTTTTTGTCTTTTGAATGTAATGCCCATCCTTTTGTATGTCTCAGTGAATGAGTCAATGATGGTTTGGAGCTCTGCCTCTTGAACTCATGCAAGTTGACCTACTGGTCAATGGTGACCCCTGGGATATTCATGATGGGGGACTTAATGAAACAAATCCCATTAAATGTCAAGATTAGGAGCTTAGGCTCCTTTATTGGAGAAGATTGTTACCTGGCAGTTTGTGGTGCAAATGTTACTTGCTATTTATCAGCCTATATCTGACTGTTGCTTAGGTTTTGATGCATGTAAGCATGAGCTACTTCATTTGCTGAAGGGCTGTGACCATCAATGAACATCTGACCTTATGTCGTAAGGATGGTGAACCAGCTGAAAGTGGTTGGGTCAAGGACTCAGCCTTGGGTACCTCCTCAGTGATGTCCTGGAGCTGCCATGACTGATCTCCAATGACCACAACCATCTTCCCCTGTGCAAGATACAACTCCAACCATTGGAGTGTTTCCCTTTTTCATGCCCATTGACTTCAGTCGTAGCAAAGTTATATGATGTCACACTTGACCCAATGCTATTTTGACATCAAAGTCAGATGCTCTCAACTCTGGAATTCAGCTCTTTGGTCGATGTTTGGACCCAGGCTACAATGATGCCTGAAGTCAAGTGGTAATCGTGACAAAACCAAAGCTTGTGTATTGCTGAACGGGTGATTGGTGCGTAAGTGCCATTTGAAAGCACTGTTGATGACACTTCCGTCACTTTGCTGATGATTAAGAATAGATTGATTGGATTCGTCCTGATTTTTAAGAACATATATTTGTGGGCAATTTTCCATATTATTGGGTAGGTTGCTAATGTTGCAACTGAATTGGAACAGCTTCCGTATTACAGCTGGGATGTTTTCAGGTTCTATAGCGTATTGCAGTACTGGTCCTCCCCAGTTCACAGCAGGGTTGCGTTACTGTGACCCGTTCATAATCAGAACAGTTCACAAGCTGGAACTGCAGAAGATGCCAGCAGCCAGCAAATCCATCCCACCGGTATCCCAAATACTTGTTCGTATGTATGGGCTATATGCAAGTTGGGCATTTGTAAATTGGGGAGGACCTGTATCTGGTGCTTTGAATTGTTTCTTGATATTACACTGAGTGAATTGAATTGCCACAGGACTGGCTTCTGTACGGATTGAGATCTTGGAGGAAGCCCAGATGGATCACCTACTTGGTATTTTGGCAGAATGTGGTTGCGAATGCTTCAGCCTTGCATTTAACACTGACGTGCTGGGTCCCATTATCATTGAGCACAGCATGTTTTGGACCAGCGTCCTGTTAGTGTTTAATTATTCACCAGTATTCACGACTAAGCTTCGTAGAACTGCAGAATTTTTATCTGACCCATTGGCTGTGAGATTTTGGGAGCATTGATATACAGAAGGGTCATGGGGGTGCAAGCCCATTGCTCCCTGAAGGTGGCAACACAAGTAGAGAGGATGGTAAAGAAGACATGCGGCATAACTTGCCTTCATCGGTTGGGACATTGAGCAAAAGTCATGCTGCAGCTGTAAAAACTTCCCTTAGGCCACATCTGGAGTATTCAGTTCTAGTTGCCATACTAAGTTTTATATAGCTGTACATGAGCTCCCAGCTTTTAGACTCAATGTTCCAACCGATGAAGGCAGACAGCCCATCTGCTTTCTTTACCACCCTTTCCATTTGTGTTTTCTCTGGAGTGTCAGAGGCTGAGGGGCAACTTGATAGAAGCATACAAAGCTGTGATAGGTATAGACAGGGTAGATAGTCTTTTCCCAGGGTGGAAATATCAAATACTAGAGGATATAAGCTTAAGGTGAGAGGGGGAAAGTTTAAAAGAGATCTGTGAGTCAAGTTTGTTTTACAGAGAATAAAAAGTGCCTGAATTGCACTGCCAGAGGAGGTGATAGAAGATATGATCGTAACGTTTAAGAAGCATTTAGGCAGACCCATGAACAAGCAGGGAATACGGACCACATGCAGGTAGATGGGATGGTTTAGATTAGCTTCATGTTCAGCACAAATATGATGAGCCGAAGGGCCTGTTCCTCTCCTGTGGAGGGACAAAGGACTGCAGATGCCGGAATCTAGATGGAAAAACATGATGACACTGGAGGAACTCAGCAGGCCAGGCAGCATCCGCAGCGAAAAGCAGGCGGTCAACGTTTCAGGTCAGGACCCTTCTTCAGAACTGAAGAAAGGAAAAGGGGAAGCCCAATATACAGGAGGGAAAAGCAGAGCAGTGATAGGTGGGCAAAAGAGGGGAGGCGGGGTGGGCACAAGATGCAGGTAAGAGATGGTGATAGCAGATGCGGGGCAGGAGGGGAGAGCAGATCCACCAGGGGATGGGTCATATGTAAGGAGAGAAAAAAGGGAGTAGAAAAAAAGAGGCTAGGAAAGGGAAGAAAGAAGTAACATGGTTGGGGGAGTTGTGTGGGGCATTGTGTGGAAATATGGCGGCTGTGTGGGGAATTGTGGGGGTAGAAATTGAGGGTTTTACTTAAAGTGGGAGAATTCAATATTCATGGACATCAGTGGGTCGAGCAGCATCTGTGAAGGGAAAGCGGACTGTCAAGATTTCGAGTCGAGAGCCAGCATCAGGACTGAGGGTGAAGAGGGAAGGTAGCTGGCATAAAGAGGAGGGGTAGGAGTTCATAAAACATTCCTCCAGCTTCACTTCTTTGGAGAGAAGATCCCGGACAGCGACATTGCACCGTGGATGCTGCTCGGCCCACACTCGAAACTGAAGAGAACCCCCTCGCCGCGACTCTGTGCAACAGGCGCGGGTTCACAGGCTGGGACACATTGGGTCAGGGACACATGCAGCCTAATACTGCCCCCTAAATCGTCAGAAAGTTACAATTCCCTCCGCTTTTGGCCGAGCTCTGCAAAAAGAGACAACCTCTAAACATGTCGAATGGGGTCTCCGCTTGCTGCCAGTGCTCGAACTTGCAGGAAAACCACCATGGCTTTAGCAGGCAGTCTGTGATCTTCTCATGGTCACCTAGTAAAACAGGCACTTGTGCTGGGGAGATCCGTGGGCTTTGCCGTGGTTCTAGCAATGGGAGGAATAAAAGGCATTTCCACAGTCAATCTGATCTGTTCTCCATCTTACAACATAATGTGCACAAAGCTGTCATGGTTCTGAGTTCTGGCCCTCAATTTGGCTCCATTAATGCCTTGTTGTCCAGCACATGGATTCCATGCT
>JARFYF010000052.1:59512571-59524400 GCA_030265395.1 Rhina ancylostomus
GATCCAAGTCCTCATCTAGATGCTCCAAGTCCGCATCTAGATATTGCGACTGCTCTTTCCTGTTCAGATCTAGAATCTGGATTTTCTGCCCCACAGTTTCTGGAAGAGATATGTTTGATAAGGTGCAGTGGTCTCGGAACAGAACACGACCACTTACTGTTGGGTTAAAATGTAAACAGGAGGCATCTGAAAGAAATATCTTATGATATATTTCCAGCTTGCATGTCATAGACTTATCATGTCTTTATTTTGTTCTGAGTTTCTGAGTTTTTGAGTTTTACAACACAGAACCCTTTGGTTGAGCATGTCCATTCTGAACTTTATCCCCAAATACACTAATCCCATTTGCCCACATAAGGACCATATCCTTCCATGCCTTGCCTTTCTAAGTGTCTGTACAAATGCTCTTAAACATAGTAATTGTATCCGATTCCTTCACCTCCTCTGGCAGCACGTTCCAGATATCAACTACTCTCTGTGTAAAAAAAAAGAGAAACTTAGAAACATAGAAAACTTACAGCACAATTCAGGCCCCTTGGCCAACAAAGTTGTGCCCAACATGTCCCTACCTTAGAAATTACTAGGCTTACCCATAGACCTCTTTTTCTCAGCTCCATGTACCTATCCAACAGTCTCTTGAAAGACCCTATTGTATCTGCCTCCACTACCGTTGCCAACAGCCCGTTCCATGCACTCACCACTGAGTAAAAAACTTACCCCTGACATCTTCTCTGTACCTACTCCCCAGCACTTTAAACCTGTGTCCTCTTGTCACAACCATTTCAGCCCTGGGGAAAAGCCTCTGACTATCCACACGATCAATGCCTCTCATCATCTTATACACCTCCATCAGGTCCCCACTCATCCTCTATCGCTCCAAGGAGAAAAGGCTGAGTTCACTCAACTTCTTCTCATAAGGCGTGCTCCCCAATCCAGGCAACATCCTTGTAAATCCCCTCTGCACCATTTCTATGGCTTTCACATCCTTCTTGTAGTGAGATGACCAGAACTGAGCACAGTACTCCAAGTGGGGTCTGACCTGGGCCTTATAGAGCTGCAACATTACCTGTCAGCTCCTAAATTCAATTCCCCAATTGAAGAAGGACAATACACCATATGCCTTCTTGTCCACAGAGTCAACTTGTGCAGCCACTTTGAGTGTCCTATAGACTCGCACCCCAAGATCCCTCTGATCCTCCACACTGCCAAGAGTCTTACCATTAATACTATATTCTACCATCATATTTGACCTACCAAAATGTGAACCACTTCACACTTATCTGGGCTTGAACTGTATCTGCCACTTCTCAGCCCAGTTTTGCATCCTATCTATGTCCTGCAGTAACCTCTGACAGCCCTCCACACTATCCACAACACCTTCAACCTTTGTGTCATCAGCAAACTTACTAACCCATCCCTCCACTTCCTTATCCAGGTCATTTATAAAAAT
The DNA here is from genome assembly GCA_030265395.1 of Rhina ancylostomus. NCBI lineage: Eukaryota > Metazoa > Chordata > Chondrichthyes > Rhinopristiformes > Rhinidae > Rhina > Rhina ancylostomus. The sequence goes on from JARFYF010000052.1 coordinate 59,514,022, forward strand.
CACAAAGGGTAAGGGTCCCAGAACAGATCCCTGAGATACACCACTGGTCATCAACCTCCATGCAGAATATGATCCGTCATCAACCAGTCTTTGCCTTCTGTGGGCCAGTCAGTTCTGGATCCACAAAGCAATGTCCCCTTGGATCCCATGCCTCCTTACTTTCTCAATAAGCCTTGCATGGGGTACCTTATCTTGCAGAGTTTCTGGGGATCCTTAGTATCTACAAAGGTAGCATTTCCCCCACCCCACCGAAATGTTCTCAGTGACTGAGATATCATGGCCTTCTACAGTAGACTGTACCAATGTGGATGAAGTTCCTTCCCATTTCTTTTCAGAATAATTAACTCCTTATCGTGAGACTAATCCCTGGTTTCAGACACCCTAGGCAAGGGAAATAACATGACTATATCTACCATGTCTATGAGGTCCCATCTCATTCTTCTAACCCTGAGAATATTGGCCTAGTTTGCTTAACCTCTCCTCATACAATAGACCTGTGTACAGTATTCTTCAAGCAGGCCTTATGATATCTTCATTTTGCATTCAAATCTTCGTGCAATATAGCGTAGCAGTTACCTTCCAATTATTATAGTGCCTGTTAATTTGTGACTCATATACAAGAATACCCAGGTCCCTCTGAATACCACCATCTTTTGATCTTTCACCATTTAAGGTAGATAAAACAGAATGACAGCAATTTTCCACATTATATTCTCTCTACCATGTCCCTTGCCCATTCACTTAACCTACCTTGTATCCATACAAATTCTCACAACGTTCCCCCCAGCCCACACTGCCATCTAGCTTTGTATTTTGTTAATCAGAGCTCTCATTTGAACAAAACATTTGAAAATCTTACAAATTGCATTTAATAAGAATAATGAATTGTTTTATCAACTGGACCAGCATGTTAAGCTTGTATGTTTGTATTAATTAGAGGCAAGATCAATGTAAATAACAAGGCATAGTGACCAAGCAAAATCAATGAAACAAATGTTCAATTTTAAAAGATGTTTGACATTATTTACAGCTTTTAATTTTCAATACTTCTGCACCCTAAGTTTAAAAACAAAATTGTTAAGAACTTGGTAATGTAATCTGAATAGGAGAATGTATTAAAGAGGTCCATAATCCAGTGTGGGTCTGAATATCCAAAGCCTGTAGTCCAGGGAAGTCAGAAAGCCAACTTCCATGGAAACTGAAAATCCCACTAGGGCAAGAAAAAGATATTTGTCTGTGCACATTACACACTGGGAAAGCAAGAAACAGTTTCATAGTATCTGACCTATACTACAGGGTGGATTTAAAATTATAACATGTAGTGCAAGGAACTCATTCTATTCCTAATCAACATATTACACTTTGGCAGTAACCAATGAAAAACACAGGCATTTTAATACAGTAAAGATTTAAGAATCACATTTGCAAGACATAAAACGGATGCCCAAGAACCCTGCTAATTAATCCAGTACGCTTAGATTTAAAATTTTCCCACTATGGATAGTAAAACTCTTGAAATTGAACTCAGTAAAATGACAGATATATAAATAAGTGAAAATTGGTGACCATTTATTCTACTGGTACCAAACAACTTCAAAAGCATTTTAGACAGAGTTTAGCAATGAAGCAAGATGGAACAATAATGCTTTTACAGATTCTTAAATTTGAATCCAGCTACAGAGACATGGCTGATTTAAGAAAAATACCCATTCCTTGACCTGGTAGCAATGTACTTTGCATAAGAATAATGAATAAAATTGCATTTTAAAAAGGAAAAGTTAATGTTTCACATCAAAAACTTTTCACCACTTCTGATGAAAGGTCATCAACATGAAATACTAACACTTGTTTCACTCTTCAGATGCTGGCTGACTGGGTGAATATTTTCAGCATCCAGAATGTTGTTTTTGCTTATGTAACATAAGAAAGTGCTTTACAACCAATTAATTTGTTGAGGCAAATGTGACAATTTTTGATCAGCAAAATTCCACAAATGAAGTTTTTCATTATTATTTGGGTGACGTTGGTTGAGGGATAAATATTGGCCTGAGCCCTAAGAGCTCCCAGTCCTTGCTGAGAAACCTTTCACATATGCAGGACCAAGTTTGAAAGCATGGTCTTAAAAGCTATCTTTCAGTGCAACTCTGGATTAACACAGCTTCAAAATTAGGTCAGTCTCTGCAGTGGGCTTTTAATTTTTTCTGATTCAGACAAGTCTATTCCTAACTAAGTAAGCTAACTAACATCACTAAAATTGGAAATTAGTGCTAGAACTGGAAAAGTTAAGTGAAAGCTTTAATTCCCAACCCTTATAATCGAGGCACAGACAAGCTAGTGCACAATTAAAGAAAAATATCCAACCAACACAGAGAACCCAAAACTACTAAGGGTACTGTCAGACATTTCTCATGTGTTACATCCTCAAGCTCCTGCTTAAGTACATTCAACACTTAAGGACTACATTTTGTTGAAAGTCATTGCTAATATGTTGTTAGGTGATAGATTTTGAAGCTAGAGCTGTAGGTATTGGATTCCATTCATGGAAAAATTAATTTTTTGTTTTGCAAGCTGCAAAATGGAAGACAAGGCTCCAGCATGAAGAGCCTGATGCTGCATATTACTATTTTAAGACAAAAACTATTTGATATTCTCTTGTTAGCAGGTGTAATGATTACCCAAGCAGAAAGACTAATTTCTATCATGGTTACTCAAAGAATAAATAAAATATTATACAGGAATTTATGCTACATCCATACAAAAATATACCTGGCATATAATTCCTCGACACCACAGTAGATATTAATAAAAAATTATAAACAGCTTTTTATATTAATTCCTTATGAATATCTATACGAAAAAGAATTTCAGTTGCAGGTGCAAGGAAACTGTTATGATGGGAATGAAGTTTGGTGTTCTCTACCTTTGTCTAAGATGTTGCAAGTTTTAGGAATCGTAAATGAGTAAAATGTTTGAAAAATTTGCAGTCTGAAGATGCCATATGACAATTATCTTAAGGGTAATGGTGAAGATTATCAGGCAGAAAAATAGACAACTAATTTCCTTTTACATTCTCATAACATTTCAAAATAATTAAGACAATTTATTACTTTGTTGTTTTTCTTCACAAAGGGCTTCACAAGAACCAGTTTACTACATAGTCATCTTCTACTATTTATGTTTTTAAGTAAGAATGGTTGAATAAATTATAGTAGGAAACTATTTTGCAAAAAAACTTGTAGCGTCATGGCATTAAAAGTAAAAATTCTTCAGGATTTCCCCCAAGTTAATCAACTTCACTTTGTTGGGAAAAATTTTAGGAAAAGACTTGTGCTCATTTACCATTTACAACACTTGCTCTCAAAGAATCATTTCGAAATGTTCAATCAAATTTGCCATTGAATTCAGTGTTTTACTTTCTTGTTCTATAGTATTTCCATATTTTGTTGGAGTAAATAGCTTACCAGAAGCCACATAGCCCATTATCAGCTCAATCTTAAACTGGAGGACCTCTACCTACAATTACCTTATTCTTAAAAATAAGAAACCTGACAAAGGATATATGGACTTGACATCAACTGACCATTGTGTAGCACTCCTTTAAATACATTCCTTATAAATAAAGACTATATTTACATTGTGCCTTGCAGAAGATCCTAGAGTACTTTAGAAGTGTAGTTCCTGTGGTTTTGTAGGAAACTATACGAAAGATCTCAAATTGACCCAGCAATAGCATTAAAATAGCTGATCTAGTACATCTCACTAATACACAAATGTTGGTGACAACTTTAAAGAAAAACTAACTTCTCTAATTTTGGAACCCCTCTTACAATTACTAAAAGAAATGAACTATTTCCATTCTGTTACTTGTTCTGTAATTTACTTACTGCAGAAAGGAGGCACAAGATCTAAGCAATTTAGTTGTACATAACAGTTTCTTCAGTACATTGTTCTTAAAAGAGAGTGCTATGAAAAGTTGTAAACGACTTCTGAAAGTTTGAAGAAACATTTGGTAAAAAGGTGGAGAACCCAAAAACATAGACCACTTTACATTAAGAGATAAAATGTATCATCTGTCAGGAGGTGGGTGCGGGGAACATGACAATTCCATAAATATATCTGAAGCTGTGATGTAACAAGGCATGTTATATTGAAGTTGCACTGTATTAACAGTTATAAGTAGCCAGGGTAGAGGACAGTACCACTGAAATGCTTGCATCTACAAAGCATGCAATATTAGCATCTTATATAAAAGACACACCTCCTCCAATGCTATGCAAGAACACAATGGATTGTAAGAGTAGGCCATAATGCCCCTTAGACCTGCTCAGCCATTCAGTAGGATCATGGCTGATCCAACATCTCAGTGCCACTTTCCAATGTTAACCCTCTTTTCTCCAAATATCAAAAAAGTCACCAGAGCATCAGCCTGGATTTTTATCCTCAAGTCACTGAACTCGAACCACTGAAAAGCTGTTTTTGCCCAGCCATGTGAAAGTGCTGATCAGATACATCATGATAAATCGCCCAAATCCTCTTTTTACTGAACCCTTTTTGTTTAGATTGGCAAATTCCAAATTTATTTAGCTTCAATGAAAAATAAAACAATATCCAAGCAGCCTGCTTACGTTACCTTATAGATTTGTTGTATGGTTTTGTCATTTTTCAAAACAATTAGGCCTCTAAAATTTGGAACTGTAAAACATGGGATAAACAATTTAGAGAAGGCATCCCTGCTATTTATACGTATAGTGGCAGAAGCACTTCATTTGATAAATCAGCAGAATATATCTCAATATCAGAACCGAGAGCATTGTTTACTGTAGGTTACCAGAGTAAAGTTGATCTCTTTATAAGAAATTATGGTTCAATTGAAATTAATATTAATAGTTATTAAGTATCATATTTTGTAGGTGTGGAGATGTAATTTTGGCAGTCAATGGAAGGAGCACGTCTGGAATAAGCCATTCCTGTCTGGTGAAGATGCTCAAAGAAATAAGAGGAAAGGTTATTCTCACTGTGGCATCTTGGCCTGGCAGCCGTCTCTAGAACGGATAACAATGCTGCTTAGATATGGAATATAATTGGTGGACGCTAATGATTCAGCAAAGGAACCACATCATTTTAAATCCCATTACTCAAATGGTAATATAATTAATTCTAAAGCCTTTCTAAAAACATCTGGAGTCCCTGTGATTTTTTAAGTTATAATTTTCCAAAATAAAGGTTTATTTGTTTAAAAACTCAAATGGGACAGCATGTTTTGAAAAAGCTCAAATGCACTTCAGAAAGTGCAATTTCAAATTTGTTGGATGGGATTGAAATTTTCACTATTGTATTTTGGATTGTAAAGAACAAATTATTTCAGATTTGTTGATAAATATTTTCTCTATAAATGTTGCTTGTCAAAAAAAGTCTTTTATTTTGGGAAAAAATCCTCTTGCAAGAATGACATACAACTACAATAAATCTTACCTCTGAAACAATGGTCTTATGGCTAACTGTGTGACAAAAAAAAATCAGGTAAAATATGTCTACATTAAATAGTATTTCTGTCTGGTCTACATAAACAGCAAACATTGTGGTCTAACAAATTTGGTGTAGTTTCATGAAGTATGCTCTGATATTTGCAGTATTTAAAGTATGGATGGAATATCACCACTTGACCTCCAATACTTTTTTGGCTCAATTCATACTCTTATATTCACAAACAGTGGTGCTGCATATCAGAGTATAATGGTTTAGGATCACACTAGATCCAGTCTGGCTGTGAACAGCAGAAACGAACTGTCTGCGACTTGCCCTGATAACCCTTTACTGGTGTTTCTAATCATTACGTTCAGAATCAGTTCAAAAACAATTAAAATAAGTAGAATCACTTGAAACCATATTAAACATTTACAGTAACAAAAACATGAACATCAATTAAAATCAAGTTATAACAAACTAGGATCTTCCCTGAAAAATATATAATGAGGTGAGCTGTTCTGGATGCAGCACCTATGGCTGGTTTAAAACTGAAGGACCAGAAATGAAGAGTGCTGCAATTAGTTTGGCTCTACAAAACTGTAGGCTTACTTCTGTGTAATGCTGGCCATAATTTATGTTCTCTATCAACTCTCTAAAAGCATCCTAAAACCCTCAGAACAAGGTACGGTTACTTTTATAGCTGTGCAAAATCTCACCAAATCTGTCCAGGACCAATAGAAAATTTAATGACTGTCAGAGTAAAATGGAATGCACCACATTGATTTTTAAGGAATGCTACAGCTCCAATAAACTCAAAAGTAAAACATCTATTTTTAAACAAGAGTGCAGAAATTTTATTCATCTTCAATAAACTAATACAAACATAGTAATTCAGTTTTTAAACACAATTGGTGCTGAGAAGCACCACTCTCTTCAACAGTCTTTCAAAATAATGAAGTTCTGATATCTTCAGAAATTCAGATGAGATTTGCCATTACCTGAATGATTTTCAAGCATTTCCAACATTTTTCTTCCTATTTTTAGCAACAATGTAGCCAACAGGCAAATATCCAGAGATCTAATTACTGCTAGCAGCTTCACTCGGCTCTGGTTCTTGGGAACGCTCTTCACTGGCTTCTTTATCCTCCTTGCTTCGCTTAGATTTCTTGTGCTTATGTCGTTTGTGGCCATCTACTTCTTCACTGTCATGGCGCCGTCTGCTGCTGCTACGAGACAAAACCGATTACTGCAGTTGTGATCTATTCCATCTATTTCTCAAGTATCAATCAATCACAAAATCAGACATGATATTAGATTTTAAAATCACAACTGTTAAGTGTTAGGATGCAAAGTCAAATCCATACAGTTGTTGTACAATTAAAAAATTACAGCTGATACTGAAATGGAGATTTCAGCATGAATTTAGACCAACAAGCCTTCACTGCTCTGAGGCAACCAATGCCATCTGTGTTATCTGGAGTCTCAGTCTCCACTCTGTCACATACACTTCCATTGTCCTCTGCCTTCTTTGCTGCTTGTACTGCTACACAGTCTCCGCAGATACTTTCTGTAAACTCCCCACAGCCCATGTAGCCTGTAGCACCCTACTGATCGCAGCCTTTCAACCCAAAACTAACCAGGAGCCTATGCTCTGTTTTCTGTCCAAAAAATCAATCCTTGATCCACACAAGTACATTAACCCCCCAATACTACATTCTCCAAATTTGTTTTCATATTCTCTGGTGTGGACTTTATCAACAACCTCATGAAAGTACAAATACAGAGACACAAATGACAGCAGAATGTTGGGATCTGAAGCAAAAAAAAACAAACTGCTGGAGGAGCTCAGCAAGTCAAACTACATCTGTGGAGGGAAAGGGATAGTCGACATTTCAGATCCTGATGCAGAATCTTGACTAGAAATTTCAATTATCCACAGATGCTGCCTGACCTGCTGAGTTCTGAGTTCTTCGACGAGCTTGTTTTTTTTGCTCCAAAAACACATCCATAGGTTTGCCCTTATTGATCTTAGATACAACCTCAAAAAATTCCAACAGGTTTGAGAGAGAGGATTTCCTTTTCAAAGATCCATGTTTACTCTGTCTACTATTATTATCTTCCAAGCTCACTGTTAAATTTCCTCAATAATAGATACTGGTATTTTCCCTTCTACTAATTTCAGGAAAACTAACAGTTCCTGGTTCCCTCTCCACCTTTTTACTTAAATTGTGGGGTTATATTTGCACTTTTCAATATGTGGGAGTGTTCTGGTATGGAAAATGTTCTTGGAAATGGAAGCTACTGCCATGGGTTGCTCCATAGCCACCTTCTTCAAACTCTAAGATGCAAGACATCAAGTTCTGAGGATTTATTACCTTCAGTCCCAGTATCCCTAATACAAGTTTTTTTTAATGAATGCAGATTTTCTTTTGAGCTCCTCATGAAGTCTTGACCTGTAGCCTCCATTATTTGAGGGATTTCTAAGACTTCGACAAAGACAATATTTGTTTACTCTTCCTGCCTTTTATTTATTCCCGATTAAAATTTTTCCCATCTCAATCTTTGTTTTGCTCACCTTTTCCTTCTTACTCTTAATAGTTTCTTGCTAGTTTGTGTCTGTACTCTACTTACACTTTCCTTGTCAATGTCTTGGATATCCCTAATTGAATTCCGAAATTTTCAAAATCCTCAGGTTTATTGTTTGCTTTTGGTAATGCTATAAACCTGTTCTTTTTGATCTAAAACTAATCTTTAACTTCTAAATGCCACAGCTGGATTACTTTTTCTGAATTTTTTCCTTAAAAGGGATACTATTATTTGTAAACAATTAAGTATATCAATTTCAATTTTTAATGTTCAAATACCATCAAATTATGATCACTGTTCCCCAAAGGTCACTCACTTACCAGATCCTTTAATACAAAATAGTCTGTTCCCTCACTGGTTCAACATACTGATGAAAAAACATTTCTTTAATTCATCCTCCAATAATCTTGTTTGTCTACTCTATGTAGATTCAAATCCCACCATGATTGCTGTGCTATTCTTGCAATATGCACCCCTAATTTCCTGATTTATACTGTTTTACATTACCATGACTCTTGCTTTTCCTTGCCCTTTCTTTAATATTCTAAATTTTCCTCATGGCAGAATCTCTCCCCCCACCCGTTCAGTTTAAAACCCAACCTACAGCCCTAGCCATTAAATTCACCCAATGTCCCAGTTTGATTTAAGTGAAGCCCATACCAATGAAACAGTTTTCTTTTCCCCCTACACTGGCACCTTTGCCCCATGATTTGAAACCTATTTCTCCCACACCAATCAGAGTCACTTACTCAGGATCACCAGAACTTTCCCACAATGTGAACTGCAGATTGGATTCTTGCTTAACATAACAGGGTCACTTGGCTGTGGTGAGAAACTTGCCAACAATGCTGACAGTTACAAGGAAAAATGCTGATACTTCCCTGCAACAGGTGGATGAATGAAATCAATAACTTTAATCAGTATTTTAGCATTAACTTTGGCCTGCATTATGTCAGTCTAGTTCTTGCTCATAAGGCAAATTAGAATACCATGCTATAGGAGAGCAGCTTAACTCTGAAAGATTAAAAAAAGTTCTAGGAAGAAACAACTCAGTATGAGATTTTGTTACCTTCTGGAAGATTTGTGTCTCCCCTCCTCCTTGTCACGGTGTCGGCGTTCTTTGTGTCGATCTTCTTTTTCCCTGCTAACTTTATCTCGGTGATGGTAGTCACGATCATAGCCTTTATCTGAAGAGTATTCTCTGTGTCTATATCGACTTTCTTCACTGTAGAAGGGAAATGAAGAGTTAAGGCTTGTGGTATTTCGAACATTTAATTAGATACATATTACAGCATTTTTCAATTTCTATCAAACCTATGGATCACCATTAGCAGGCTACAGCTGGATCAACAAATGCAGGCTTCTAGCAAATTGCTTTTGCGCCCCCCCAAGGTGATCAAAACATTACAGCTAATATTCCTATATTTCTAGGGTAGAAACACTAAACAAACATTAGCAAGAGAATCAAAACAGGAAAAAGTTGGAGATGCTCAGCAGGCAGCATCAATGGAGAGAGAAACAAAGTTAACAGTTCAGGTTGACGATCTTTCATAGGTGTGGCAGAGTCACGAAGCCTGTAGAGTTGCTGCATTGCAGCAGCACAGACTAGGTTCAGTCCTGACCTTGGGTGCTGTCTGCATGGAGTTTGCACATTTTCCCTGCGACTTCATGGGTTTCCTCTGGGTGCTCCTGTTCTGTCCCATGTCCCAAAGGTGTGGATGTTGGTAGGTTAATTGGCCAATTAACCCTAGTGTGTAGGTGAGAATGTGACTGAAGTGGGAATGATATCACGAAGTAAAGCATGTTTTATGTCATAGAAGCAGCATGGTGGTGGGGAGGAAAAGACAGCAATAAGAGTTTTGTCATGGTGCGGAGGGCTGGAAAAATTAAATGATAAAATGGATGATAGTAAAATAAAAAGTGGTAATGGTATTTAATGAATTACAAAATGTAGGTCTGGAGGAGCAGCGAATAGAAGATGAATAATTGTGTCAAATTACCAGCAGAAATGAAAACTCTGAATGATGGAAATATACTGCATGAAGGCTGGAACCTGTGTTTATCTGAAATTGCTGAATTCAAAAGTTCAGAAGGCTATAGAGTGGTAGATACAGGATGAGTACTGTTCTGAGCTTACATTGAGCTTTATTGGATTAGCAACAGAATTAATGGGAATCAAGATCTCTGTATACGAGGGTTTTCTACCAGTATAACAAAGTTCCACTGCCAGACATCCCGCACCATACCGACATCAAAACCAATTGCCCAGTTTAGAAACATTTGTCAAGTCAGATATCAATATTCCAAGTTTTGTGAAAGTAAAACGC
>JARFYF010000052.1:59591730-59603902 GCA_030265395.1 Rhina ancylostomus
TCATTGTTTTAGTTTACAAAACCAAAAAAGATACCGATGTGTAATCTCAAAACATTGACAAAAATGATCCCTTAGACGATTAGGCCTATGGAGGCAAACATCAACACTGATAATAGCAGATTCATTTCTTGAACAGGGATCACATAGAACGATTGCAACGGTTCCTTAAAAATCACCTTCTCACATTGCCAAAAAAAATCAAACACCGAGATGAGAAATATGCTGAAAACGGGAACACCCCAGACCCGGCAGAAATCGGGAATAAACAGCTCACCTGTCAGCGGCCGCCTCCTCCTCCTCCTGTTTGTTGGGGTCGTTTTCATCTGCAAACACAAGAGCCATCGGTTAAAAGGATCAAAAGGAGTGAGACGGGGTAGGCCCAGGTCGGACCATGGTCCGGGACAGGCCGGGTTACTCCGGCGCTTACTCTGCCGCCTCGTTAACCGCCAGCGGTGAGTGGGCCCCGGGCGCCGCCTCTCCTACCTCCGTACAGCCAGTGCTCCTCGTCCTCGCCGGCCGCCGTATTCCCCGCGCCAGCCTCCTTCGGTGCGCTCTCCGCCTCCGCTGACATGGCCGTGCCGCTGCTGCTACTCAGGGTGGTGGTGGTGGCCGCCACCTCCTCCAGGCTCCGCTCCGCTCCGTCCACCGCAAACACGCAGATTCGCTCCGACACCGACCTTTAACAGAGGAAACGCAACACCGGCGCGGCGACCTCTGACCCGGAAGTGAGTGCGGCCTTGGTGGCCAGGGGTTGAGTTTTTCAGTGACGGGGGTTTTGTGGGCGTCGTCCTGCGTCAATGTCGCACTTCACCCGTCTGAGTGCTTGAGCTTGTATCACCTTCCTGATGAAGGGTCTCGGCCCGAAACGTCGACTGTTCATTTCCCTCCACAGGTGCTGCCCGACCCGCTGAGTTCCTCCGGCCGCTTTGTGCTTTGCTGCAGATTTCCAACATCCGCAGACTCTCTTGTGTCTGCCTTTTATCTTCTTCATGGACGGAAGACTGTTTGCTTCTGTTCCAGTTCTGGGGTGACTGATGAGACTAGGGTGAGAGCCAAAGGTGCAGAAAGTCTCTGAGGATGTGGGCATTTTCAAAGTGGATGCACTTCTGCTATTTATTCTGAACTTCTGTGTGCATTGTAAGAATGAACTCAAGATTCCCAATCCCATCTCCGATGCCCTATTTTGAGTCTTCATAAATCAGGGATTCTCATGTTGGGGATGTTAACTTTTCTCCCCCAGGAGATTTTAAGAATGTACTTGAACCTTCTGTGTTTATCCACTTGACATGGTGGAGTTTGGAATAGGGTGTTTGCTCCAGTGTTCTTGTTTTCAGCATCCAAGTAATGCAGCCTATCCAGTGAAACCTGAATGTAATTAGAACTGTAATGCTGGGGATGTAGGCTTGGGAGAGGACTCTGACATTGGTTTGCATATCCTATCAATACTATATTCTAGTGAGAAAGAACAATAAAAATAATATGCAAGGGTATATAAAAAGGAAGAGGACAGCAAAAGTAAATAGTCCCTTAGAGGATGAATTTGGAAAATAGAGTCTTTGCCATTTCTCTAAATATATTGGCTCCATCTTCACAGTAGAAAACACAAATAACATTAGATAATAATAAAGGGATTATGGAGATGCAGGAACTTAAAACAATGTCGATCATTAGTAGAAATGTCCCCTGGACCTGATGGTCTGAACCTTTGGGTCTTAAAAAAAAGCAATTGCAGAGACAATGGATACATTGTTTATAAACTGCCAACATTTCCTGGATTCTGGAGAAGCCCCAAACAATTGGAAAATTGCAAGGAAAGGATCGAAACAGAAAGCAGAAAACTGTGCATTAGTTAGTCTAACATCTACCTTAGGGAAAAAAACTGGAATCCATTATTAAGGGCATAATAGCAAGACAATCAAGTCAGAATCAGAAATTGATTTGTTATCACTGACATAAGACATGAAATTTGTTGTTTTGCGGTAGCAATACAGTGCAAGGACATACAAATCTACAAATTACAAAAATAAATAAATAGTGCAAAAAAAACCAAATAATGAGGTAGTGTTCATGAGTTAATGGATCATTCAGAAGTCTGATGGTTGAGAGGAAGAAGCTGTTCCTGAATCATTGAGTTTGGATCTTCAGTTCTCCTCCGCTTTCTCCCTGATGGTAGTTATGAGAAGAGGACATGTCTCGGATGGTGAGGCTCCTTAATGATGGATGCCTCCTTCTTGAGGCACCACCTCTTGAAGACGTCTTTGATGGTGGGAGGGTTGTGGCCCGTGATGAAACTGGCTGAGCCTATACTCCTCTGCAGCCTCTTGTGATCCTGTGCATTAGAGGTTCCATACCAGGCTGTGATGCAACCAGTTAGAATGCTCTCCACCCTACATCTGTAGAAATTTGGAAAAGTCTTTGGTGACATGCCAAATCTCCTCAAACTTCAAATGAAGTAGGGCCACTGGCATGTCTTCTTCATGATTGCATCAATGTGTTGGGCTCAGGAGAGATCCACTGGAGATGGTGACAACCAGGAACTTGAAGCTGCTCACACGTTCCATCGTTGACTCATCAATGAGGACTCGTGTGTTCTCTTGACTTCCTGTTCCCAAAGTCCACAATCAGTTCCATGGTGTCAACATAGTTTTATTAAAGGAAAATCATGTTTGACAAATCTGCTGATGTTCTTTGGGGATACAACATATAGGGCAGATAAAGGTGAACAAGTAGTTTTGGTGTATATTGATTTCCAGAACATATTTGATAAAGTGGTACATGAAAGATTACTGCACAGGAATAAAAATAATAGAATGAAGGAAGAACTCAGTGGGTCACCTTGTCCATGGAAACAAAAGGTGTTAGTTGACATTTTAGGTCGAGATCCTGCATTGGGATGGCATCTACTGCACAAGAATGCATGGTGTTGGTGGTAATAGCAAAGACAAAGGACTGGCTATCACATAGAAAATATGTTTGGATTAGCAATCCATGATGACTGAGGTATCACAGAGATCAGTGCTAGGCCCCCTATAATCTCTAAACGATGTTAATGACTTTAGTGAAATGACCAAGTATTCAGTAGCCATATTTAACAATGATACAAACATAGACGGGATAGTGAGTTACAAGGAGAGCATAAAGGGCCTGCAAAGGATAAAGATAGGGTAAGTGAGTGGGCTGGAAGTTGGCAGATGGAATGTGGGAAAATATGAAGTTCATGTTGGAAGAATGAAAAAACAAATCATTGGTTAAAGGGAATGAGATGACAAAATGCTGCAGTATAAAGAGATTTCCTAATAAATGTAATATAAAAAGTTAGCATGCAGATCCAACAAGCAATTTGGAAGAATAAGAGGTAATCTAACTGAAATCTTTAAGATTCTGCAAGAACTTGGCAGGGTGGATGCTGAGAGATTGTTTCCTCAAGTGGAAGGAATCAAGGGGCATACAAGTCCTCCCCAGCATCTGAATGTTACAAACAGTTCACAAAAATGAAACGCTGCTGTTACTTGGAGAGGTCTTATAGTCTTAGAATAAGGGGTCGCCTATTTAAGACACAGATGGGGAAGAATTTTTTCTCTCAAGAGGTTGAGAATCTTTGGCATCCTCTATCTCAAAGAGCTATGGGGGTAAAGTTATTGAATACATTTCAAATGGAGATTAATAGACATTTAAACTACAAGAGCATCAAGGTGACGTTGAGGCCAAAATACAGTCAACTGTTATTGAGTGATAGAGCAGGCTTAAGGGGCTGATTAGCTATTCCTGATCTTGTTTCTCACATTCTTATGTATGTTAAGAAGTTGCATGGCAAGATTTCGAGGAAGAGTATGAGTGTCATTGCTGGTGTCTTTTAATTGAAATTAGAATGATTATAATTACTGGGGTCTGTGCTAGATTGGGGAAAATAAATTTTCTGCAATACTTATGTTGGGCCACTGATTTACTTCAGTTCTATGAATGCACTGAGTTTAGTGGAACTATGATGTGTGGAAATGTATGTAATTTATGGCCAATTTTATTGCAATTTTTGAGAGCCAGCAATTTGTGAAGGGTGCCCTAGAATTACAGTTTTCATTTTTAAAATCATGTGTTATATAGTAAGAGACAAGAATTAACTTGATTAACATTTTAACATTAATAGTCAATACAAATATTTTTTAATCCATATTGGTATAATTAGAATATGGAACAGTACAGCACAGGAGCAGGTCCTTTGGACCATGAGGTTGTGCCAAACTAACTCCTAATGTTAATGACACCTAATCCTTCCTGCCTGCACATGGTACATATCCCTCCGTTCTCCACATGTGCATGATCCTATCTAAGAACCTCTTAAATGGCTCTATTGTATCTCCACCACCATCCCTGGTAGTGCATTCCAGGCACCCTCCACTCTCTGTGCAAAAAACTTGCCTCACATATCTCCTTTGAACTTCCCCTCTCTCACTTAAAATGTATGCCCTCTAGTATTAGACATTTCAACCCTGGGGATAAAGATACCAGCTGTCTACTCTATCTATGCCTCTCATAATTTTATAAATTTCTATCAGATCTCCCCTCAGCCTCTGCTACTCCAGAGAAAACAACTAAGCGTCTTCTAATCCAGGCAGCACCCTGATAAATTTCTTCTGCCCCATCTCCATTGCTTCCACATTCTTCCTCTAATGGGGCGAACAGAATTGAATGCAATACTCCAGATGCTGCCTAACTAGAGTTTTATAAATCTGCATCTTAACTTCCTGACTTGAACTTGTGCAACTAATAAAGGCAAGCATGCCATATACCTTCTTTACCACCTTATCGGCGTACGGCGGAATAACTAATTCATTTCCCACAAAACCCCAATGCAACCTTAACACTACCTCTGACTACTTTTGTTTTCTCTCAATCTTGCACTAGTGTTATGTTATTTTATTATTTGTTTTGCACACGTGTAAGCTATAAATAATTTATGTTAATTTTAGTTTAGTTTAGCATGTTTATCCAAATCTTGTAATGCACTTTGCTGCTGCAAAAACCCTAATTTTCATGGCATTTATACCCTGTGCAATGAATGCTTGTGGCAATAATAAACTTGAACTTGATGCAGTCCCACAAGGTTGCGAAAGAACAGGACGGAGGCAATCCCTAGCCATCATCAACCTGCGTCGGGATCGATCTTGCGTCATCTTTGGCTGACGGTGGGTTGCTGTGTGTCCAGCTGCCTGCGGTGGTTCTCGGACCCAGGGAGCATGAGTGATGGAGCCGGCGTGGGGTCCAAGTTCGTGGGGGTTGCCCACCAGGTATGGGACAAGGTATGCGAGAAGGTTAAAAGGGCGGTGGTGTTCATGGACGCAGGGTGCGCCGAGAGCTTGCACTGGGTTGGCGGCATAAGGAAACTGCTCCAGGCCGGGGCCCTCAACGTCAAAGAGTTCAGCTCCTTCGAAGCCGGAGCCCCGGAGCAAGTCAAAGCGGTGTTCGTGGTGAGCACTTTGTTAAAGGGGCGCACAGCTGATATCATCCGCGACATCGTCACCCTGAGCTCCTTCCAGTACTGTGTGGTGATCACCGCTGTCAGCCACTCTGTCCACCTGCTTGCCAATAACGTGACTGCCGAACTGGAGCAGGAGCTGGTCTTCGAGCAATTCGGGGAGTTGCTGTGCCAGTGGATGGGTAACATGAATTATACGGGGGAGGTCATGCACCTGCCTCTATTAATTGCGCCCCTTGTTCCCCATCTGTTCATCACCACAGCCTATTCGTCCTTTTTTTCTTTTGTGCCTCAAGATCTAAAACTGCTCAATAACACCAGGCCCGACAAAAAGAAGTTTGGAAGCCTGAATGACGTCGATTATTGTTCTTTGCCGTTTGAACTTCAATTACAAATCAGGTCATTGGTTTCATCCTTGAACTCTGTGTTCGAACTGGTACAGCTCAAAGAGGAATGTTTTGCGGTTGGTCCTACCAGTAGAATAATTGCAGGAGAACTTGCTAATTATCCACAGGCAAAACAGAGAAGAAAAAATGCTCAACTTAAAGCATCTGTTGTCTTTATGGATCGAACACTTGATCTCTCAGGTAAAACATGCCCTGGTTCATCTACGTTATTGTTTGTTTACTATGTCATATTTTGGCTTGTTCCTTAATACGTATAACTTGAAGTTAATGCTTACTAAAACATGAAATTGTTTTCAACTTTTTTTTTTGCATATTTTACTTTCCCAAATAAGACTGTTGTTGCATGTATGAAATTGAATGCAATAATTAGGCTAAAATTGTGTAACTTTAATTCAGTGTAAAGGAACAAATGAGCTCTTTTTTTCAGCATTTTGAATAATTCTCATTTGATATTATTTTCCAATTATGGTCTTTGTTATATATCATCATGATGCATGTCATTGTATTGCTTGTTTCTATGGTCTTAAGAATATTATTGGAAGATATACAAGGACCATATACTAGGGTGTACTGTCACCTTGGATGAAAGCCATATACAGGGGACCATATAACTGGGTGTAGTGTCATCTGGGATGAAAGGCATTGTTCTTCCACATCACCTTGTGAGATTTTGTATGCTGGCAACTTTTAGCCATTAGGATTATATCTAACCCGTATTTGAATACGTTTAATAATTTTGACCTCAGAAGCCTTTGTGGTAGAAAATTACACCAATTAATCATTGTTAGGTGAAGAAATATCTCCTCAGCTTGATCTTAATTCATTTACCCTGTATGCTTTGTAAATTCTCCATCATCTGAAACATCATTCTGGGACCTAGTCTGTCCAGTCCTGTCAGTGTTCTAAAAGTTTCAATGAGGTTCCCTCTTATTTTACTAAATTTCAGTAAGCACAAGCTCAAATGTCTGAATATCTCTTCATATCCTAATCATGCTATTTCCAGCAATCAGTCTGGTGAATCTTTGGTGCACTCCACAGCAAGAATATCCTTCCTCAGATATGGAGACCAAATCTGCACACAAAGTGTGCAGACCAAATCTGCACACAAAGGCCTTGTAAAATTGTGGTAAGACATTCCCGCTCCTCTACTCAAATCCTCCTGCTATGAAGGTAAACATTTCATTTGCTTTCTTAACTGTCTACGGCACAAGGATACCCAAGTCTGGCTGCATATTGCCTTTTTCTAATCTCTCGCTATTCAGATCATCTGTCTTCCTATTTTTGACATTGAGGTAGATAACCTCACATTTATTAACATTATACTGCATTTGTCTACTTTGTCAACGTGTTCAAATCATTCTAGAACCTCTCTTCATCCTCCTCGTCGTGCTTCCACCCAGAATTGTTATCAACAAACTTGGAGATGTTACATTTAACTCTATCTGAACCAATAGACATTGTGGGTCTCAAGCACTGAACCTTGCACTACTCTGTTAGTCACCATCTGCCACTTGGATAAGTATTTGATTATTTCTACTCTTTATTTCCTATCTGCCAACCAACTCTCTGTCCGTGACACAATGTTACCCCGACCCCGTGTGGTTTTATTTTGCACACTAATCTCATGTGAGATCTTGTCAAAAGCCTTCTGAAAGTCTAGAACAATGCATCCACTGGTTCTCCTCCATGCACTAAACTAGTTACATTCTCAAAAAAATTCCCATAAATTTATCAAACATGATCTTCCTTTTGAAAATCCCTACTGACTTTGGCCAATCCTGTCACAGTTTTACAAATGTTCTGCTATTACATCTTTCTAATGGACTAGCATTTTCAGGCATGACCATTGTCAGTATAATTGATCAATATTGCATTTTTCTTTCTTATTCTTTGGAATACAGACTTTCAAGCCCTAGAGATTTACTGGCCTTCAGTCCCATCAATTTCCCCAATACTGTTTTCCTACAGATACTGATTTCCTTCAGTTCCTTGCTCTCGCTAAACCATGGGTTCCCTGGGAGGGAACACTTCTGGGAGGCTATTTGTACCTTGCCAAAGGTTTTGTTCAGTTTTGTGTGTGTGTGTTTTATTAATGATTTGTGTACCTATGTAAAAGAATTTGAATTAAAATTAATATTTCAACAGCTCTTAAATTTGAATACTCCTCTGGATATTTCTCCGCTTTAACTTTCTTTTGACATTGCTCTTCCCAGTTGCATCCCTTGCATTGTTTTCATGATCCCTTCTGATCTCCCCCCTCTGATTCCTAAGATCAGTCTTTGGCAGAATCTCAGTTCCATCTCACTCCATCTCCCCCTTAAAGAATTGCAGGACTGACTTGGATGTTCAATTCTGTCACTTTTGCCTTCATGCACATTTTTGGCTCTTGATGTTTGGGATACAGGTTTTCCCCAGGTTATGGCAGGGTTCTGTTCCTGTGAACTGTTCATAACCCAAACAATTTGTGTTGACAAGGATTGTACTGTTGTGGTTTGGTGATCTGACCTCTACCTTGCAGAAACTGATTGTCAACTCTGAGGCACCTCTCATACTTAATTGAGCATTAGACCATTTACTCACAGATAGTCACCAATCTCATTTCCTCTGGAGATCTTACCCCTTCACATCCTCTAGCCTGTTGGTTTTTCAACCCTGCACAGTTTGCTTCTATCTCCTCCCCAAGATCTTCAAGCAGGACCTTTTTGGGCAGACTCATTGTTTCTGGCTGCTCTCACCCATTAAGCCTCCAGTCCCTTTCCTTAAACCTATGTCTTCTGGTTATGGACACCTCTGCTGAGGAGGAAACTTTCATTGATAATTAAAATTACCTCTGATTATTGGACTACCTGACTTACCAGCATTATGTCTTGATTTATACTATTCTACACTACAACTATTGTTAGGGGTATCACAAGTGACTTCATACCCTTGCTATTTCATATCTCCTCCCACATACTTTAATCTTCTGAGCCAAAATGGATTATCCCTCCATAATTTTTGCCACCTTCAATGTGTTTTCACCACAATTTTCTGCTCCCTTCCCTTTTCAGCATTCTGAAAGGACCATTCCTTCTGCTACTACATGGTTTACTCTTCCATTAAAACACACTTGTTTTCTCACTTTTCCAGTTGTGATAAAGGGTCATCGACTTGGACCATTGACTCTATCTCACTCTTCAGAGGTGCTGCCTGACCTGAGTACTTCTGGCACTTTGTTTTTGTTCAGAATTAAATATACGGTAATGTTAATCATTTGGAAAAACTCGAGCAGCACGCCTCAGTTAATCATTGGTCATTGTTGCTTTGATTTGACAGCTTGTTTACTTTTTATTGTAAAGCTTTAGAATTTTTAATATAATTTTCTTGCTCATTGCTGGATGTTCAAGTTGAAGTTGCAGAATTAATGTGGGTGAGAAAAGAAATTTAGGACTCGATAAATCTTTAACACTCAAGTTTGCATATTACTGAGGCATTTAAATTTGTTTAATGAAATCTAGACTGTGGATTTGTTGTATACTGTTCCTCAACAATAAAGAATCTGGTAGAATCTGGAGATTTTTATTGGACCCTGGGACATCATCAGACCTTTTAAGACCATCTTTGAGATGCTGGTCCACTTCTTTCATTTTGTTAGTGTCCTAGCCTGGTGCAATTTCTGCAGCTTTAGAAAGGGAATGGCAAAGAGCAGTTCTAATGCATGTTTTGTCATGTAATGGAAGTTTGTACATGTAACTTAAAATGTTGTTTCTCCACAGGTTCTGTTGCTCATCATGGTGATAATCTAGTTGAAAAGATTCTTAACATGCTGCCCAAGTTTCCAGGGCTCACCAGCGATGTAAAGGTTAACATGATAGACCTAACCGCTGTCCAAAATAATGAAGAATCTCAAAATATGATCGCTCCAGGATGCTTATCCCAACCAAAGTAAGGCCTTTTAAAGCAACTGGGTATTGGAATATTACATTACAGAGGTACTTTTTATGGCTTTGTAGTAATGTCAAGAAGTTGTAACTCATGATTAAGTATGATTACTTGTTCAAACAAAACAGTATGGAACTATGATTCTGCATTCAAGTTCTCAAGTCAGCATTTATGCAATAGAGCTTCTAACATTGGTGCCTTTATTACATGTGGTGCAATAAAATGTGTCACTTAAGCATAAATAGCACAGCAAAAGCTTCTTCAATTCAAAGTGAAGCTTGTGAAAATTATATTTTCATAGATATAGTTGTGTTTGCTTGTTTGTGACTTTGTATTGGGAGGGCAGTATTGGCAAAAGTAAAAAATAAACTAATTGTATGATTCAGCTGGCTGATTTTAAACAAAAAATAGAATTCTGATATCCAGGAATATTTTTGGTAAATATATACAAAAGCTGTTTGAGAACTCACAAGAAGTTTTAAGTTGTGTCATTGACAATGAATGCAGGATTGTCTTCTGGGATGAACAAGACCATTCAGGAAGGGAATTATGTTTGCATAGTTTACTCACTGTGTGGATATAAAGGATATTCAAAATGGAACTGAGCATCTTAGATCAGAGTTGAAGATCTTTTCTTATTCTTGGATATGGAGTTTCCTACTTGAGAAGTTAATGTTTCAGGTCTGAAATATGCTGCCTGACCTGCTGAGTGTTTCCAATGGCTCCTGTTTTATTTTGGAAATGTACACAAATGTTAATGTAGTCATCACTGTCGAGCTTGACTCTTGTGGGTCTTCATTTTCAGACTACATTAATAATTCTTAATGATTCTTGAAATGTTTGAGCTAGTTGCTTACCTGTACAGCAAATGTCACAGCCTTTGGGCTGCCTGTATATGAGAAATAAATGTTTTCATTTCTAAAATTCAAATAAGGTATCTTCATTAGTCACATGTACATCAAAATGCACAGTGAAATGCATCTTTTGCGTAGGGTGTTCTGGGGGTAGCCTGCAAGTGTTGCCACGCTTCCGGCGCCAACATAGCATGCCAACAACTTCCTAACTTGTACGTCTTTGGAATGTGGGAGGAAACCCACACAGACATGGGGAGAATCTACAAACTCCTTACAGACAGTGGTTGGAATTGATCCAGGGTCACTGGCACTGTAATAGCGTTACGCTAACCTCTACATTACTGTGCCTGCCCCTTAGTATGAATTTAGTGTAGGTTGCATTGTAAGTTGATTCTGCTACAATGAACAATGAAAAGTTGTAAAAATGAATTTGGTTGTTAAGACCGAAATGTGAGGCCAGTAGTGCATCTTCAAAACTTGCTCTATCCAGCATTGGTCACCAGATAGAAACAAAGATTTTGATGCTTTTCTCTTTACATTGCCATAACAGAATTCATGTAGTCAAATTAAGTTCTCTAAATATAGCATCATAGAAAATTTACAATACAGAAGGAAGCCATTTGGCCCATTGTGTCTGTGATGGTTGAAAAACAGATTCTACCAGCCAGAACTTGGTCCTTGACCCTGCAGGACATGATTCTTAAAATGGACATCCAAGTGCTTTTAAATGAAATTACAGTTTCATGGAAAGAGCCTATTTGGCTCACCTGTCCATGCAGACCGGGAAGTACCGATCCCACCTATAGTGGAGTCATAGAGTGCTACTAATCCTATTTCCCAGAACTTGCTCAGAATCAGATTTATTATCACTGAATATATGTCATGAAATTTGTTGTTTTGTGGCAGCATTACAGTGCAAGACAGAAAAATTACTATTAGTTACAAAAATAAATAGTACAAAAAAGGAATAATGAGGTTGGGTTCATGGACTGTTCAGAAATCTGATGGCAAAAGGGAAGAAGCTGTTCCTGAAACGTTGAGTGTGGGCCTTCAGGCTCCTGTATCCTCCCTGATGGTAGTAATGCGACGAGGGCATGTTCCAGACGGCAAGGGTCCTTAATGATGGATGCAGCCTTCTTAAGGCACTGCCTCTTGAAGATGACCTCGATGGTGAGGAGGGTTGTGCCTGTGATGGAGCTGGCTGAGTCTACAACTCTCTGCAGCCTCTTTTAATCCTGCAGATTGGAGCCTCCGTACCAGTCAGAATACTCTCCACTGTATCTATAGAAATTTGCAGGAGTCTTTGATGTACCAAATCTCCTCAAACTCCTAACAAAGTAGAGCATGGCGTGCCTTCTTCGTGTTTGCATCAATGTGTTGGGCCCAAGATAGATCCTCTGAGATGTTGAAGCCCAGGAACTTGAAGCTGCTCACCCTTTGCACCGCTGACCCCTCAATGAGGACTGGTGTGTGTTCTCCTGACTTCCCCTTCCTGAAGTCCACAATCAATTCCTTGG
>JARFYF010000052.1:59616916-59631980 GCA_030265395.1 Rhina ancylostomus
CACACCATTATAGACAGGGCCTTCTGTGAACACGTGACTGATCAGAACAGTTTGTGCTTTGAACCCTTTGAAGGCAAGGAGTGCTGCTTTATATTGCACGGTTAACGGGGCAAGATGGTATTGCAAGGTTTACAGCGATAACCTTTTCTGCCTCAGCAGCTCTCCTCTCTCTGCTTATATTATGGGTGGGACTTCTTCAGGTGGAATAATCGTAAGTTAGACTCTCAAGACTCCTTATCAATGTTGAAAAGCCTGAGGTTTTGTCTAGCCTTTTGGAAAGTGCATTTGCTCTATCTCTCTCTGCAGAAAAAAAAATCTTTGGCAATCACTGGTGATGGGCCACTTATCTCATCTGTGATCTCATCATTAGAGCATGAATAATTGGAATGCTTGTATTACATTGACTAGAATTTTGTTTTACCAACTTATCATCAATTTCTTTGGAAATCTGTGATTTCAGTTTTAATAGCATGGCATTTGTGCGTAGTTCAGACTTTGCATGCACTCATTAAGGTTAACAAAAAAATTGCTTGCAGACTTGAGCCTTGTATGTTGATTGATGCTTCTGAATTCCCATGTAGTCTACCAAAGGCCACACTTGCTTTCTGAACTGCATGTAACACTGCGCTCCCAAGCATGGGATACTGATCTGCTATCTGAAGCATTTGACCTTTTTCTGTGATAGTGGCCACAACACAGGGTCCTCGTGGTGCAGACTGGTGTATTACCATTTTTTCTTGATATTGGTTGAAAGACCAAATTAGTCACCTGCTGAAGAGAAATGGTCCAAACTCCACTGCATCTCTCATTTGGCTCTTAGAAAACACTTGTAGATTTCCTTATGACACAGGAGGAGGTCATTAGGCCCATTGAATCTATGCCAAATCTCAGCAATCCTATTTTTCTACTTATTTCCCTGTTTTCTTTCACATGCTCATCAACTCCCCCTGACTTTCCTATCACCCACTTGCACCAAAGAGGCAATTTACAGTGGTCAATTAATCTGTCAACCAGCACATCTTTGGCACACGGGAGAAAACTGGAGCACTTGAGGGCATTCCATGAGATCATAGGGAGAACATGCAAACTCCACAAAGACTACACTGGAGGTCGAGGTTGAACCTGTCACTAGAATTGTGACGCAGCAGTACTACCCATCAGTGTGTTGCCCAATAAATAGAAGAATGCACAGAAGCTCACCATAACTTTTCTCAGCTCTGGTATCCTCAAAATGAAGGGTTTGCCAACAGTTTAGTTTCTGATGCCAGTCACCATCACAAAATGCATTTGTAAGCTTGGTAGAGAACATCTTTTGAAGAGAGTTGTGGCCAAAGCATAATCCCGCCTGACAATGGTTCAGGTGACTTGATCCCCCCCCCCCCCCCAGTGATATAAGCGAAGGTGTTATCAGGATTGCTGATAAATTTCTCCTCACAATGAAATTTAGTCATGATCTTCCAATGATTCTCCTCCTGCTTTTGTCAGGTCAGTAGAAATTATGGATAGGTTGGAGTTTTGTTCCTGACATTTCTCTCGCAATTGATAAGCTAGAAAAACAATACCCAAAGTCTTATATCATTTCCTGAAGCCAAGTGACAGTTGGGCAGTTGTTTTTTAACATGAGCAGAAAGTGCTGGAAATACCCAGTGGATCTGGCAGCACCTGCAGACGATGACCCTTCATTTGCAATTTGTTTCTCTCTCCACAGATTCTGCCTGACCTGCTTTGAGTATTTCTAGCAGTTCCTTTTACTTCAGCAGCATTTTGATGAAGATTTTGTAGCAAAAGTAATAGTTAGGCAAATAATTTCATAAGCATCCAGTTGTTTCCTCTAGAAACTGCATGACAAACAATGCCTTGTTGAGAGATACACATTTGAAATTTAAGGAATGGTTTGTGGCTGGTGTACTTTTATTGAGGCATGTACACATTAAATGTCAGAATAAAGTTTGGGTTTGCTCCTTCTAATGATGTGATAAGCTTGGAATATTGTTGGACAACCTACTTGGCACTGAAAATAAGCTTTTATATGAGTGGAACCTCTTTCTTCAGATTTGAATTATTGTTGGAGATTTAAGAAAATTCTTTATATCTCTTTTATATCTGAACCAAATCATGATTTTCCTTTTTTATTTTGCTTTCTGTGCCTCATTTGACATTGATTATTCTCAGCAAGTCTTCCTGGTTCAAGCTCATTCATCAGTTAGACTAAAGAATTATTATGGAAACATTCAGTTGCTTGCCAGATTCACGTAGGTCCCAGATATTTGGATTGTTCATTGATAGTGACTCTATGTATTAGTATTTCCCACGTTGATGATCAATGCCATGGTATGGAAGATCTACAAATATTTGATCATTATAATGGGGTAAAACAGAGGACATTAGCTATTCCTGAATGAGAAGGATTGGTAGATGCTCAGAAAGATGATTTTCTTCCTTATTGATGTAAAGAACTGAGTAACAGGCAGGGAGAATGTACCTTTCTAATGCTTTGTGAATAACCCAATGGATTTTCAGTCATAATAAATATTAGTGCAGCCAAAAGTCTGTTTATCAGTTAATTGAAGGTCCTCAATGAGGATATAACACAAAAGCCTGTTGTATTTTAATGTTTGGTTATTGCTGGATTTTTTTCCATCTGATGCCTGAAGATGTTTTTGTTGCTTCAATATATTTAGTGGCTGTGTATTTTTTTTTTAAAAAACTGAAACCCCTCATGCCCCTTTTTTTTTTCTCCGTTTAAGAAATTAATGAAGCTTTTATCCAGCAAGCTCATCGGTTCATTATGCTAAATGCCATCCTGCAGCTTCTCTGCACAAACCTGAATGGAGATCCTCTTTTTACATACAGTAGTCTTTCAGTGAGGTAGCTTGGGGTAGGAACCCCTCACCAGATATTTAGGTCTGGGCCTCTTTCAGGCATGTGAATCGACCAGAAAACCTTTGAAAGCTTGAGTTATTGCCAAAATATACAGACTGAGTTGAGTCTATGGCAGAATTACTCTCCCATAGTATCCCCAAATTTTGAAAGAAAAACAGTAAATAGTTATTTCAGTTTGGATGTCACATTGGCTATTGCAAGTAGAAAAGGTGGCCCTTGTTTCCCGCAATTGCATGGATGTAATTAAATTATTATAGGCAGATTCTGTAATTTAGTTGAGACCATAGGTTACTGAATTTTGAACTTCCTAAAAGCTAAATTTTGAGCATAGCTTGCTGCTGCCTTGAGTGTTTCTTGTTTACATTTTTAAAAATTGCTGCTTAAAAAGATTTTTAAAAAGATTTAGCAGGCACTTCTCCCGCTAGCTTGCCATGACTCTCAGTTTGGTCTGATCCAGAGTGACTCTGTGGCATTCAGGGGCAATAAAATCATCAGACCGACTGATGAGTCAGACTGAAGAATTCTTGGACAATAAAGCTGGAAGTAGAAAGAAGGAATTATATTGTAGAAAATTGCAGATGCTGAAAATCTGAAATAAAAGCAAAAGTACTGAAAATGCTCTGCGGGTGAGGCAACACCTATGAAACAGAAACAATTAACAGTTTGGGAATGAAAAGTTCAATTTCTAATATGTCTTATGTTGTATAGAAGGAGGAGTGATAGAGCTAGCAAAGGAAATGTCTGTGATTGTTGGAGATCGAGAGATGGTAGAAATACCAATAGGTGTGATTAATAAGTCTTCACCATATTTCTTTCAGCCAGCAGCACCACCATTTGTCATTCAGTTTCTCAGTGTCCATCCCATCACAGACATTCCCTTTGTTCTCACCATCATCCCCCCTTTCTCCGTAATTTAGAAATTTAACTCTTCCAGTTCTGATGAAAGGTTATCAACCCAAAATGTTAACCAGTTCTCTGTGCTGCCTGACTCCTGAGTATTGCCAGAATTTTGTTTTTCTTGTTTTAAAAAAAACACAATTTTATTTAACATTGTAATCACCTTGCATAAGATAAGGTATCTTTATTTGTCACATGTACATCAAAACACACAGTGGAATACATCTTTTTGCGTCGAATGTGCTGGGGCAGTCTGCAAGTGTCACCATACTTCCAGTGCCAACGTAGCATGCCCACAACTTTCTAACCCATACGTCTTTGGAATGTAGGAGGAAACTGGAGTACCTGGAGGAAACCCACCAGATGTGGGGAGAACGTACAAACTCCTTACAGACAGCGGCAGGAATTGAACCCGGGTTGCTGGCGTGGTAATAGCATTACGCTAACTGCTACACTACAGTGCCTGCAAAGCAAAGTAATCTTTGGTATTAAGCTTAAAAATTAAAATGCCATCAATATTATGTAATCTTGCAGTGGACAAAGTCATAAATAAATCTAATTTTGCTTACTAAAAATAATTTTTCAAGGCCAATAATTATGGCTTGGTAGCACAGTAATACCAAAAGCAACGACACTTAAGATATTTTGCCCTTTATTTTCCAGTGAGAATGTTGCACAAAAACATGAAGTTTACGCCACTAAATCCTGTGATGATGTCATCGGTAAAGACTTCATCAGTGTAGGATGCCACTGAAAACAGCTTCTGGGTTTCAATACTGAACCAATCAGGATAGATGTAAGAAGTTTCTGTCTGTGATAACAACTTTGTTGTCATTTCAGCTGCAAGTGCTGGGGCATGATATGTACAAATCTTGGACTATTGTATTGAGAGTTCCAGTTAATAGATGATTAAAACACTCCATCACTCTCTACAGGGTATTTGAGACCACCTGTGAATGGTCTTTACTGAGACAAAACTGAAACCAAGTGCAGACAGTTGAAAGCCAATGTCTGGATTAAAACCTTCAATATAAAAACGTGATACAGAATTGATGGCACTGAACTGGCTATTTGGCCTATGTCTGAGAAGTCAGAGTGAAGTTTTCCAAAATAATCCCATTTCAGCTCTGGGTCCACAGCTTTAAACTGGGTTTTTGCATGTGCACGTATAAGGATTTCTGTTTTTACTATCTTTCGGGGAGACAGTTCCAGACCACCATCCCTCTAACAAATTGAATACATATATACTTGTTTTTGAGCTCCACCATCCACTCTAATTAGGGCTATTTTCAATATTCTCATGAACTTCCTGTGAATCAAAGAAAACTAATCCAGTCTGTCCACTGAATCTTTTCCTGGTTAAAATTCTCCAGGCCAGGCAACATTCTGCTCTCTGCTTTTAGTACTATCTCACCCTTCTTTATCTATTTGTCCCACTTCCTTCATGGATTGTGAACAGAAGAGCAAAATATAAAGGGAAAGAAAATGGGATTAAAAGAGAAAGTCAAAAGATGGGAAGAAACAGTTTAAGAAAGGACTCCAATAATAACAGAAATCTGAAGGAGTGAGATTCTAATCATGCAATTTTTTCAGTGCCAGAGAGATATTGGAAATAATTAATACTGATACTTTAATTTTCACTAAATGGACAAACTATTTCCTTATTGAGTTTGAGAGTGCTGTGTCTCTTATTGAGAAACTGTTAATGCAAGGTTTCTGGAGGATCTGGGAAAATAGAACGGTGGCTTCCTGGTTTCCATGTGTGGACACCATGTTGCTGTCCAACTTACATAATAATGGTGAATGCTAATAATCACACTGTTGCTCTGCTGTGAAATCTGGGCCAATATTTGGGTGGAAAAATGTAGTTTTTTATATTACTTTGTTTAAAGCAAAAATTATCTCGTAGTAAATGAAAGATATGGCTCTTTGATGTTGGTGACTTATCCTCTGATTAAGGCAACAGTTATTTTCACAGCTGGTTTCCTGTAGATTTTCAATAGATGTGATTCTTAGTCATTTCAATAAACTTCTGCTCTTTTAAGTATGTATATTGCCTTGAATTACTGCCATAATGTGGGTCTTCATCAACCATAAGCTTCTATGAATATGACCAAGACCAGATTCTGTATTCCAAGCAAAGTTTACTTTGAGCTGTTGAAAACTAGTTAACTGTTGTGTGCAAGCCAGTGATGTAATAGCTTTTCCAGACCCTCTAGCTTGATGGTACTGGTTAAAGGGAAGATTTACTGCTGATAACGCACAAGCCTGAATAATGGATTCTCCAGGCATTGGCCCATATACCCAAGCTCCAACCATGATATTTTTTCCACTTTTAAAGCTTCATTAAAATTAATTGCAGAATTGTGGTGTATAAAAATTAAGACTACTTTTTATCCTTAGACATTTTACTTCTGGTTGAAAAGTCAGTGGCAAGGTTCAGATTTTCCTTGTACAGGCCGTCCCTCTAATGAACAAGTTCTGCTTTTGTATATGTCCATGAGTCAATTTTATCCTTAAATTGGAAAATACACAAAGATCACTCAAGTATGTATGGTAAACGTACCTCCACGATATAGTAATGAATGGCATCAAAAATGTATAAGACTGGTTAGAAAGAACAGTTACTAAAAGTGGAGAGAGAGAGAAAACTAGTTCTGCTGTTCGTAGGAATGAATATTCATATGTACGCTGGACCTGAATTTAATAATATTATGGGAGCTCGTTTGTATGTAGGAGCATCCATATATCACGTGTTTGTAAATCAGGGACAGCCTGTGGTCTAGCAGTACTATTTGAAAGTCTTGACATTTCCATTAGTACTTGTAGTGGTGAGAGAGAGCACTATCTCAAATGGTGTAAGGACAAAAACAAATATTATATTTTTGGAAATTTAACCTCATGAATTCTGATTTTTTTTTTTGGGCCACATATGTTTACCACTAGGCACATGTTACTAATTGCAAATTCAGATGTAGCTAATTCCATTTATGATTAGTAAATGAATATGAGTAATAGACACAGTCATTGACATGTGATTTCAATACTCTAACTTGCATGGTTTATGTGTTTGTACTTTAACCATTGATGTATATTGGTTATTAGCATTGGACGATGAAAAGCAGTATTTTTCTGTTATTGTGTATGCTTTACTCTTTCATTTATTGATAATTTGTTATCTGCTAAAATGGATTGTAAGAATTCAGAACGGTGGAACTCCAGAACACTGTCAAGAAAGATTGGGAGGAGGAGGGAATCTGTTATCATGTTTTCTTTCTTAATCCTAACCAAGAAAATAACAATGTCCAACCAATAAAGACATTTCCCTTAACCGGAAGTGCAAGGGAAATGGCACACTGGATTCAACTACATTCTGGCTGATGTGAGGTGCTGACTGGCTAATCTCAACATTACCAGCTGCATCCAACCAGAAATAACATAAGTGCAAACCCAACATTTCACCATCTGGCATGTTTCTGAAGCTCGACTGATGGAGATGCAAATTGCTTTTCCACAAGGAAAAATGTGCTACCATCATTCAACTCCTGTCCTGGACTTGCTGTTATTGTCAGAGCCCTGTGATCATTTCACCTGCCACCTGTCTTTAAAAGGACGAAGAGAGAATAATTTTGTATAAATGCCTTTCAGAAACCGAGAATAAACAAGTCCCAGAACGTGCAGAACATGGAATTTGTCTTTGTGAAGCTATGCATTAATGTAATGTTAACCCTGTTATTTCACTGCAGTGACCCTTCAGCCAAAGTTCTATGGGAGTCCATATTATACATGAAACATAAAGAGGCGGTGATGGAAGTGCGGAGGCACCTAGTGGAGGCTGCTAGCAAGGAGAATCTCCCTATTAAGATGAGCTTGGGTAATATGCATAACCAATTTATTCTCCATTTACTTTGACTCAGTAGTCTCGGTAACTTATGATTTCTGTTTCTCTTAAGATATACACTCTGTTTATTTGTTTCATCTACTGCCAAGATTTGTTTAAATCCGTAAAACTCTTCTCATGCAACTTTTAATGGGAAACCTGATTCCTTTTATTCCTGTAAAAGTAGCATAGGCTTTCATGTTTACCAATTCTATAAATATTTATTTAATGAAACTAAGTTTTAAATTTCCCTGAAACATTGTTATTTATTGCCTTTTCCTCATGTAATTGGTGCATAAATAATTTAATGTTTTTGGAAGGTACAGTGCCATAGTGAGATGAGCCTCTCTTTTTTCCACTGGTGGAGAAGGCTTGAACCCATTAGAAAATTGCAGAACTGAATACATTGAAGGAGGCTATTCGATCCATTGAGTTCTAAGTCCACCTGTTCTTTCAAAGAGTAGCCCAGTCAGTTCTCCTCCATTCTTTCCCTTATCCCTGCAATTTTACTCCAAGTATTTAACCAATTTCTTTTTGAAAATAACCAAATCATACTGATAATCTGTAAATATTCTC
Organism: Rhina ancylostomus; assembly: GCA_030265395.1. Taxonomy (NCBI): domain Eukaryota; kingdom Metazoa; phylum Chordata; class Chondrichthyes; order Rhinopristiformes; family Rhinidae; genus Rhina; species Rhina ancylostomus. The sequence goes on from JARFYF010000052.1 coordinate 59,625,153, forward strand.
TTCACCAACATGCATTTACACAATTTAATACACTTTTGTTGCCACTGAAGCAATATCATACTGAAAGAATGGTGTTTTTAAATTTTATTTCAAACATTGAGTAGATTTTAATTGAGTTTCACTTTTTTAATGAATCCTTCACTAGAGAATACACCTTTTTATAGATGTTCCTGGTTTGAAATAATTTCATTTTTCTCTGCTTAGACCCTGGATATCACCAGAAAACCTTTTTTACTCCATGGGATAAAGGGGATCCTCTATCCAGCACTTAAAACTCATCTGATTCTCAACTGGCAATTTTTGCATAATGAATACACAGCACCCTCTTGAGGACAAAAAAGTACTGAGAAATGGGAAAAGAATGACAAGTTGTCTGTATATGTGGCAAGGAGTTAATCAAAAACGTATGTGAGATGTCGGTGCTTCTGATTGGATGCACTGCATAGCTTATGGAGTTCATAGGAAGTTGTGTTGCTTTTGTTTTGACCTGATAACCCTTACATTACATCATAGCTGATATGAATAAATATGAAAGTAGCAATAATATCTAGCTTTTCTAAAGGGTGTTGAAGACTTGAGGAAGCCCCTGAGATTGGCTGAACAAGGAGCCATAATGTCTAGCTCCCACAGCGGCTTCATTGTATCAGTGGTTAGAAAACAAAGAATGTATTTTTAAATAATATAATAAAAATATTCAGCAAAGCTCCAGAAAATCTGATTTTTTTTTTGCACTAAAACTGGCTGCAGGATGGTAGCTCTGATGGCAAGGAAATTATGAATCTCTACTCGAGAATTTCTTTGCATTTTATGCACAATAATTCTTTTACCAACTGTTCCTGCCAAACTAAGTAGCTTAATTTTTAGGCTTAAAGCTGGCTACTTCTTGATAAGTGCAGTGATTTATTTTTAACCAAATGTGGTCAGTTTTTACCTGCCAAATTCAGTTAAACAGTAGTGTGTTTTCTTATGCCTTCTGACATCGTGGCATTCTGCTGCATTCAAATATTACAAGATGTGTTTTGCTATCTTTGGTATCTTTGGTAAACATTTGGTGTTTGCAGTTGTTCCATTTGACTATGCTTCCGTCACTGGGGGAATGATCTTTTCATATTTTAGTGCTTTGTTTTAGGATTAGACAGGTGTCTGAAGCAGGTTTTATGCTTCAGGTTATCTTGTTCTTGTGTTGCTTTTAATTGAGACATGTTGCCTGTACTAAAGAAACAAATCAATTGATCACTGTAGTTTTGTATGTACCATGCATCATTTACTGTACTTTGTTCAGCTTTAAACTGAAACTGAAGCAATAATTTAATACGTTTATTGTTTTGCTTACATAATTGTTTATGCTAGTAATTATTATTAACCATATCAGTCCAAGTATTTTATCAAAGTTCAATACCTTGATCATGCATCCAGTCATTAATTTTACAATATTTTTCAAACATTAATGTGTCTAGAAATGTTTTCCCATGTCTGCACATCATTTCATTCATATAAAACTGGTTAACATTGAAGGTAGAACATTCTTTGTGTTAATGGAGAGCTCAGGTAAAAAATTAGAATCTAACCTGTCTGTGACAAATACCTGAGTCAAGCCTGATCCTTTTTATTTTGAAACGTGTGACTCCACCTGGAGACGTTTGCAGAATATCATGCTCAGTCACTGGCACCAAATCAGACTTAACTTCCATGCCCAAAAAAGGAACTTGCAAGTCTGGATGGTGTCCATTTAAACACAAGCCTTGTTGTTCCCTTCAACCTTCCCCTCCTTCTCCCCATTTACAGTTTCCCCGGTCCACCTTGCCCTCTTGAATGCCGATGTTGTATTCAGGGCTATGTTTCTGTCTGCTTTGTGTTTCATTTTACAAGCTATAACTATGCATTTTTAATCCTGCTTTAGCAGCATTGAGGCTCTTCAAAAGAGCTGATGCTTGGGGGAAATAGCAGCTGACACATTTTATAATGATTGCTCTTGCTCTTTGTGAGTAGACAATGCTGTCCATGTTTCTGGACTGGAGTCTTGGGAGTTGTCCTTCCACTGTAGGCCATCATTACTGACACAGAATGGAATATCCTCCGTGGCATTCTTGGCTACCATTTCCATGCAAATTGCAATCCTACACAGCAAATCGGATACACGGCTTTTTGTACCTAACAGGTTTGACTATTTGGTTCATTAGACCAGGACAAACCTGTTTGTGTGCACGCAATCCAGAGATCCCAGCTGGAAGAGTGGATGGAGCAAAGATGCTCAACAAAGCAATCCCCTAATCCTGTGTTGGGTCTCACTGATATAGAAGAGGCTGCACCAGAAGCATTGGATGCAATAAATAGTGCAGATGGATTCACACGTGTTGGACTGCGTCATATGGAAGGAACTGTCCATTTCCTCCATAGATGCTGCCTGATCCGCTGAGTTCATCCAGCTGCTTTGTGTTGCTCCAGATTTCCAGCTTCTGCAGTCTCTCATGTCTCCTCTGTCTTTTTATTCTCTTGGTTTAATAAAATATCGATTTCTTTGTTCCTTGATGATCACTCATAATTTTTAACCTCATTTCTGATGCATTATTTGTTTTTTAATCTCATTTGCTAACTGCTTTTGTAATCTGTCTTGCTAAATTGTTTTTGTTCCCTTGAATATTTTTGGTATTATACCTGGTTTTCATCCATATGATGAGATAAGACTTCTTTACTAGTCACGTGTGCATCGAAACACACTGCGAAATGCATCTTTTGCATAGTGTTCTGGGGGCAGCCCACAAGTGTCACCATGCTCCTGGCGCCAACATAGCATACCCACAACTTCCTAACCTGTACCTCTTTGGAATGTGGGAGGAAATCGGAGCATTCTGAGGAAACCCACACAGATGCTGGGAGAATGTACAAACTCCTTACAGACAGAGCCCGGAATTGAACCCAGGTCACTGGCGCTTTAGTAGCGTTATTGAGTAGATTTAAATTTATTGCTTGCACCTTTCTTAAGACTTTAATTGTGACCTAATCACTTTCTTTATCTATAACCTCTAACCTAACAAGTTAACAGATTTATTAAAAATCTGAGATGGAAATGTGAATGTGGAGAGAGATGGACATTGTGTAGGCAGAGGGGATTAGTTTAGTTAAGCATTTAATTACCAATATAATTAGTTTGGCACAATATCGTGGGCTGAAGGGCCTGTTGCTGAGCTGTACTGTTCTATGTATAAACTGAAATATAAATCAGAAGTGCTGCAGAGACTATTGCTGGTTTATAATATTACTAAACTGAATGCGATACAGTTGAAGCATTTTAACAATTCTCCACTGCAAGTAGAATGGAGTTGTTCAGAACATTTTTTCATAAGCAGAGGTCTGCTCCCCTTGTAGCTCAGTTTCTAGCTACACTGCATAGCATTGTTATACAGATCAGAAAAATCTCTGGTTCAAATTACCACATCAGTTCTCTGCCTGTATGGTGATGGTGGTGATACCGCAAATTCCTCAAGGGGGAAAATTTTGAGGTTCCTCATAATAGTGTTTGACTCCTGTTGTAGTATTGGAACTATCCTCCAATAAAAGTCATTAACTGAGAAAAGCAGATAAATAAATCTAAAAATTATCCTCAGATTTGGAAATTAGACAAACATGTGCTTTCTCAGTTTTACCTCTTTTAACATCACTTTTCATCTTTTATGTCTAAACAGAAAGAAACTGTTGAATTCAGACTTGTAATAACTTCATAGAAACTGTGTATTTAAATATTATAAATAATGCAGTCAAGAATGGTTCATCACTGCATACACAGTTCAGCAAGGTGCATCAACGAAGTTATTATTATGACTAGTATTTCATCTTTCTTAAAAGAGAAATCTGTCAGAACTCCTGCTCTTTAACCAACTACCATAGGGAATTTTGCTTTGAATTTCACTTAGTATGTATTTTTGTACCTCAGTAATAAGTACAGAATAAACAAGATGATAATTGAACCTTATTCTGTAGCATGCCACACTATTTGTGAATTTTTTAGGATACATGACAATTAAGTACAACAAAGCTGATTTTATTTTTGGTCATGTGTTCAAAAGATCCAGTAGAGTGTACATGATCCAGATATGTTTGCTTCATTCTAAATGTACTGTAATAATTTTCATGCATCCTTTTCTTGCTACAGGTAGAGTCACACCTGAACAACTCAATTCGTATGTCCAATTATTCAAGACCAATTTGAGAGCTTTGGAAAATCACTGTGGGCTTTTGCAACTTACCATGGCAACAGTGCAGACTTTGGGACATGCATCCTACTCAAAATGGGACAACTTTCTTGCTTTTGAAAGGCTGCTTTTGCAGGTTTGGTTTTACCTATTTTCATTTTCCGTGACATATTTCAACATCTGAAGCACAATTAAATTGTCATTAAAAGTTGCATTTCTTTTTTATCCATTTTTTTTGGGATCTGGGCAATTTGCAGTAGTGTATAACTTGAAGGGGATCCAAAAGATGGTGATGCTCCTATGCATTTAGTGTCTTTGTCCCTCTTGGTGGTAGATGTTTTAGATTCAGGGGATGCTGTCAAAGTAGCCTAGACAAGTAGCTGCAGTGACACACACTACAGTTACTGCGTGTAAATGGTAGAGGGAATGAATGTTCATGGTTGATGGGGTGCTAGGCAGACAAGCAGCTTTGTGCTGGATGGAGTTAAGCTTTTGAGATTTGTTTGTGCTGCATTCATCCAGGCAAATAGATAGATAGTATTCCACTGCATTTCCACCTTTTAACTAGTAGTTGGTGATAAGGCATGCTGGCTGGCTAACAGGAAACAGTGGTCATAAATAGATTGTTTTCTGTTCACAAGATGTGGCAAGTGGTGTGCTCAAATATGCATTGGTGCTGGGGTCTCTGCTTTTTACAATATATAGAAATGACTTGGATGAAGGGACTGAAAGTATGGTTGCGAAGTTTGCTGAAGACACAAAGGTAGGAAAGTGAGTTATGAAGATAACAAAAGGAGGCTGAAATGGTACATTGGTAAGTCAGTGGGCAAGAATCTTGTCATATGTGGGGCTTTAATATGGGTAAATGTGAAATGTTCATTTTGCAGGAAAAATTCTGAGATGTAGAGGGATCTGGATGTCCACGAGTATGGTTCACAAAAAACTATTTTACAGGTGCAGAGAGTAATTGGGAAAGAAAACAGAATGTTATTGTTTACTGCAAGGGTAGCTGAATACAAAATTAGGGTGGTTTTGCTTCATTTCTAGGACTCTGCATACTATTGAATTCCTTATTTAAGCAAGGTTATTAATGTGTTGGAAGCAGTTCAGCAAAAGTTGATTAGACTAAGACCTGGAATGAATGGGCTGCATTAGGAACAATAGTTGGCTAGACTAGGCTTTTATTCGCTGAAGTTTAGAAGAGTTAGATTGGACTCACTTAGAACATATATAATATCTTAAGGGGTCTTGACAGGCTAGATATGAAGACGGTGTTTAATCTTTTGGAAGAATCTAATTCTGAGGTCACTGCTTACAAATAAGGGGTCACCCATTTAAGGTGGAGTTGAGGTAACTTTTTTCTCTAAGGCTTGTGAGTGTTTGGTACTCTTCCTCAAACGGTGTTGGAAACAGAGCCTATGTCAATATTTTTGTTGACATATTTGAAGACCAAAGGAGTGGATGGTTACTGGGGGAAGACTGGAATGCTGAGTGGCGAGTGCAATTAGATCAGTCATGATCTTAGTGTATATCATAGTAGGCTCCAAGCACAGAGTGGCTTACTTCTGCACCTCAATGTTGGTATGTATCAAAAAATCCTCCAAATCGTCCACTCCATCTCAAGCATTTTTCTGAAATAGAACCAGATTGTTTACAATTTTTTGTACAGTAATGACCTCAAGATGGCCTTCAGTGCATGTATCCATACAAATCATTAATACTCATTCACTATTTCCACCTCTGGAACTTCACTCAGTTCCACCATTTCTTCAAATCATCTGTTGCTGAATCCCTTGAACATTCCTTTGTTACCTCCAGGATAGAATATTACACTACTGGCCAACCTCCTTCAATCTAACCTCCATTCCCTTGAGGTCCTAGCTTGTACCAAGTCTGTTCATCCATCACCCCATGATGTGTGACCTACTCCAGCTTATTTCAGTGTTAAAATTATGTTTTGAATCACAGCATGTATCCCAGAATGACCCTCTGATTAAAAGCTTGGATCCTGGGATCCCATTTCAGATTATTTTGGCTCTGCTGCCCCTTTCCAATAGCAGAAAAATATAAGCATTATTCAGCATATGGTAGCTTTGCAAATGGTGTACATTCTATTGGCAAACAATTAATATGTTATCTTTTTGTTTTTTTGGTTTTAAGTTTAATCTCTACACAATCTTATAAAGAAAATTTGTTGTTGCTGATGTAAATACTAACATGGAGAGCCAAGGAAATTATTACTTTTATACATTCAATTTCCACACCAGTATTGAGTTCACAATCTGCCTTTAAATTGCAGTGCAATACTGAACTCTATTTTTGAAGGTGCCCTGTTTCAGATTCAACTTCAATTTAAATCCTCCTGAAAATTCATGCTTTTCCTCTCGCCCAATACAGAAGTCAGTTTTCATTACAAACTTGTACTTTCTTTGAGTTGAAACTTCAAGTGTGCAGGAAGTGATCTGCAATACCTTGCCACGGGCAAGCAGTTGACTTTTTTTTGTCACAGGATTATACATAGATCAATTTCAGACATACTTGATACTCTTAAACAGACTGGCTTGCCTAATGTAATTAATATCTTACTTAGTTATTTATTGCAATGGGTAGTAGTAGTGGATTATTAAGAGTCTGTCCA
>JARFYF010000052.1:59639420-59652055 GCA_030265395.1 Rhina ancylostomus
GAGGAAGTGGTTGAGGCAGGTACAATATTATCACTTAAGAAACACTCGGATAGGTACATGGACGGGCGAGGCTTAGAGGCATATGGGCTGAACGCAGGAAATTGGGAGTAGGCACTGGGGTTGGCATGGACACGTTGGCCAAAGGGCCTGTATCTGTGCTGTATTGCTCTGTGACTTTATGACTGTATGTTGACATAGCCAGAGAAATGCAGATTTACTGGATGATATCCAAAAATTATGAAATGAGATATTAAAGACTAAAATGCTTTTGGAAATGGCATTAAAAAATTTGAGTTGGTATTTCATTGTAACAGATACCTTTTGCCACACATACATGAAGTTTGGAGATGAAAGAAAATTGACTATGATAACTTGGAGTATTGTGTAAACAAAAGTCTATTGTACTCTTTTCAGCTTCCAGTTCGTTAAGCTTCAATTTTAACCTAATAATGTGTTCTTTTAGCCCTTTCTCCCTGAGAGGTCTGAAAACACCAGTGTTTTGCTAACTGCATGTGTAATATTAGAACACTGCTTTCTTTCTCATTTGCTTTTCTTTATTAGATTAACTGTTTCAATGCCATTGCCACCCGTACTTGCATAAGAAGAGGGTTAGGCTCAAAATCTGTTTTTGTGAATCATAAAAATAATAGTAATTGTCATTTGCAGAGCAAGAGAAGACATATGAACATGAGAAATAGAAGCAGGAGTAATTCATTTGGCCCCTTGTGCCTGCTTTGGCATTCAATAAGATCATGGCTGATATTTTACTTCAATGCCACTTTCTGGTACTAATGCCATATCCTTTGATTCCCTTAATGTCTAAAAATCTATTAGCCCCATACACAATAAAAAGCTATTTAGAGTGGCCAAATAAGCAAAGTTTTATGTTTCCAATTCTCTTGGATTTCTCCAAAGCAATAGCTACAGTGCATTTAAAGTTTTAATAGTAATGCAGTGTTAAAATTGTTGTTAATATTTCTGTTCCAGTTATAGTGAGTTTAATTAATATAATTTAGTGGATGACTAACAGGGTTAAGACAGAAAGATTATGTACTTATTTTATTGACTGACTTTAATTAAAATACAGATTTTAAAAGATTTTGTTTGTCCTCCTGTTTTTCCTGTACAGCAATAACAAATTTGTTTGATTTTTCATAGCACAGTACAACTGCAGGAATTTACCCATTGTTGTATTTTTGAAGGACTGAAAGAAAACCTACTTCCAAACATTATGGGTCACAGTTACACCGCAAACCAGTCACACCATTATTTTTAGGTTGGCGAATATAAACAGAAGAAAATCCTAGAGTTATAGAATTGTATAGCACAGGACTGGGACCTTGGTTCCACCACATCCATGCTGACCTTCTTGCCCATCCATACTAATTTCATTTGCCACATTAAGACCATATCCTTTTATGTGTCTAAATGCTTCTCAAACGTGATAATTGCATCTGATTCAACCACTCTGTGCATATAAAAAAAAGTTGCCTCCCCTTTAAAATATCCCCTTTAAAGCTCCTACCCTTCACCTTAAAACTATGCTCTTTTTGATACTTCTACCATGGAAAAAGGATTTTGACCATCTACCCTGTCTATGCCTCTCATAATATTATAGACTTCTGCCAAGTCACCCCTCAGCCTCCTTCACTCCAAGGAAACAAGCCCATCCTATCCAATCTCCCCATAACTAAAGTCCGCCAGTCCAGGCAACATCCTGGTGATTCTCCCCTATAGTATTTCCAGCGCAGTCACAACCTTCCTGTAGTGTGGCTACTGAATGCAATACTCCCAAGTGTGGCCTAACCAGTTTTTTATTACAAAGTTGCAACATAGCATCCCAGCTGTTGCATTCTCTGCCCTCACATCTGAAGGCAAGCATGCCTTATGCCACCTTCACCATCATTTCCTAATCCATATTTGGGTTAGTATCAACCTCGCTTTCAAATGGAATGGCAGTGAATCCCAGGTTAAGTATAAATCTTGAAGGTCCAGTCATATAAAGAGATGATGGAACAAGTCCTGGGGAGTATGAATTACTGGTATATTTGCATAATAAGAGGGATTGCTCCTTGCATGCAATAAAAAATGACTAAACATTGTAGTATTTAGTATTTTAAAACTGTTTTCATTAATCTAAATTATAATATATTTCATTGTAATTGCCCATGTATTGTTAACGCCAGTTTATTCTCAATAGTACCAAAAAAGTATATTACCTAATGCTTAAGTATGTCCTTCACAGCTGTTTTTCTGCATTGAAATGAATGGACCCGCTGTTCCTGGGCCAGTTCTAACCTGGCATGAATTCAATGGGCAGATTCTTTAGTATAATTCCTGGGAATTGCAGCAAGTTCATGATCTGCGGTTGGAGAATAGCCAACATATTAGATGCTTTCACATTTGTGCAAGAATCCCAACCTGGGAATACTTAACCTGGGATTCACTGCCATTTCATGTTGTTGCAAGTTTATCTTGCAACAGGGCATTGATACAAAAGAAGTGCAGCTGATTGGAACTAACTCATACTTTTTGGTATCATACATAGCAAACTTCTTTCATTGCCTAGAATTATATTGTATCTTCCTTTTTTTAAAAAAAAGCACATTTCAAATTCATACTGGTTTTTTTTTACATGAATATTTCTATTTCCACCATTGTTTTAAATGCGATACATAGTTCGTAGATTCTGTGAAACCTTCAGTCAACTCGAATGTGGAAACGCAAGCGAACACAGATGCTGTAATTTGGAGCAAAAAACAAACTGCTGGAGGAACTCAGCAGGTCGAGCAGCATCTGTAGAGCCAAAGGACAGTAGACATATCAGGTCAAGACCCTGCATCAAGACTAAGAGTGGAGAGGGACAATGGCCCTCTCACCCAATGGTGAGAGGAACGGGTGAGGCAGGGGCTGGTAGGCAGTAGGTGGAACCAGGTGAGGAGGGGGATGATGGGCAGATGGGAGAGGGGTGGAGTTGAGAGATGGTGGGTGACGGGCAGATAAGGAGAGGGAAAAGGGGCCAGGTGAAGCCAGGAGGACAGGGTGGAAGTCGAGGCAGAGACTGGAACGTGATGTGGAGACACAAGAAGCTGTAAGATAATGTAATTTGATAAGTATGGAAGGTGATGTGGAACCAGATAGGAGGGATGATGGGTAGACTGAATCAGTTGGGGAGGGTATAGGAGGCTCAGTAGGTAGAGTATGTGGTTGATGAGCAGATGGGACCAGTTGGGGGAGGAGAGAACCTGGGCATATGTGAAGGAGAGAGAGGAAGTACAGTTTACCTGAAATTGGAAAATTCAGTGCTCATACTATTGGATTGTATACAACCCAGGTGGAATATGAGGTGCTGTACTTTGTTTGTTTTTGGCCTCACCCTGGCAGTGGAGAAGGCCAAGGACAGATAAGTTGGTATGGGAAGGGAAGTTGAAATAGCATGTAACCAGGAGCTTGACATGGTCATTGTGGATAGGGCACGTATGTTCCACAAAACAGTTGCCTAGTCTACACTTGGTCTTACCAATGTGGAGGAGACCATATCGAGAGCACTGAATGCAGTTGATGAAGTTGGAGGAGGTGCATGTGAATCTCTACCTCACCTGGAATAGCTGTTTATGTCCCGGATGGTGGTGAGGGAAGAGGTGGATGGACAAGTGTTGCACTTCCGATGGTTGCAGAGGAAAATAAGTACTAGCTTTCTCCCCTCTACACTCAGTCCTGATGCAGGGATTTGAACTGAAATGTTGGCCATCCCTTTGCCGCCACAGATGCTGCTTGAGTTCCTGCAGCAATTTGTTTTTTTTGCTCTAAGGATGTGGACTTGGATGTAATTAGTCAAGGCTGATACTCCTGCTATTTTTTTTAATAAGATAGTACCAGCAGAAGATATGTCCAAAGAAGTTAATTCAAAATGGTAACTCAGGTTTGGTTCAGCTGCTGGCCTCATGCCATATCCCTGAGTGTTAAGTGAACAATTTATTGGTATTTAATTGCCCAACTCCAATTGCAGTTGACTGGAGGAATGCTATGTAAGATGGAGGGATTGGTCACACTTTGTGAGAAGAGGTGGAAATAGGAACCTGGAAATTAAAATCTTGTTACTTTGACATAATTTGTAGAGAAGAAACTGAAAGCACTTCGAGAATTATGTTATCATTGGTCTGTCCATGTGCTCTTTCTCCCTTCTCACCACCCATCCTTCTGAATTTTCCCCTCAAACTATTGTCTGTCTTCAGCCCTTTGTAAACTTCAGCCTGCATTTTTCCTGAGTGGGGCCTACCCTCTGCACTCACTCCCTACATTTGCTATTTCCACAAACTTGTCTGATCTCGATTTGGAAGACTGATCTTGCCCATATTTACCTGGAGGAATGTGGCAACAGGGCCTCTGACATTGTAATCAAGTCACTTGGGCAGTGTGAAACTAATTCCGTCCACACAAATTCCCATAAGCCTTTCAGAGCTGACAGCACCCTGCTCCTAGATGTAACATCTCTCAAAGCTGTCAGCATTGGACATTATTTCTGAATGTTATGACAGTCAAACATTTATTAAAACATATTTTAAATAACAAAGGATATAGTTACATATTCCATATACTTGATCCAAGTTTTTTCCCCACAAAGTTCCATACAACCTATTTGGTTGCCGCCATAACCACAAGATCATCCAAGTATCACATGCATACTGATTATTTTAACTTGCTTATTGAGATTATCTGTTTGCATTGCTGTTCAACTCAACTGAAATAGGCCTGAGCAAGGATGTTAGGTTATTTTCAGACACTATGGAGTAACACTCCCACCTGATCACAATAAAAGTTTCACCAGTATACATCTTCAATAATTTTCTTTAAGAGCAGAGACCACAGCAGCACAGGCTTTATATGTACTCTTCCATGAAAGGTTGCTAAGTTGACTGTGGATTTAATACCATACTCTTCCTGGCCTTGCCTTTCTCTTTCTCTGTAACTACCTTCAAAATCTCTATTTGTCTCTGCATATTCTCCGATCATCTGACTTTGGCATGTCATGCATTGCCCTTTCCTTTGTGACTCAGCTGTCTTAACCCAGTGCTCTGGAATTTTCTTTCAAACTCCTCTGCCACTGCTCCTCTAGAAAGACCGACCTTAAACCCATCCAGCATTGGTTGGTGAGAGATTAACCTGTTTGTCTAATAGTTTGAAACAGTAATATTTGTACCTAGGGGAATTGTATCTAAAATATCAACAACAGCTGATGATGTGAGAGACAACAAAATGTACTGAGAAATGGGAATAATTGAGGAAAATGTTATAATTGAATGAAAACTATATTTTTGAGTTGTATGCCTGCATGTGTTGAGTATGTAAAGTTACATGATTCAGTGAAATTCCTTACTTAAAGTTTAATTGTATTTGAATCAGTAACGTTCTTATCTGATAGCAAATATATTCAATTTTTAAATAATAAATTTACCAAAGAAGGGAAATTAGTTCCTCTACACAGATAATACATGCAAATATGTTTTCCATTAGTATGCTATCAGTGGTAGACCAAGTGCCAACTATTCAATGTATTGTGGAAGTGCCTTGTGGGTTGATTCCATTTTTACCCATAAGTAATTTATTTTTAACTATGTATTCGGCATGGATGCATCTGTGCACAATTAATATTGTTTGGTTTTATAAACAAGGTATTGATGCAAGAAAACAGTACAGATGTGTACTTTTGGTTTCAAAGTCCAAAATGATGCCCAATGTAAAACAAAATATGGTGGGGAACTTGCACTAAAAAAGACTTTTCCACAGAATTTAAATATTTTGTTGAGCTTTGATATTGATTCTCTTGAAGTGTTACTCTGTCTTATCTCAAAGTTTACTCTGATAGATTTTCTTTGTTTTTTTTCTTTTTTTTGTGTGTCTCTGTTAAGGAATATTTCTTGATATAAAATGATGCTCCCTGACTCTCCTTCCTGGCCCCCGCTGATACTCTTTTAGACTCTATAAGGAAAAGGAAGTTTTGAATGACATGTCTTCCTGTATTATTCCTCTGCCTTCTCTACCTGGACATTCTCAACTCATCAGCCATCTCTTCACCAGTACCATCTGCATTCTATCCCGAGGCCAGTTATATCCCCAAGTTACCACTGGCTCTTTAATTTCAGAGTTTAAATTTTTGAACATGAAAGTTTTTTATATTGGGGAAAATTGTAGATATTATTGATGAAGATCTTTGGTTATTAAGTTTATCTGTCTCCCTTTATAGAATAGGGGTAAAACATTTGCTGGTAAGTCCTCTGGCCTGGCAGTTTTACCATAGGAAGGTTAAAGATTTTGGTCAGAGCTGCTTCTCTCAAAAAAAAAATCCAAGATTATTTCCACCATGTGATTTGTTAATTTTAAGTGGTGCAGTCTTATTTAAACACCTCAGTTCTGACATTCAATTAACTATGCACTTCCTCCAACCTGTTCTGTTGCACTTGGTGCTCTCAATGTGACCTCCTCTACATCAGTGAGAACAAGCATAGAGTAGGCAACCATTTTGCAGAGCACCTGCATCCTGTCCACAATGACTGCCTTGACCTTCCGGCTGCATGTCACATCATCTCCCCTTCCCATTCCCACACCAACCTGACTGTCCTCTCTCTGCTACCAGGGTGTGGCCAAACCCAGAACTGGAAAAAAAACACCTCAACTCCACTTGGATAGCCTAAAACCAATGGTACAAGCATTGAATTTTATGATTTCAGGTAACCCACACCCACTGTGTTCCATTCCTACTCCTACTGATCCATCTAGGTTCCCTCTCCCTTTGCTTGCCTTTCCCATTTCTATCTCCCTATCACCCACACACCTATCCACCTGGGTTTCTTGTCCCCTGGTACACACTTTCTCTCCCCTCCTCCATCTGATTCCATCTGCCTATCATCCCTCTTTTATCTGGTTCCACATCACCTTTCAGCTTCTGTCTCTGCCTTCCTCTTCTCCTCCCTAACGCAGCTTCATCTATCAATTTTTTTTCCTTATCTGCTTCCATCTATCACCCACAAGTCCATCTCTCCCCTGTCTCCTCATCTGGTTCCACCTATCGCCTACCAGCCCCTGTTTCACTCCCCCCTCACAGCACTTTATACTAGCTCTCGGCTCTCCCTACTCTCTCAGTCGTGATGCAGGGTCACATCTCAGAATGTCAACAATCCCTTTGCCTCTACAGATGCTGCTTCACCTATTGAGTTCCTCTGGCAGTTTGTTCTTTGCTCCAGATTCTAGCATCTGCAGTCTCTTGTGTCTCCAAATTAACCATAATTTTTGGTTTATTAATATATATATGTATATATAATATAAAAAAAATTTTTGGGACTCCTATCTAATTTAACCATCTAATCATTTCTTAAACTTTGCCCTCAGAGATCAGAAATGAAAAACTAACAAAAGCCATGCAAAATACAAGAAGTACAGGAGGAAATTGATAAAGGATTTATTGCGTGTCACCTCATTTTTCATCCAAGGAGTTTTAGATTTTGATGTCACACCTTTCTTCTTTTTGAGCAGTTGGTTAGTTTGTAACCATGTTATCTCCACATTGGAAAACTATTGTTGCGCATATTGTGTATACTGGGTTGGTCTTTGTTTTGTCAATTACAATACTTGATCTCTTATCAAATCACTGAAATTGTTTTACTTCTAGTTGCATATTTTCACTTTTTTTCCTACATAGCTTTCTACAAGTACTTTGAAAACTAAATATATTGTGATCACTATTACACTGATGTTCTCCTACTGAAACACTCTAGTCACCACACTTCATTTGTCAGAAATGGGTACAGCTGTGCCTCATTCCTCACTGGACAACTGCTTTTCTTAATACCTGAAATACAACAGAAAAAGATAAAAACAACAGTTATGTTTGTCATTGTTTGGTAATATAAAATTGTATTGTTTTAGCGAATGTTCTTTTAAACAGTGTCAAATTAGGTTCAGCATCTTTCCGACATAATCCTTGCCTCTATTTAATTGGTGGCTTCCTTTTCATTCACTGACCTGAGGCAAAAGTACTGGGAAATTCACCATAGCTTGTCCACATTGATAAGATTTTCGGTACTATAATTCTAAACCAGAAAATATAAGCATCTAAGTTTTGAGTAGGGATTGGACAGGGGAGGTCTTCTCACTCACTTTTTCATGATCTTTTTCCAAGGAGGAATGTACCCTTCCTAGAGTTTCATATTTAAGTTTCTGACTGTATTCTGTAAGACTAAAAATACAAAAATCATGTAAGAAATACAGGAATAGGCAAGAATAAAATCAGACATAGGTTCACTTTTACTCGTATATTTTTTAAAAACTGAGGAAATTTTGGAACATAACCAACTGTAATAAAGGCTGTTCAGTAGCCACTGTTTTTGTAGTATGTGACAGTTGATTTTTTAAAAAATTTCTGACTAGAACACAAGTCTGACCAGGAGGCAATTTGACATGAGTGATCTAATCTGGTTTAAGGATCACCATATCTTTTTAATGATGGTGTGAACTTTGGCAGGACCAGGCAGCATTAACTGATACTGAGAGAAACTTAACATAGAGACATTACAAAGTATTTTTGTCCTCCATTACCGTGGGCACATTTTTGATTTTAAAAAAAATGATGTTTTAGAAAATAAAGGAAAAAATAGTTGCAAAAATTATTCACTAAATTATTTTGAATGATATGATTTATTGTATCATAAATCTGTCATTAAAACCTAGTGTAAGGTAATTGAATGAGGAACATAAACATTGTATTTTTTTTAACTGTGGAGAGGCAAGCAAGAGACACCAAAAAGAGAAATGTCTTGTTCAGGGGAACTGTAGCTGGTAAACTACAATGTTAACAACAATTAACATATATATTGTTCATTTCCATGATGAGCACAGTAATTGAAATAATATTGTCACTTTCAGATATTTTGTATTTCTTCATGTTGGTGATTCTTTTTTGGTTTTTTTTTGCTCCAATCTATCACTCCTTGTGTCATTTGAAAGATTTGCATTGGATCATCCCCTGATCTTTTAAACCAGAGGGATGAATACCAGATTTAAACAACACATCCCCTTAACTATTTGTTTTACGTTTCTTTCCTTATTTTCCTGTTCTGCTTTATTAAGAGATGGTGAGAAAAGTAGTTTCTGAAGCTGATTTGCAGACCTGGCATTCATCTTGTCCTAGTATCTCACTGTCATCATATTTCCTTTACTTACTTTTCTTATCAATCTTCCCTGAATAATCACTAACTGCTTCTTACTCTTGGCCATCCATTAAACTCCTTTTGTCATTCACTACTCCTTGTTCTATTTTCTACTGCTCTGCTTCCCATCAGTTCTCCCTACAGTACCATTTGTTCCCTCTGAGGACTGAAGAAAGAATCTATAAAATTCAGCATTAACCTGTCTTCCTGTTCACTTTTCATTCTTGCTCCTTTCTCTTTTCTTTACTTTCTCTTTTTTCTCTCTTGATTGACCTCCTTACATTGGCTCTTCCATCTTTGCTGGCTTTTCCTTTTTTCCTATCAGTTGTTTATTTTTTTTTCTTTACAGCTGATTGAATGGTACTGAGGCAGCCTGGAAAATCAGACACACAATCCTCAGACTGTGCAATCCAAATTCAGATCTGAGTCACATTTCTGGTCAAAGGACAAGTACAGGTCTAATCATAAATGTTTGGGGGATAGAACCATATCTTCTCTGTTTCTAATTATTAAGATAATGCACTTCTGATTCCTCTAAGTTGAAGTTTATCTAACTGATCAAATCCCTATATCATATGAAAGATTTGCATTAAATCATCCTACAACCTTTTTCAACTAGAAGAATACACCCCTAATTTGTACAAACCATCTCCAATGTTTTTAAGACCTGGTTGCCATTCTGTGGAATCTTCATTTTCTCCAAATCTAATACAACTCAGGGTAACAAGAGTGACAGGTACAATTTTCCAATCAAAAGCTGCATTGCCTCAATCTGGAGAATTTTGGAAAATTATGACAAATATCTGCATTCCCTACAACTATTTCTTTTCAAAAGCAAGCTGCAGGTCTGCCTGTAGTAAACACGCCCACTTTTGTAGCCAACCAGAGCTTACCGTGTAAGAAATCAGTTCTCAAATATTTTGTCCAAATTATTTACAAAGTCATCAGGCCTTTCGAAGCTTATCACCCTAAAAAATATTATCCATTCTTGGGATGTGGGTTTACTGTCCATCCCTAGTTCTGAAAAATTTTAAAGGGAGCTGCTTTCTTGAACCACTGTGGTCCATGTTTGTGTTGTGAGGGGAATTCCATGATTTTGAAGCAGCAATAATGAAGTGACTGTAATTTATGTCCAAATCAAGATGGAATGGCAGGTAGAGCTTCTGTTATCCATGTTGTTATTAATGTAGTGGAAGCCATGAGCCGGATGCTGGTGCTGTGAAAGCCTGGCTGAGATGCTCGTCTGGTTATGAATGCTTTCATTGTTTGTGAAATCTTGCTATGCATAAGCCTGTTTCTGGATTCCTATCGAACAACATATTATGCCTCAAAACTTCTTGCTTTGGAGTTGTGGTTATGAGGAAATGAAGGGCATTATGTAAGTGTTAATCTTTCTTCCCTCCTTATTTGGAATGGTAAGAAGCAGGTTTGGATCTTAGCGCTCCAAATTCCTTATTTCATAAGTGTCAGTCCTTCTCTTAACAAAGAAGTTGCAAAAATGATCTTAAGCAACCTTGAAAAGTTATTTAATATTATTTTTGAAACTTTCAAGTAAGTTTCTAAACAATTTATACATCATTGCCCGTTAACAACAGTAAAATACACTATGTCATCATTCCCCTAAAACAAAATTGAACCAAAATGAAGGCAATTCATTTGGATTGGTGTAGTTTAAATTATTATCTGCTTCCCAATGTTATTGGCATTCTGGAATGCCCTGATTAACTAGTAGAAATAGTCCAGAATAGCAGCAGTATGTGATTTGGTGCCACATTAGGTCACTATAGAATCCATGAATAACATTTTGTTATACTGAATGTCAGAGGGTTAATGTTCTACATAAATGACTCTATACTGCTGGTATAACAGAAACATTTATTTCAAAGACACTGCCATACAGTGTTAGCTTTGCCTGGGCCCACAGGAGATTATGTGTATGAACTATTCAACTTGATGAGTTTCTGTCGAAGAGCTCCTTTACGTGGCCTAATTAAAACCAGGCTCGTGTTGGGGGCCCAGACTCTGGTTCTTATTTGGCCCACTCCTTGTGTCAGAAGTCAAGTCCCAGGAGAAATGTGAAGTTCATTATGGAGTCATGAGGTTGTTTTACTTTTTTTTATCTCTTCCAGTCTGAATAAATGTGTTTTAGCTTTTTGGCTGGCATTTTATCTGTGAGTAAGATTCCTAACAGATTCCCGAGGGTCAAAATGCCCTTAAGCAACATGATTCCCAAACCTCCAAAACATTCATCTAAATAATGAACTGAAATGAATAAACCACAGGAGTAGAAAAGCTGATTTTGACTTTATGAGCAATCAGCTTATTAGTGTTATACAAATGGTAATTTTAACACCTTGAAGTTCACCAAAACTTATTCTATGCTTTGCCATAATGCATAGGTCTGCTTAGTTTCTTTCACTTTTAAACATTAATGTTAGTTTGGTTTATCCATTCATTTCAGTTTTCCATTTCTTAGCTTGATTAATTCTGTGTTTTTTGATTTGTGTCAAATTATCATATTTGACACAATTATTTGCTGTTGGATGTTCAGTGCTAAACGTGTCTTTGTGTTTTACAAGCAACTTAGAAGCAGATGCAACGTAATAGTGATGCATTTATCCAGATGCTAAAGATTTTCCAAACAGTTTGTGTTTTGTCAACATTTGTGTCAACTTTTCTTTAAGAATTTGACCTTTTCTGTAGGAATTTACTCAATTTTAGTTCCTTTGGTGAACAAAATAGATTGCAGTTGATGCTTCCATTAGTAAACAGAGAAAACCTCAGTATTACAAGTTAACTTATTTTCCGTTACATATGTTTATATCTTGCACAATGTCAGCTAAACCTCAGCACTGCAGATGTTCCAATCTCTGGCCTTACTCTAGTAACATTCTGCAGCACCACTCATGGCCTCCCTAACTGAGTCATTAATCATCTGGCCCTCCACATTTCCACTAACCCTGAGGGATTCTGTAGCTGAGTAATCAATGCTGTGGGTTTGTTACCCAAAAGAAATAGAAGGAGAAATGTAGTCTTAAAATTCTGCATCTGCCCCTTGTCCCTTTTGTTCACTTTCTATTAGCAGAAAGTTTGAATTAGGACTTATCAAAGTGCACTTTCAATCAGGACTTGACAAAATATGAAGCAATCTCCAGGGAATTCACTCTTCTTTAGAAGTGATTATAGTTTCCTTATTTGTCTCAGTGACTGTAGCTTCAGTATTCAAAAGTGAGGTGCAGATATCTTTATTTATGTTTTAAATGGACATCTTGGTGCAGGTGAAATTCCCAATGCTCTTGCTGTTGTTGATGAAGGGATTTATAACTGTGTTAGCATAATTTCACTGAAAATGTTTATATTACTTTTATAAACATGAACCATGCAATATTTTGAATACCTTTGTATATGTACCATATTGGTACTAAATGTTAG
>JARFYF010000052.1:59739027-59749285 GCA_030265395.1 Rhina ancylostomus
ATGGATTGAATCTTATCAGCAACTTCCAGTAATACTGAAATAGATACCTTCCTGTGCTTTTCAGTAAAAGCTTTGAATCTATTACCAAGCATTAACATTTAAGTGGAAACTAATAAAGTAATATGTCTCCAGTTATGGTTATATTTTCTGTTGATGTTGGAGAGCTTTAATCTGATTACACAATAGATATTGTAGAGATAGCTGCATGAAATGTGTTTCTGGGACCAAAGGAAGGTCTGAAAGAAATTGCATTTTTATAGCACTTCCCATGTCTTCAGAATGTTGTAAAGTGCTTTACAGCCAATGAAGCACTGGTGAACTGTAATCATTGTAGCAATGCAGGGAAGTGCAGCAGTCGGTTTTGTACATGGTAAAGATATAGCAACAAGATGGACAATCAGGCAGTCTGATGCCATTTGAGGGTTGAATATTGCCTGCAAGTTGTGTGATATAAGTAAACACAGCAGTCCCTTGATTAACTCCCTATCTGAAATACTTGCTAAAAAAAATATTAAATCATTTTTATCTTCATTGTTGGGTATTTAACACTCTGCAAAGTGAAGATTGGTTGTTGAGCTGTATGTGAACTTCATCAGAAAATATCAATACCATTTAATATTGGCCCAGATCTTCTTCTGAACTGTGAGCCGCTAGAGCTTGCTAGTTACTTTCCCGCTAAATCCACCCTTACGTGGAGTAGGCCCTTGGAGCAAATTTCCATAAGGAAGCTGGTTCCAAGCTGAATGGTAACACCCAGCACAGGGCCTTTCTGATCATAAAAGAGCAAGTCTCACCCACAGAAAAGCTTTGGTAGCTGGTTAAGCCATATCCACGGGTTTAATTGCTATTGAAGCTGTCAAAGAGATTGAATGTCTCTAACATTCATAAACATTCTAAACTTATTGAAAAGATTAAACAGATTAAAATAATTAAAGTTTAACAAAAATGAAACAGCGAAACACTTATCACCAGAAAACAATTCGGAACCATTAACTGCACTTAAATTTACTCGATGAAACAAAAATGTAGATTACATCATACTTGTCCTTTACCCACATGGATATTCTTCTTCTGCTAGGAAAACAGTGGAAGTTTGTGTTCTGTCATTGGACTGACTCCACACATATTTGCAATGTTAAGTGCTGACATTTCTGAGGAAGATTCAAGCCTATCTGTGTTTTATTCCAGCATTTTCTCTTTAGGCAATGTTGCTCAGTGTTACAAAGCACACCATTAGCCCACCGTACTAAAGCTTCAGTCCTGATACAGGGTGTTGACCAAAGACACTGACTATCCCTTTGCTTCCGTGCATGCTGCTTAACCTGGCGAATTCTTGCAGCAGTTTTTTGTTCCATATTCCAGCATCTTCAGTCTCTAGTGTCTCCCATGTACCAAGGTTTGGTTCAAAAGCAGGAATTGCAACTATTACTTTACAATAATTACTCATTCAAAATGCTGAAATACTTTACCAAATTATTTGAGTTTTGCTCTATAAATTTGTAGCTTCACTTTAAATTGTATGATTGATTTACTGCTTTGGAATTCATCCAAGTTCATGGTTGTTTACTCAAAAAAATTCAGGATCCTTTCATACTTGGCTAACATATTTTGAGCTCTTTTGGACTTAAAGTGTCAGTGCTCAAAGCCATTATATATAGCTGATGTTGGGATATTATACCAGTATTTCAGTCTGTAGTTACATGCTTTATATTGTGGATTTTCCAGTGTTTGACATAAAAATATATAGAAGGGTCTGTTGATTCATTTATTACAGGTCCTTCGCAATTTTCCCTCTTCAGATACTGTTTTAAAAAAATTACATGCCACATTTTCTACCTGATGGAGCAGTACCAGATGGTCGTATAATAATCTTTACAAGGGGCAATTGAAACCTCTCCAAATAAACCAGGGCTTCATATAGCAGTTTGTACCAAGTTAGTTTTCCGATATATTTAGCTCAGTTGCTTCTTTCAGATTAGGCATTTTTGCAATGTTAGTTTAAATGCTTATTTGTCAAAGCTTCTTCCGGCTCTGGTTTTGCTCGTGACCTTTAGCATGGGTTGATTTCTTGCTGGCAGTAGAAAGCTGACCTAAACAATTACTCATATGTGACAATATATTCCAGTTACAAGAAAAAAAACTTTTCTGAACCTGATGGGAAATGGTGGCAGTTCAGTGTCCAAGTGCTGTCATTTCTTTGCATCGTGATAAGTTTGGGATTTCCACATGATTTCAGAAGGCCTGAAATTGCTGGCAGCCCTTCAATGTTGGATTCCTTATGCAGCCCCGTGATGGGGAGCAAACTTGCTGCAATTTCCCCACATCAAATGCTAGGGAACCTGCCTGCTTAAAACTGTGGCATGGTACATCTGTTAACAGGAGACAGAGCAACAAATATTGAGGTAATTCACATCTTTTGAATTATAGATGCCCTCAATTTATGTATGTCCTATTTACAAATTTTCAATGTAAGATTATTGACCCTTCAGGGTAGGTGATCTTTATATTCAAGTGGTTATCTGCTCTAAAAATGTTGAATGTTGGGAATAAAGGGCAATTCAAATCCCAGACCAATGGAGAATGATCTTTGTTGACACAATTGATATAAAAACAGAAAATGCTTGAAACACAAGGCTGGCAGCATCTGTGGAAAACAAAACACTTAACATTTCAGGTCAAAGTCCTTTCGTCAGAATTGGGGGAGATGATGGGGCAATGGCAACAGGAGGAAAATGACCTTGATCCCCCTCTGATCTCTTCCTATAGCTGAATTAAGAATGGCTGTATTAGAGCACTGACAGTTGCCTTTTCAACATTGGTGACTTAGAGAATAGAGACCATCCTGACTACTGAAAAAGAGGAAAATAAAAATAAAATCTTAAATAACTTAAAGTAAGGAGTTAGAATTGAATGACTTGAATAAAATTCCCTGAGAATTATGCTATGATGACAATACATGTAGTGCATAGACATCCATGTAGTCACAAACAAATAATGATTAATAAAACCTTCTGGGTGAATGTTTTTTCATTCTAAATAATGTTCTCAGCAAAAGCCTATGCAAAAAAAAAACAAAATTGTAAAATGCATATTGTAACACACTTTCACTGCAAAGGTTTTAGGAATTGGAAGGTAAGCCACTGACTGTAGACGATGCACTCTTTGCTGTGTTCTGCCATTGATATGACTGGACCATTTAGGTTTTTGGTTAGTCTAACTGCCATCCCAGTTCTCTGCAACCCCAGCATGCAAAATGTTAATAGATTCAGCCGTGGAAGGTCAAGGGAGAGATGGCTGGACTTTCTCTTATTTGAAATAAGTACAACCTGTAAAATATGTGGCATAAATATTATCTATTACTTGTCAGCCCAAGTCTGGGATGTTATACAGATTCTTCTGTTGTCTGACATGGGCTGAATCATTACCAGCAGATTTTTGAATGGAGCTATATACTTTATAAACGTAAGTGAACAGCCCAACTTCTGACCTTATGCTAGATGGAAAGAGAAGGGTCATAAGCAAATCAACTGACAGCTGAGGATGGTTGCACAGAAGATGGGAGTTAGGGGGAGGGTTGGTGGTGAGTGAGAGTGTAAGAGTGCATTAGGAATGCTGCACAAACATCAGTTTTCTCTTGGAATCAAAGCTGCACTTTTGGCTCACTTTCAAGAAAAGTAAACCTCTTGAAATATCGTGTGGTTTAGAAAAAAAATTAGTTGAAACAGATTTTAGAAATGTTCTTTATAGAAAAAAAAACCCAGACTGTGTTGTGAAAGCTGCAATCTGCTTGTTTCTTTTGGCAAGAAGTTTACGACCTTATGTTCTCTTCAGTTGTAGAGTAGATGATGTCCCAGTGAAATCCCAGGAGTCTGTTGATCTCAACAGCTGACCTTCATTTACAGAATCTAAAATTAAAAACACTGCTCAGAAACTTGATTGTGTAGTAAATAATAAAGGTATCATAAATATGGAGAAGTCTCATGCTGCTTAGACTTTATAGTACTTATTCTACTGAATCCACAATCAACCTTATTATGGCAGTAGTATTAGATGCGATAAATAAGGGCTTGTTTTGGATCAAAAGTGCTTAATTCCTTAGTTTGTCTAACCCAGTTAATATCACAAGTATCCATTTTAACGTCAACAAGTACTGAAAGCTAAATATCATTCCTTTCATGGTATATCCTCCAAGAATAACTGCTTCCTTGGTTAGTTGAAGATGTGAGCCACAGGTCATGGTGAGAACTCCCACTATCTGAATAGTGCTGCTCCAATTCATTGGAGATTGCATTGCACTTCCACAATTCATGTCCTTGCAGCTGTTGAACAGAGGTTATCTTGCATGACTGGGGGTAAACTTAAAATTCATTCTTCTGAAATGAAGATTATTTTCTGGCTTGGGTTGTTGTGCCACCTTTGGTCATGGGGGATAAAGTGTTGTGATTTCAGTTTTAGACTATTAAATGAAATGGCAGAGCTTCAAATTCATTCTCCCTCTGTACTGAAGTTGTATAAATTTAGAACTGTAATTCAAAATTTACTATTCTATTAGATTTTAGACTTTAAATGCTAATGCTAGCCAGAATTGCTATTGGGATTATAACATCATGAAGGCTTTTTGATAACTTTTATTTAAGAATTATAAAATATGAAAACAAAAATAAGTAGAACAAGCCCTACCACAATTAAAATTGTGTCTTGCTAATTTTCAATGAAGTATCTCCCTCAAACTTCCAGTAAACAGAAGACCTGAGAATGCTTACTACAGTATGATTGTGAGACCATCGTCAAACATGTAGTAGCGAAATCATTGTCATCGATCTGTTGTGCTTAAGTAAATAGTGTTCCAAATAATTAGACATCTGGTTTTTGGATCTGTTGCTTCATAAGTAATGGGCTTTTTATAGGCCTCCTGGTTAGAGTTGCTTAAGGAGAGTTTTTCTACTGACTGACTAATTCTAATCATGTTCCTTCCTGTTTATGCAGTATTTTGTATACGTTTGAATTTTACAATTTTGGTTTTTTTTCACCAGCTTTTGCTGAGATCATTATTTAGAATGAATAAGATCCACCCAGAAGGTTGTATTAATCATTATTTGTTTGTGACTACATGGAAGTCTATGCACTACATGTATTGTCATCATAGCATAATTCTCAGGGAATTTTATTCAAGTGATTCAATTCTATCTCCTTACTTTAAGTTATTTAAGAATTTATTTTTATTTTCCTTATTTCCAGTAGTCAGGATGGTCTCTACTCTCTAATATCACCAATGTTGAAATGGCAGCTGTCAGTGCCATTCTTAATTCAGCTATGTGAGGAGAATAGAGATGGATTAAGGTTATTTTCCTCCCAATTTCCTTCCTCTTTAAAGGGGAAGGTTAGCAGTAGCTTTTAGCTTCTGATAATAGTGACTAGGGCTTGGAGCTATTCATCTGGAAATGGAAAAAAAACTGAACGTGACACATTTTGCCAAACTCATCATTTTTTGAATAGAGGTTTATATTAGATCTTAACAACTCTGTCAGAGAAAATGCTGAACATATGGAGGATATTTACCACCTTGAGGGAATAGGAGGAAGGCAAAGAATCTATATTGAACTCAATCAGGGCAGGGCAGTAGATGTGGTCCACATGGACTTTAGCAAGGCTTTTGACAAGGTCCCGCATGGTAAGCTGGTCTGGAAGGTTAGATCACATGGAATCCAGGATGAGCTGGCCAACTGCATACAAAATTGATTTGGTGGAAGGAGGCAAAGGGTGGTAGTGGAGGGTTATTTTTCAGATTGGAGGCCTGTGACCAGTGGTGTGTATAGGGATAGGTGCTGGGTTCTTTGTTGTTTGTCATCTATATTAACAATTTGGATGAGAATGTTTTTAATATGGTTAGTAAATTTGTGGATGAAACCATAGTTGGTAGTATAGTGGATATTGAAGAGGGTTATTTAAGTTTACAAGGGGATCTAGACCAAATTAGGAAATGGGCCAGAGAATGACAAATGGAATTTAACTTGGACAAGTGCAAAGTGTTGCACTTTATTAAGTTAAACCAGGGCAGAACCCTGGAAAGTGTTGTAAATGGTAGGACCCTGGAAAGTGTTGTAAAGCAGAGAGACCTAGAAGTACAGATACACAGTTTCCTAAAAGTGGAGATACAGGTAAACAGGGTGGTAAAAAAGGTGTTTGGCACGCTTGCATTCATTGGTCAGGGCAACAAGTACAAGAGTCAGAACATCATGTTACAGCTGTACAAAATGTTGGTGAGACTGCATTTGGAACACTGTGTACAGTTCTGGTCACCTGCTGTTAGGAAGCCTGTCATTCAGCTGGAAAGGGTGCAAAAAAGATTCACGAGGACGTTATCAGGACTAGAGGCTTTGAGCTATAAGGGGAGTCTGGATAGGCTGGGACTTTTTTCTGTGGAGTGTAGGAGTCTGAGAGGTTTATAATATCATGAGGGGCAAAGTCTTTATACCAAGGTAGGTAAGTCTAAAACTAGAGGGCTTAAGTTTAAGGTGAGAGAGGAAACATTTAAAAGGGACATAAGAAGCAGCTTTTCCACACAGAGGGTGGAGGGTATATGGAAAAAGCTGCCAGAGGAAGTGGTAGAGATAGGTACAATTATAATGTTTAAAAGACATTTAGACAGGTAGATGGATAAGAAAGGTTTAGCGGGATATGGGACAAATGCGGAGAAATGGAGCTAGCTTAAGTGGACAACTTGGTTGGTATGGACTAGTTAGGCCGACAGGCCTGTTTCTGTGCAGTGTAACTCTGAGTCTATGACTCAACCTAACAGTTCAGTGTATTGAACGGTACTAAATAAGCACTGCTTGCCTTCCTGCTGTAAAGAAGTGGAGTATGGGGCCAAACTGCAGGAAAAAAAATCTTACTTTTTTTTAAATCATTGGTTAGGTGCTTCTTTTGAGTTATCCAGCAGTGGGGGAAATGAATTTTGTGTACTTAATATTAATGAGCTTAATATGAATAATAGCAGAAAAGGAAGTGAAATGTACTTTGCATCAAACTGGCTAGAATAAATTAAAAATATATGCTTGTTCCTCTATTGCCACCTGCTTCAATTCCACCTTCAAAAGGGGAACATCAATCATTGTAGTACAGTATTTCTACTTCCCACCAGCTATCCACATATTGGGTGAAACAACCAATTTAATGTTAAATTATTTTGTCAAAAATGAAGCTTGGAGAAGCTTTGCATATCATCATTCTGGACTGCATTCAAAGCCAGGTTACAGAGATGGAATGATGCCATGCTGAATTTAGAGTAAGTAAAAGCTCAGTTTTCTCTTGGTATTATTGTTCACCACAAGGGAAGAGATTTATATCAAGAGGTATGGACTAATGTATTGCATATGTTAGCTAGATAATTTAGTACCTATAGTGTAAAACTTAACTCAAACAATCCTGTGTCATAAACTATAATGTGAATTGAATCTGATTTCGTGTTACAAAGTTTATAAATAGACTGAATCCTAGCTTAGTCTGGAGTGTCATCTCTAAAAACAAAATGTGGTGTTTGGAGGAGAAAGAGGGCAAAATGTTTAAGGGTTTCAATAATGCAACCCTCTGATTTTGTTTAATTTTATGTATGATGTTGTAAAGGATGCACTATTTTTATAGAGTATAATATATTATTAGCACCATGTGTTTATGGAAACTGTATAGTGTATGGCAACTTGTGTATCCTTTATAAGGTGTATCAAATTATTCTGAATAGAAGTTGTAATTGAAGTGATGTATTCTGGGTCAAATTTATGGTCTTGGAGCGTTAGTCTGATAATGTTAGTGATGTTAGTAAGCTTAAGGCAAATGTCATTTGGACAACAGTTCCACCTGTCTTAGGAAGGCATTGAAGTGGCTTAATGGGAGTCAAATATAATACGTTGTTGAGTTTTATATCCTGGTAGAAAACTCTTCTAAGAAGTAAAAGCACTATTTATAAGAGGTGTGCACTATGCAGAGACATTGATATTACCAGCTAATATCATAAAACCCTGGTGAGTTGGGTGAAATGTTTTATGATAATAGGTGTGCTGCTAACAAATTTGGAGCAATCGTCATAATGAACAAGAAAAAGCAGCTTTTTAATATTTATATAATTTTTGTCTTTTAAATTTTAGAAGTATCAAACTAGAAGGGTAGTTCTAAGCTTCAGATGACCAGCTGGGATTTAGCCCTAACCCTAGAGTGGGAGCCCTATGGGTCCCAGGGATAGTCACCATCCCTGATATTATTTCAAGTAATACTGATGAGCTTGAAATCAATCTACACTTAAAATTACAGACAACCAAGCACATATATGTTTTTATTAAATCAAAATGACATCTGTTCAAAAGATTGTAAATTTTAATTGGTTGCTGGTTAGAAATTCCAGTTTTAACCATTGAGCCAACTGGATTAAAAAAATTATTTTAAGTGTAGTTGTCACTAGGCAGACTAACCCTCAGTGATTAAACCAAATGATGATTTTATTAATTTTCTGTTAAACATTTCTTCAGAGCTGAAACTGTTGCAGCCACAAACACACTTGCTCTTTTAAACAGGATTGCATTACCGAAACTTGTCATTAGAGGGTGCCATGTATCATATTCAGGGCCCTTGGATTATGAAAGACCTGACTTGCGTAAATTCTCCCATACATTTTTATAGCATTTTTCAAGCTTGTAATAATAATAAAATGCTTCATGGTACTCATTAATAACTGGATACAGTATATGTTCCATTAGTTTAATTATGAGTAGTGTTAGAGTGATTATTCAATGAAATTAAACAACAGTAGCAAGTATATGTAGAGCAATTAGGCATGGGTTACTTTGAAAATGGAAGTTTCTGTTTAGTGGAGAAATTGATTTACAGAGAGTTCTCAGGAACAGAACCCTTATGTAATCCAGGAACTGCCTGTATACTGATTCTACAAGTTGTCACCTGTCAAAAATAAATTGTTTAAAATTTCTGGTTCATATTCTAAGGAGCTGAAGAAATATGATGTAATCTTATGAAATGTTATTTTTGGTGGAGGTACTTGGCATATTTTGGGAAAAGTGTACCTATATTTGTATATTGAAAGAGTACATGATTTTGCCAAACCTTGCTCAATTTCTTTGTTACACTGGGTGAAAAACAATACTTCTCTGGAAAAAGCAACCAAGATGCCTTAGCTCTGAGTACACTGTCACCTTCCATTTACCAGATATGTCTCTTACACTTTTTTACACTAATCAGAAACCCATATTGATGCCAGCTCAGATAAACAAATAAATATGCTCAGCCATAGGCAGCAGAAATTGATTCACCATTGGCACTTTATCATTAAACGCTGATGAAGTTAATTCACCTTTCTAGAATAAAAACACAACTTTATTACCATTCTAAACACTGATCACTGTGCATGATGTTCTTAACATGTGTTCTAAATTGCCCTTTCACCAGCCCAATGTTTTTCTTCAAGGTTCTCTTCCCGCAGTCACTTCCATTTAAGTTCAAGCAGCCTTGTTTAACCGGCTTTTCCAAGTACCTTAATCCAGAATTCAGTCTTTGGCTCTTCCTTGCACCAATCATTTTCCATAAGAAGCAGCAAAACAAAATCACAAAAACAAATCTATTTAACTCATCTTGCATCCTAAGTATACTGTGCTTGGCAGGTGATTGTGGATCAGTCTTATAAAGTTTGCCACCTTATTTGCAAGAATTTATTACAGAACTTCATCTGAAGATGGCAGTAGTGGTGTGTGTTAACTTTTCAGCATTTAGCTGCATTGTTAAGGCATTTTCACAATGATCCTGTGTAGGCCTGGATTCTTGGACACCAGCAATCATGAATTACCTCCCAGTAACTGCACACCCAAACATATCTCTCAACAACTGAATCATAATATGAAAAGCTGTGCACAGTTGTGCAACAATGTAAACAGAGACACCTGTGTTCATGATCCCTTTGGTTAGCCAGGGACAATTTTAACATACTACTCACATCGAGGATGTAAAAATAGCAGGAATGTGTTCTGTGCCAAACACTACAGTTGCAGAAACATTTATTCCAGCTTTGTTTTACTGGCCTGGAACCCACACCCGGAATCATCCCCACACAGTCTCCCCCACCCTTGTACTTACCAGGGCCAGGTGCAGAGGGCTGATCTTGCTGGCCCAATGTAGCCCAGACTCCAGCAGCACAATCTTAATGGCAGCTGGGTTTCTGGTGTGCTGAGAAACCAGAGCTTCAGAAATCTTTGACCGCCAG
>JARFYF010000052.1:59760778-59776436 GCA_030265395.1 Rhina ancylostomus
GGCAGGAGATGGCTGAAGGGTGGGGGGGGGGGATAAGGTTTTTTTTAATGGCTCCGAGGAAAATCAGGATTTTGCGTCTGATAGATCCTTCACATATCTAACGTACACTCCTTTCAGAATCTATGCATTATTAATTACAACAAACCCTTAGCGTTTCTGATTTATAAAGTATAAAACAACTAGTGTTTTCCAGATCCATTGCAGGTTAAGAAAGTAATTTTTTTGTGCCGTTACAATAAACAAATGGTGGTCCATGTAATATCCTTTGAATAAAATTCATTCATTTATTATCTGAAAGTTATATCCATTAAAGTTGATTTGTTTTGATATTTCGCACCTTGAAACAAATTTGTAATTGTCCACAATCATTCACTTATCACATAATTGATGTCCTGATTTTGAATACTATCAGTCGTCTTTATTGCTGGATTGTGACTTGAGACTAACATCAGGCATTTCCTGGTACTACTTATGCATGGTCAGTCTTCCAACAAATCAGATTAAATTCCTCGAGCCCCACACTCCAAAATATCATGCTTTTACTTGTATACAACATACAAATTGCTTGGACAGGGAACTGATGAATTGTGATTGTTCTTGTCTGCTGTCTTGTTCAAGTCTTTGATTCAGCTGATTGAATGACAACTCTGGAAAATGCCATTAAACTGAAGCTTTACAGACAGGACAGGCTAAAGGATCATTTGTAACATTTCACATCACTTTCTTGTGAATCATGTTGGTTTTTTACACCTTTTAACTATGTTAAAACTTTTATGTTGTAAATCGTTCTTAACTCAGTTTGAAAATAAAATGACTACCTAACCAATTTCATTAGTTCCCTTTATGTTCTTTACAATGGACAAAAAAATATTATTTTTGATGTTTTAATCATTTGATTTATAGTATTTAGTTCAGCTTTACCTGCACAGCTGCTCAGATTAGATATTTTACAGATTTTGCATTTGAGAACAACTTCAAATGCAATGTATTCTTCATCATAGGTGTGATGACTAAATGTGTGATGGATGCAGAACTCCATATCTCTGTCTGATCTATCTCTTTGTTTATGATAAGTTGAACCATGAGCTGCTTAATGTACTGAAGTTCTAACAGTTTAAAACCACATTGTTCAATTGCTGTTAAAGTCTAGTTGTATTCAGGGTTTCTGTATGCCATGGGTCAGAATGCTGACTTTGTTTGGTAGGGTCAAAGTACAATCTGTAGACAAACTGACACCTGCTTTTTCTATTCCAGGAGTGTTTCTTTATACATAGCAAACTACCACATTCTTGTTTTACCTTTTTCAAATCTGATAGACATTTGGGAGTGGGATATTTGATGTGCCTTGTTCATGTTACTGGAATACACCCCATTGTATTGCAAATATTGAGTAAAGTGCAAAGGTACTTCATAAGAAAGATTTTTATATGTGATGAATAATATCTGATACTCCATTCAACATTTATGCAAAGCATGATATGTCTAATGATACAACAGTTCACAATTTCCAGATCTACTGCAGGTTAATAAAGTGTTTTACTTGTTTTGCATTATGTATTCTTTTGCTATGGTGAGGTTGTTTCCTTAAGGCTACAAGGCTTGCTTATTAAGTAGGTAAAGGTTAAGGTCAAGCACTGTTTAATTGTTCTTGGAATTTGACTGTGTGCATTAGTTCTATTTTGGAGGTTAGATATTGCCTAATATGTTAAAATTGTTTTGCATCTCAAACAAGATGCAAAACTTGACTTCTGCATGATGTATATATTTGTGTATACATGGTTAAGTTTATCTTGCATTGCTAAACAATCTATGTGGATATTTCTTCTCATTTTAGGTTTAAGTTGAAAATGCCTGCAAATGCACATATTCAAAACCGAAGCCATTTTTTAAACAGCTTATTTGATTTGAAAGAAAACTGATACACTTTTTGAAAGCCTGCCAATTACTTAATCTAAATAGGCATTCCATAGAGCCATAGAACAATACAGCACAATACAGGCCCTTCGGCTCACCATGTTGTGCTGCCCTTCAAACTAAGTGATTGTGAATGTTTGTGAAAAAAGTTAACCCCTGGGCCAGAGAAATTGAATTGCAGCTTTGCAATTGCTGAAATGCTTTGCAACATCTTTCAGAATAGTGAATTGAAAGATGTAGAAAGAAAGATCAACTATTTTACCTAAATTAAAACTTGGAGTATGCAACTTAATTTTCCAGTTTAACTGAATTGCTACTTATTCATTCTGGCGGGCAACAGATAAAATGGACAATCTTAATTTTTTTTCCACATTCCCCAAAAAACTGCACCCAGAACTTGCTTTCTTTTAATAAGGAACATAACCTTTACAACATTAAGGGGATTTTTAATATAGTGCTCCAATATTCACTTGCAGCCAACCTGAACATCGAGGTTGAGAACTTTGCTATTAGGTATGTGTTTATGCTCATCAAACAAACTTATGGGGATCTAAGCATTTCATATGTGTGGCTGAGAAATAGAGAATTTAGTGAGTTATCCTGAGGCAATTCACAGTAATGTAATCAAACACCACTGATACTGAGTCAGAGCAGGAGATATTAACAACAATGGCAAAAACCCAAGACAAAATGATAGATTTGAATAAACTTCTTGAGTGAGGAGACAGTATTGGAGATAGGGAGGTCTAGGAAAGGGAGTCCAGCATTTAAAATCTAGCTAGCTGAAGGTGCAGCTTCAATTGGTAAGATGAAAGAAGTAGGAGATGCCCAGGAGGTCAGAGCTCACAAGTGATTAAAACACTGCAGGAGGTCACAGAATTAGAAGTGGATAAGACAATGAGATTTTTAAAATGAAGAGATTGTGGATTACGAATCATTGTAGGGAGTTTGGGAGTGGTGTCTGAAAAGACTTAAGTGCATGTTAGATATACTGTAAGCAAGGTGGATGAATGGGGGGAAGATGAGGCCAGCCAGGAGTGCCTTAGAATGAACAAATCTAAAGGCAGCAAAGCCATGGATGAGGGCCTCGGCAGCAGAGGACGTCATGGAAGTAGGATCTCCCAGAAAAAGAAATTCCATTCTTGGCTTATGATAGATTCTCCCTCGTATGTAATGTGCATATGTGCGTATACTACCTATCATTCGTGGTTACAGCCTGTAGAATGTAATCTACCTACTCTGGTTTCTGCTTCAGATTAATGTTATTACCAAGGTAAAAACTGCAATCTTATGACTTTGCCATCTCAGTCAATTACTGACTCTTTTCATACAGCACTATTATCCACTTTCACAGTAGTTTTAACTGGAAATGTAATTCATAAATGAAGCATTCTTGACAGGTGTATTGTAGAGTAACAAAAAGAGGTTCCCAAAACTTGAGTGATACAAGGCTGAATGGTATTTTAAGAATGCATTGTGATTCCATTAATCTAATTCCATGCGAGGAAAATTAATTTTAAAGTGCTCTTAAGTATCATCTATCATTCATTTGAATGTCAAGTGATCAGCATGGGTGCTCATTAACCAGTCAGCAGCGAGACAGCTTACCAGGTGTGTCTACCTGATAACAGACCCTCAGTTCTTCAGTGGCACAAAGATGACAGCAACTGCAGGCAGGTTTTGTAAACTGGTCGCCATTTGCAAATCTAAGCAACAGTAATTCAAGTGGCAAACCTGAAGCATGAGGTTAAGTGTTGTAAAGCAAAAGCAGCTGAAAAAAGGTGGTTTTACATTTGCTTAGGAGAATGGCTAACAACTAAGGACCCTTATTGTAAATGCACAATTGGAGTCTGCCACTGGCATTCCACAAAATGAACTAAGCACCATGATTAAAACACCCTAAGAAGTTATTGGTCAGTAAATATTGACAGCAAAGTAGATTTTCATCCATTAATCATGTTATGCACTTTCACAGACTGATGATTATTTTATGCAATCTCACAAATAATTTTTATTTTAGTTTGAATTTTTCCATAGTTGACTACAAAGAATCTTCTCCCATTGTTAAAATCTGAAATTGATATAATACTAAGAACTGGGCAAATTGTGCAATTGCTACAAAGGACTGAGATCCTAACAAATTTATCTTCATTGCGTTCAGCAAATTAAATTTAGTTTTATTGTCTGGGGAATATGTTTCCTAGCTTACTCTTCTGCAAATAGAAAACAAATTTTGTATTTTTTCACCTGGCCACATGCAGCTTCTAAAGTTCATTAGCATTGAAAAGGATTCTCACTATCACTACCCTAGAAGTTTACAGCAAAGAAGGCATTTGGCAGCCCACTGCTCTTTGTTAGAACTGTCCCAAATTGTTTGCATTGCCCTGCTTCTTCCATTGTCTTGTGCTTCTCCTCCCTTTACAAAGGTGAGGCAAACCCTAATCATCATGATAAACATACAACATTTGGGTAGCAATCATACAGGAACCCTTGATATATTTTCACATTCTCTGCCCCAGAAACTGAGCGACCACCTGCCACTTCACTATTCTCCATCTTAAAATGAGTACATTAGAACCATTGTTTTCTTATTGAAAGGAAGCTTTGTTGGGAGCAGTTACTTGGCTTAGTAGAGCACCATAAGCAGGCACGTTTGAAATTATGATTACTTAAGCAAAATTAAAGACTATATTTATTAATGTTAGCTCATCACCTGTTAGCTACTAAATATAGTGAAAACTTCAAGAACTCAGCACCAATCATTTGCTGTGTTGGCACAGTCACTGGCAGATGGCATAAGGATAACTCTAAACCAAATGTTATAGTTATTGAAAATGCAATTTACCCCATGTGATCTACATTTTACCAAAAGGGTAATTATTTTTACATTAGGAATAAACACTGGGCTCATAGTCAGACACCGGTAGCAATGTGGCTGGAGAATGAATTGGAATAGAAAAGCCAGTCGATTTTAGCCTCATTAAAAGTTAGGGTATTGAAAATTGTATTGCGTCACAGTGCTGCAGTGGTTCAGCTGGTATTCTGGGCAGAGGATTAATGGCAATGAGGATAATAAACTTCCTGAATTCCCCACATTCCACCTCTGCTTTTATTCCTGGCCAAAGTGATTTGCACTGAACTGGGAAACCTGTCTTCTCAAATGAAATTAGCTAACTAAACAGTAACCAGTGATTAATCCAGACCCCTTCTAGCCTTTATGGATCAATATTATAACAATCACTACAAACGGAACCAGATGCATGCCTTCTGCTATAATTTCATAGCAGACGTGCCGTGAAATGTGAAACAAGAATGTGTTACAGGGCTGCACAAGAAATAGTGACTCTAAATTAAGTATATATTGATTTCAGGTTGTTTGTCAGCATCTGAATTAACAGCTGACATAGCCACTGATGTTGTGGAGCAAGTGTTTGAGACACTTCGAGGCATAACAAGAGCACGGGCTCACATGAAACAGTTCAAGACTTTACACAGTCCTGGCGGCAACGCCCACCAGGTAAGTCTACAGAAATTAATTGAACAGCATACAAGTTTTATTTTTGTTGAAGCTTTTCAACTTATCAGAGAAAAAGTGCAGAATGAAACATATTACATTTTTATAACCTTCATTTCCAGCTTCCTTTCCCACCATGTTTTATATTACTGGTAAGCTTAGTTACAAAACATTCAGTTCCTACATTTAAATCATCAATATAAATTGTAAATTAGTTGTTGTCCAAGCACTGATCCCTGCTGTAATAACAGCATACCAACTGGGAGGTGACTCATTTATTGCTACTGTTTTCTGTCCATTAACTAATCCTCAATCTGTACTAATATCCTTTGAGCTCTAATCGTATGTTGATATTCTCTAGCATGGCACCTTACTAAGTGCTTTCTGAAAATCTCTTCCACTGGTTCTAATCTAGTAACATCCTCAAAAAAAACTCAAATCTATATGTTGAACATTATTTCCCTTTTATAGATCCATGTTGATTCTGGATATCATATTATGATTTTCTGCTACCTCAACCCTATTAGTAGATTCTAGCAATTTCCCTTGTACTGCACCTAAAATTCCTCCATTTCTGGGCACCACACTTTAGGAAGGTTAAGAGGCTTTGCAAAAGAGGGTTCAACAAAGATTTCATGGAATGATCCTGCAGATGAGAGATTATGGTGATGTGAACAGACAAGAGAAGCAGTGATTGTTTCCTTTAGGGCAGAGAAGATAGAGGAGATTGGATAAGGGTATTAAAAATCAAGAAGGGTTTGAATGGTAAACAAAATGAAACTGCTTCCTGCGGCTGAAGATTTGACAGCCAGAGGTCACACGCAGTGAAACATTAAATTTGGGTTTAATGTCTCGCTTTTGTGAATGTAAAAAACCCTGCTGCACTCTTTTGAATAAGAGCTGCAGATTTATCCAGGTCAACATTTTACCTCAACAATTACCCCTCCTGTCTCCAATCTTCACCATCCATTCCACCCACCTCGCTCCATCTGCCTCTCATTTTTTTTCTCTCTGTCTGCCTCCATCTATCACCCACCTGCCACTGTCTCCCAACTCCACCCCCTCCCCTCCCATACCTAGTGGAACCTGACCATCATCTTTCACCTCTCCTCAGTCCGCCAATCATCTCAGGCTCCTGTCTCATCAATCCCCCTCTCCTCTTTATATTCACCATCTCCCCTCAGTCCTGATGCAGGGTTTAGACCCAAAATGTCAACAATTCCATTCCCCTCACAGAAGGTGCTCGACCCGCTGATTTCCTCCAGCAGATTGTTTGTTACCCCCGGATTAACTGGTCACTTGCTGTCTGTGGGACCTTGCTGTGTGCAAGTGACAGTATTTGCCAATAAAGTAGTCAGCATTTGAAGTAAAGTAAGCCCTCTGTAACATTAATCAAAAAAAATCACCTTCATCCATCCGTCCATCCATTAATGGTCATTTCAAAGTCTCATGTTGTAATCTTCCATTTAGACTGAGCGGAAACAGGTGTGTTTGCTCATGGCTTCACATCCCATTAAGGCAAAAAGAGAACACAACTTTTGAATTATTATAAATGGCCATATTGAAAGTTATTTGATTAATACAAAGGTATAGTATCATATGGATCTTTTTATCAGCTACAACAATATACAAGTAGTTTCAATCCTTAAGTAAGTAATCAGTGTGTCAAGGAATTAATGTTACTTATTGGAGTTTGGTCTTTCTTTTAGAAGAGACTTGGGAGTAGTGGTCCCTACTTAAATTGTTGGTGGGTCATTAAAAGCTAATTCATACTGTCAATGCAATTGTGAATTTGCCAAATTCATGGGTGTGGGAAAACAATGGTTACTTTGTCTAAACACACTAAATTATCCAACTTGTGGAAAAAGTATTCAAGGCAATTTTCTGACCTTCCTAAAATTATTTCATTCTTAAGTAGGCAGTGGTTATGCCTCCACAGTTAAATATTATTAAATAGTGTTTTGACATACCATACTAGTAGATCTATGTTTTCAGGCTTAGCATTTCCATGCAATACAGTGGACAAATCATGTTCACCTGAGTGCACTCATTAAATTAGCTGGGGCCTGAACAACAACAGTGACTACATCCCAGAAGTATAGATTTTGCTTGATTTATGAATTTTCACTATAATATCATTGACTCTTGTCTTCAGTTTATGAATCTATTTTTTGCTATAATGAATTACGTCCCACACTGTGCATGGGAATATACTGTACAGAAATGCCCATAATGCATTTCACCCAGCTTTTTTAATTTACAAAACTTCACTTGGAGGAACACATCCCCTTCGTAAATCAAGGAATGGCTGTAATCCATTGGTTGTAAAATGTTGAGGGTGTGAAAGGGTCAATATAAATGTAATTCCATGCCTTAGAATTTAAAGCTTTCTTGTCATAAAGGCCACATGAATATCATGCACATTCTTATGTTTTCTTCTCCCCCATCCAGTCCTAATATATATGCAGATCTGCTTATCAACATATTACTATTATTCTTCAGCAATGCATTTCATAGAGAATGTAGTGGTTAAAATGTCATATTATGAAATGTCACCCAAGAAGATATAAAACAAATGCATGCAGTTAAATTTATAAGCTCTAATTGATAAACTCAGTATAAGTTGCGCATTTTTTAAAAAAATGTATTAAACGAAGTACTGTTTTGAACCATTTACAGAAAGGAAGAATTTTTTTTAGCTTGTAAAAAACTTAGGATAATTGTAATTAAATTGCAACATAGTACCAAGGAGAGCAGACATGTAACCATCAGTGATGTTTGTTATTATTCTTCAACAAAGGTCTTGGCCTCAATCCAAGACTTTTAATTCCAAATGTATTTCAGTTTTGAAGTGTTTGACTGTGTCTGGATGTTAAACAGATGGTCTGTTTTTTGGCTTAGAGCTATTGACTGCTGTTAAAGGCACTTGGGTTTTGCGTGACTAGGAGCTGACAGGCACTCTGGCTTATGCAGCAATTCCAGTACTCTCTACTATCCCTACCCTACCCTACCCAACGCACCCACCAACCCCCATGAAGAAAATTACAGCTATAAGTAATGTTGCCCCACTCAGAGGTGGGGTTGTGTGGCCTGAGGACGATCAGCTCAAATTGTTTAGTTCCATAGAAAAGGTGTTTAATATTGATAGTATTTAAAGCTGAAGTACATAATGGTAACGTTCTGGCACATAGGAGAGGGTGAGCCAATCTAGTAAAATACAGGAAAATAATTTTGATATTATTTCCCTTTTGTCATGGTTAATCAACAGGACAAAATAAAATTTTACATGAGAAACCAACAAATACATGCTTACATGAGCAGTTTTATTTACTTCCAGGACGTGGCGCCTCATTCTTGCATAGAAACAAAACAGTACAGCACTGTAATAGGCCCTTTGGCCCATGATGTCAGTGTCGACCATGATGCCAAATTACACTAATCCCATCTGCACGTGATCCATATCCCTCCGTTTCCTGCAGTTCATGTGCCTTTCTAAATGCCCCTTCAGCTCCACTATCGTGTCTGCTTGCACCACTTCCCTGGCAGCATGTTCCAGGCACCTACCACTCTCTGTGTTTAGAATAAAAACCAACTTGCCCTGCCCATCACCTTTTAACTTTTCTCCTCCTACCTTCAAGATATACCCTCTGGTATTTGACATTTGTACCCTGGGAGAAAGAATTCTGTCTACCCTAGCTATGCCTCTCATAATTTTAGAAACTTCTATCAGGTCTCCCCTCAGCCTCTGACGCTCCAGAGAAAACAACCCTAGTTTGTCCCTTATAGCTAATAATCTCTAATCTAGGCTGTATCCTGGTGAAGCTCTTCTGTGCCCTCTCCAAAGCTCCATATCCTTCCTGTAATATGGAAACCAGAACTGGACACTTCAAATGCAGCCTTACCAAACTTATAGACAGTCACAGCAGACTTGCTACAGCAGAGATGAGAAGAATTGCATGTGTCATTGTATCTTTTTGTTATTAATTAAAGTTGACTAAATGTTTTGTGTTTATTTAAAAATCCTACAAATTCAAGGGAAATTGGTGATAATAGTTTGACTTGTATGCAATAGTTCAAATCCCAATTGCCTTCTAATGCATGATTACTAGATTCACTAAATCTTTGTCCAGATTCTTTGTAAAATCAAAAAGTTTGAACAAATTTTGAGGATGCGGTGTAGTTTTTACATTCATCTTAAATTAACTGATGTATGGTTTGCAGTGATTTAAAAATCTGCAAAACAGCTGCTGTGGTTTTGTCTTTTAATCTGAATTCTCTCTTGCATGCAGAAATGGGCATGCATTTAAGGTGAGAGGGAGGTATATTCAAAGGAGATGTGTAAGGCAAATTTTTTACACAGAGCCAGAGTCTGTGCCTGGACTGAGGGTCAAGAGGAGGTTTACAAGAATGATCCCAGGGATGAAAGTGTTAACGTATGAGGAACTCTAGGCCTGTACTCACTGGAGTTTAGAAAGATGAGGGGGGACCTCATTGAAACCTACTGAATATTGAAAGCCCTGGATAGAGTGGATGTGGAGAGGATGTTTCCACATGTGGGAGAGTCACCAGAGAGCTCACCTCAGAATAAAAGGAAGTCCCTACAGAACAGAGATGAGGAGAAACTTCTTTAGCCAGAAGGTGGTGAATCTGTGGAATTCATTGCCATGGAAAGCTCTGGAGGCCAAATCATTGGGTAGATTTAAAGAGGAGGTTGATAGATTCTTGATTAGTAAGAAAGTCAAAGGTTATGAGGAGAAGGCTGGAAAATGGGGTTGAGAGGGAAAAATATGTCAGCCATGATCTAATGGTAGAGCAGACTTGATGGGCTGAATTGCCTAATTCTACTCCTGTGTTTTCTTCTTCATCTTCATCATCTTCTTCTTCTTCATCGTCTTCATCTTCTTCGTCTTCATCTCTTCTCTTCATCTTAGTCTTCTTCATCTTCGTCTTCTTCGTCTTCATCTCTTCATCGTCGTCTCCGTCGTCTTCTTCATCTTCATCTTCACCTTCATCATCTTCAACTTCTCTTCTTCGTCTTCATCATCTTCTTCATCGTCTTCATCTTCATCTTCTTCGTCATCTCCGTTGTCTTCTTCTTCGTCTTCATCTTCTTCACCTTCATCTTCTTTTCATCGTCTTCATCATCTTGGTCTTCATCTTCGTCTTCATCTTTGTCTTCTTCCTCGTCTTCTTCGTCTTCATCTTCTTCATCGTTTTCTTCGTCTTCTCCTCCTCTTTGTCTTCTCTTTGTCTTCTCTGTCTTCTCTTTGTCTTCTCTGTCTTCACCTTCATCTTCTTCATCTTCTTCCTCGTCTCCGTCGTCTTCGTCTTCATCTTCTTCACCTTCATCTTTTCATCGTCTTCATCGTCGTCTTCATCTGTCTTCTTCGTCTTCTCTTTGTCTTCTTCGTCTTCCTCTTCGTCTTCATCTTCATCTCTTCTTCATCTTCACCATCTTCACCTTCTTCATCATATTCATCTCTTTTTCATCATTGTCTTCTTCTTCGTCTATGTCTTCTTCGTCTTCTTCCTCTTCGTCTTCACCTTCTTGTCTTCTTCGTCTTCGTCTTCTTCCTCTTCTTCCTCTTCGTCTTCATCTTCACCTTCTCATCTTCGTCTTCATCTTCGTCTTTGTCATCTTCATCAT
Source organism: Rhina ancylostomus (assembly GCA_030265395.1). Lineage (NCBI taxonomy): Eukaryota > Metazoa > Chordata > Chondrichthyes > Rhinopristiformes > Rhinidae > Rhina > Rhina ancylostomus. The sequence goes on from JARFYF010000052.1 coordinate 59,771,854, forward strand.
CTTCATCTTCTCTTCATCTTCTTTGTCTTTGTCTTATTCGTGTTCATCATCTTTGTCATCTTCATGTTCTTCATCTGCACCTTCATCTTTGTCTTCATCTTCCTCTTCATCATCATCTTCGTCGTCTTCATCTTCACCATCTTCACCACCTTCATCATCTTCATCTTCTTCTTCGTCATCTACGTCTTCATGTTCATCTTCTGCATCATCTTCTCTTCTTCATCGTCTTCCTCTTCTTCGTCTTCATCTTCTCTTCATCATCTTCATCACCATCTTCATCTTTTTCATCTTCATTTTTCTCTTCTTCATCTTCACCATCATCTTCTTCGTCTTCTTCATCTTCATCTTCTTTGTCGTCTTCATCATCTTCACCATCATCTTCTTCGTCTTCTTCATCTTCATCTTCTTTGTCGTCTTCATCATCATCTTCGTCTTCATCCTTCGTCGTCTTCGTCTTCTTCACCTTCTCGTCTTCGTCTTCTTCACCTTCTCGTCTTCGTCTTCGTCTTCATCTTTTTGTTCGTCTTCATCTTCTCTATCTTCTTCTTTTTCCTCTTTTCATCTTCCTCTTCTTCATCTTCTTTTTCGTCTTTTCATCTTCCTCTTCATCTTCTTTTTCGTCTTTGTCTTCTTCATCTTCTTCGTCTTTGTCTTCTTCATCTTCTTCGTCTTCATCTTCATCTCTTCTTCAGCTTCATCTTCCTCCTTAATCTTCATCATCTTCTCTTTTTCATCTTCATCTTCTTCTTCATCTTCACCTTCTTCATCTACACCTTCTCTTCTTCATCTTCATCTTCTTCGTCTTCTTCGTCTTCATCTTCGTCTTTTTCTTCATCTTCTTCGTCTTCATCTTCTCTTCATCTTCATCTGTCTTCTTCGTCTTCTTCATCGTCGTCTTCTTCGTCTTCTTCATCATCTTCTTCATCTTCTCTTCATCATCTTTTTTGTCTTTGTCTTCTTCATCTTCTTCATCTTCGTCTTCTTCGTCTTCATCTTCTTCATCCTTCGTCATGTTCATCTCCTCTTTTTCTTTTTCATCATCTTCTTCTTCTTTATCTACATCTTCATCTTCTTCATCATCTTCTTCGTCTTCTCTTCTTCGTCTTCTCTTCTTCGTCTTCTCTTCTTCGTCTTCTCTTCTTCGTCTTCTCTTCTTCGTCTTCTTCATCTTCGTCTTCTTCATCTTCGTCTTCATCTTAGTCTTTGTCGTCTTCATCATCGTCTTCGTCTTCATCTTCTTTGTCTTCTTCATTTTGTTCATCTTTGTCTTCATCTTCTTTGTCTTCATCTTCTTCATCTTCACCTTCTCGTCTTCGTCTTCATCTTCATCTTTGTCGTCTTCGTCTTCTTCATCTTCTTCGCCTTCTTCGTCTTTGTCTTCTTCATTGTCTTCATTGTCTTCTTCGTCTTCTTCATCGTCTTCTTCGTCTTCTTCATCGTCTTCTTCGTCTTCTCTTCATCGTCTTCTTCCTCTTCTTCGTCTTTGTCTTCTTCCTCTTCACCATCTTCACCTTCTCCATCTTCTTCTTCATCTTCATCTTCTTTGTCTTTCTCTTCTTCTTCGTCTTCATCATCTTTGTCATCTTCATGTTCTTCATCTTCACCTTCATCATCATCTTCATCTTCGTCTTCATCTTCGTCTTTTTCATCTTTGTCTTCTTCTTCTTCTTCATAATATGAATCTGTTAATTTTATGGATTTGTTAATTTTCAGACTGAATCTGAAGCAGCTCATATTTTGGATATTTCCACATCCTTGTGTATTCCTTTTTTTGAAATAACTATTTGACTTCCTTGTAAAATAAGTTATGAATCAGCCTCTTAAAGTTTAGATTAAAATCTGTGCTGGATAATGGAAAAGAAACATTATGCTGTTGCAAAGTCCCTGTAGTTACACTGAGTTCTGTGCTGCCAGCAATCATTATATGAAGCAAAACTCATTGCTGCCTCCTATCAAAATCACTTGCAATTTCAGTGTAAATTGGGTTCAAGTAGAAATGTTGAAATGTAATATTGTGTCTGGTATGTGAGTCCAAATAATGAAATCCTTCTGGTACTAAAACATAAGTTTCCATATTCAATGAAAAGAATGAAGTATCTCTGTGCAATATCACTTTATAGTATTTTCAGTATGCCATAGCAATCTGTCGGCTGTCTTTTTTCTGTTTTACTGAGTAGAAATTCTAAAACTTGTTCAACAGACTGCGCTATCCCTTGTTCTCTGCTCACTCAGATCCTCCTCCCTTTTCCACACGTGGCTCCATCTGCCCAACATCCCCAAACTCACCTGGTTCCACCTATCCCCTACCAGCCCCTGTCTCACCCCTCCCTCTCACCTCTCTATTCTGGCTATCTTCCCTCTACACTCTCAATCCTGATGCAGGGTCTAGGCCCGAAATGTCGACCATCCCTTTACCTCTGCGAGCGCTGCTTAATCTGCTGAGTTCCTCCAACAGTTTGTCTTTTCCTCCAGATTCCAGCAGCCCCGGTCTCTTGTGTCTCCATGTTAACATTTCAATATTTTCAGACCTTCCTCACCCGACCCACAACAAGGATAAGCTGAAATTAGACAGCGTCCAGCGGACAACCATTCTTAATAGGCAGGTTGGCAATTTATATGTTTCAACAATATTGGCAGCAATTTATCAAGTTTAAACCTGACTGGCTAGGTTTCTCAGAAGCTTGAGGGATGTGAGAACAGTTTTGGGAAGGCACTGTTTGTGAACGAGGAGCAACAGAAATACCAATTTCTTCAGACCAGATCAGCTCTACCCTCCCTGTACATAATTCCACTGCACTGCCAAGGATTGGATACCCACTCGCCTATTCCCATTAGCAATGGTAGGCTCCCGATCTGAGGCTACGGCTTACTCTGGAATGCTCCCTGCCAGAATGGAAGTTTACTGCCTGCTGTGGACGGTGGCATAGAGAGAGGTTGCCTGCAATGAAATTAAGGCTCGGTTGCCTATGGGAAGCTTGGACTTGGTTTTCTCCATTTGCTTCCATTCCCACCTCCCCGCTCTCCTCAACTTGCAACCCTGTCAATGGTCACATAGCAGCCATTTAACCTCCGCCGGGAGTAGTTTCCTCTGAAGCTATCTCGTCCATCATATTCTTATTTCCACATCCTTGTGTATTCCTTTTGTTGAAATAACTATTTGACTTCCTTGTAAAATAATTTATGAATTTTTTCAATTAGTTTTCGTATGTGCTTCTTACACCAACAGGAGGAAATAACTTCTTGCCATTTTATCATCGTCTTCTGTAAACTTGTAAACCACACCAACTGGGTCACTGCGATGGCTGCTGCCCGTGGAAGGCGGCGCGCCAGCTGCCCGACCACTGGCGCCTCGGCCCCACTGCCATCCTCACACGAAAGCCCCATTGCCGCACCGTCCCGCTACCTCCTCCCCCCCTCCTCCTCGCTGCCCATTGGTCCACGTCACATCCCCCGCCGGCTCGCACGGTCCAATCAGCAGAGCGTGGGCGGTGCCCTGGAAAAGCCCATTCATGGCAAGCGCAGGCTTGCTGCTGGCGGGGGCAGTGTGACTCTCACAGGTGGATGCGCTGGGTCCCTGCTCTTGACTTTCTTTCATGTTGGCAAAATTGTATTGTTTAAATAATGCATCTATTTTGAGGGTAGCTTTAATACGATGTAATACTACTTTAACTACCTCAATGGTTAATTTATGTCATTCCTATTTAAATAATAAAGATCAATGTAGACCTAGTGCCAATCTCTGACCCTCTGAGCAGAGGACAAAGAAAAGTAACTTTATCAGTTCCTCTCAAATGCCTGGAATTTTCTGACAATACTAGGGACTGGCCCAAATACATTAGCAAACAATTATACATGGGAGTATTTGGACTGTACAGCAATGAGAGGAGGGAAAGGCAATCTATTTCCTACTGCAATGCTGAACACAAGGAATTCACTTTACGTAATTCTGCTACCAGCAAAGAGATTGCAGATGTGAATTTCCACCGTCATTTTCTCAAGCCTAGCCCTATCCTTGTTAATCCTAATCTTATTGGATTACTTATTATCTTGCAGGCTGAGCTCCAGAAATCAGTGGAGGAAAATGCCAACTTTTAGCTGCAATAATTTTTTTATCCTTCTCCCAGCCATATTTGTAGGCTGCAGTTTAACTAAATGTGCCTGAAGCTTCCCAGTCCTCGACACCAGAAAATTTGGCAGAGTCGGGCAATGGCTAGAAGGGTGGCATTAAGTCCTCATGTCACAAGAACATTCAGATTCTACCAAAGTGAGCTCCCAGCTGGTGAAGGTAGCTACCCCAGTGGTTCAGTGTGTAAATGCATGACTTAATTGTATCCTCCATCATTCTTCAATCTCAGCAGAAGTATTAATTGTTAAGGGTCTGGCCTTATGTCCCTTGGATGTCAGGACTCTCTGTTCTCGCTCCTGCTGGAAAGTATGCTTCTTTCATATTGGGTGAAGCCAGATCTGTTTACCCCAACACTCAAATAACCTGCAGGTTGCCTTAAATAGGTTGTCTTTAGTATTTTGCCCTGGCATAAAGCCAGGGGAACCTTCTCAATATATGGGATCGGCCATGTAGGAGT
>JARFYF010000052.1:59820332-59834271 GCA_030265395.1 Rhina ancylostomus
TTATTATCATAAGTAGTTATTAATAAAGTAGTTTTTAACACTTATACATGTCTCAGTGTGTTTCTGTTGTTGCTGGTTCGTAACAGCATTGAAACAGAAAAAGATGAATCATTGTTTTACTGTGTATTTTCTGATTTAATCCAAATTTATGCAATAGAAGGTTGATGTATGATGTATGAAAAGGAAGAAACTGGGAAACTTACCCATCAGCCCCTTATGGATGTAAACAGGAAATGTGAATCAGTATTTTGCAACATAATGTGCAATGGTCAAATCATTTCGGACAAGGCATTATTTACTCACAAAAAATAGCAGGCAGTAAAATTCTTTTGCACAAAAAGCATGTAACATTATTCTGAAAATTTAGTTAAGAAGTAAGTTAAATTAAAACATAGAAGAAACTCCTACATCCAAACCTTGAAACTTTCCACCTCTTCCACCTTCAAGACATTCTGCAAGTCTTTAACCAATCTGTGCTAATATCTCAAGTGGCTTAGTGTCAAATTTTGTTTGATAACCTTTCTGTGAAGTAAAGTGCCTTGGAACATATTAACATGTTAAGGTGCTATATTAATATAAGGTGTTATTGTTTTATCTGGTTCTGGGCTGAAATAAAGTATCTCCTAAGTCACAGTTTACTGTTACTGTTTGAAGGATGTAACTCTGAAGAATTTTCCAAACACAGGAATAGCATTTGCAGCATTTTGTTTCTGGCAAGTCTGTGAAGAATATTTGATATCATTCCAAAAAACAACTACAAGAACCCCTTAAAAGACAAAGACGAGTGAGCAAAGGCACAAAGGCTGCATAGCACAAGATAAAGCTGTCACATGAAACAGATTTTGTATTTATTTTTAGGGGGAAATAAGCCTATGTTCCTTGTTACTAGTTTCTGGCAGAGGTATTAATTGTTTTTTTATTAATAGAATATTAACGTGATTTTATTATATTTCTTTCCAGCAGTTCATCGTTACAGTTTCTATAAACTACATTCATTAATAGTGAAATAAAGAGCTTAGCCCTGAAGCAGTGTCCTGTGCTTTGGTGTATACTTTCATATCTCTGATATCCCACATGTTCAATCCAGGAACTCGGTCAGGACACACGTGAAGGTAATGACTTGAGTCAAGCATTGTTCCAAAGGAAGGAGGATGGGATTGAGATAAATCAAAATTTTGCCAGCCTCTTGGGCCTAATGGTATTTTGCTTTCTTCATAAATTATTATATTTTCTACTTGTGTTTTGCAAAATTTACGAGCTGGGGATACAAAAAGAGATCACCTCCTGAACATGGCAAAGGCAAGCATTGTGGACACACTCTGGCCACTTGCCAGAGCAACGGAATACATCAATGGCTTGGCAGAAATTTGGGGCTCTCTTTCTGGCTGGTGATCTGGAACCTCTTGCTGGAATATTGCTCTTGGAACCGAGAGAAAATACAAAGAGAAACTTATATTTCACAACAACCCAAAGAGCTTTATAGCCAAAGAATTCTCTGCAGAGAATAGTCACTTGTAGGAAAGATAGTGACCAATTGATGAACCCCCAGCCTCCAAGACAAGGAGGCAATAATGTTCCCATTGACCCTCAGCTGTCACTGACTGGATCTCTTTGCAGTCTCCTCTTTTTGTGAAATTAGTTGAAGAGTCCATAATCTAATTAACATTCTAAGCCATTCCTTCCATTGCCCTTGTCATTGTACAACTGCTGATGTGACATGTAACCAAATTTTCACCATCTTACTGCTAAGTTCTGAGAACTGATTCTTTTTTGCATTTGTAAGACTGAAGAAATACAGGGAATGAAAAATTATGGAGCAACACTAATGAAAAATTATCATTTGTCCTATTAAACTCATTCCTTCCACAGAACTGGACGCCTTCCCCTAACAAGGAGGTTTCCCACCTAATTATTATGCCGAGAGACCAGTCTGCTTAAAAATCATGATTATTCCAAGCCATCATCAAAATATGCGCCCACCCCACATCTTCACTATTTGTCTCGGACTCCAAGATGACATAATGCTACTCTGCAGAACTACAAAGACAATGCATTCAATCAGCACAGCTTATATATCCAATTCTAATTCCCACAGCTGTTTACTCCTCAGTAACTTTTCAGCTAATTTTTATTTTTCAAACTACCTTCAAAATCATTGGGTAATCTGTTGTTGCATCAATGGTCTAATATCACTATCTGTTCCAGCTGATAGACAACAGCAGCAAATTATGTTATAACATCCAAACATGAAGTAATGTTTAAGCACAATCGACAGCTCCACAGGACTGGTATAAAGTCAGAGAAGCAGAGGCTTGAACCTCGATGGAAACATGGTGGATGATCAAGAGAACAACTAAGGAAATTCATCACACATTAGGTGACTGTGAACCCCAGTCCAAGATTCACATGTTTATGAAAATTTCAGAGAGACAAAGGCTAGCTGATTCGTAAAAGATTCTCTGCACTCACCATGTTTGGATCTCCATGGTTATATTCAAGATCGCTCATACCATCTCCAGTTCTCATCCCTTCCTCTCCCAAGCCACATAATAGAGTCATAGAGTTATACAGCTTGGAAACAGACCCTTCGGACCAACAGACCCTTCGGACCAATGCACCCATGTCAACTAAGGTGTCTTCCTGAGCTAATCCCATTTGCCTGAATTTCATGCATATCTCTCTAAACCTATTCTATCCATGAAAGTGTCCAAACGTTTTTTAAACATTGTAATTGTACCCATCTCTACCACTTCCTCTGGCAGCTGGCTGTATATACCCAGCACCTGCTGTGTGAAAAACTTGCTTCGTAGGTCTCCTTTCAATCTTTCCCTTCTCACCTTAAACCCAAGCCCTTTAGTTTGAGACCACCCTACCCTGAGAAAAAGACTGTAACCATCCACCCTATCTATGCCCCTCATGATTTTATAAGCCTCTAAAAGGTCAGCCCTCAGCCTCCTTCACTCCAGGGAAAACAGTCCCAGACTATCGAGTCTCTCTTTATACCTAGCCCTCTAGTCCGAATAACATCATTGTGAACCTTTTCTGAACTGTCTCTAGCTTAAGCACATCCTTTCTATAGTATGATAACTAGAACTGTACACAATATTCCAGGCACATTCTCACCAACGTCCTATACACCTGCATTATGATGTCCCAAATCTTGTACTCAGTGTTTCATCTGATGAAGGCAAGAGTGCCATAAGCCTTGTTCTTCACCTTGTCTCACTGGCCTGTAGTCCCCTGGCTTGTCCTTGCAGCTCTTCTTAAATAAAGGCATGTTGTTAGCCATCTGGAGTCTTCCAGTACCTCACCCGTGGCTAAGGAAGATATAAAAACTGTTCCAGGGTCCCAGCAATTTCTTCCTTAGCTTCTCACGTTGTCCCACAATCTCTTAGGAAAGAGAAAAAAAATGCAGACCTTAACCACATAATTCTGGCCAAGGAATTGCTACATTTTTTAGAAGCTCTATCTTTAGGATTAAGGTACCTATCAGTCTGTTTCAGAGAATTTTAAATATTTCATGGAATAATTCAAAGAAACTTAAAATGTTTTGTCGATGCCCAAGCCAATAGCTTCCTTGGAAAACTGGAACAGATTGTTCACCTCATTTTTTTTGTTTTTACATGTCCATTAAGTTAAACACTATGTTACTGTACCCTGATAACATGGTAAAATGTTATATAAGTGTGTTCATTTCCTTTTATATCTGTGAAACACTAGTAGGAAGGTTAGAGATTTTTATGAAGGTAACAGCACAGACACATAAGGTTTAAGAAGGCATATGTCTTCATTAGCCAGGCCATAGTCTATAAGAACAAGGAAGTTATGGTACAACAACATTGGCTAGGCCACTGCTGGAGTATTTGGTACCGCCCTGTTGAAAGATGAGATTGCACCCGGAGGAAGTGCAAAGGAGATTCACCAGGATGTTGTCTGGGATGGAGTGTTTCCGCTACGATGAGATGGACCGATGGGCTGGATTTGTCTTCTGCACTGTAGGAAAGGCTGAGGTTTTCAAAATTATGAACCTATGATAGTGAGGAACATTTCCCCTTAGCAGAGGTGCCTGCAAACAGACAGCATGCACTTTAGGTAAGGGATAGGAGGTTTAGAAGAGATCTGAAGAAGAATTTTAAAACCTGGAACTCACTACCTGAGGAGTGGTGGAGGCAGGTACTCCCACAACATTTCAAAAATTTAGATGAGGATTTGAAACACCATTGCATAGGAGGCTATGGGCAGAGTACTGAAAAATAGAATTAGTACAGATCAGTACTCGATGGACAGAAAGGACAAAGTGAACAAAAGGCTTATTTCCTTGCTGTCTGACTCTAGCTCTACAAATTGCAAAGCAAATCTGCGGCATCTAACGAACGGTTTGGAACTTGCCACTTTAGCCTGCACATGAGAAGTTGGCCTTTTAACAGCAACCAAAGAGGGAGTGTTGTTATGAAACCAATGCATGTGGAGTTCTGTTTTATAAAACCTCAATCATTCTAACAACCTCTAACCTTTCTTTCTTTGAAACTTCAGTTTTTTCACTAATATGGCAACATTCACTGCAGCATACCTGTGCACACATAAATCGCACTTAGGTAGTGTTGTTTTGGATGCAACACCAGTAGTTAAGGGAATATTTCCTTCTGTTACTATGGAGTTTGTACTGCCTCTTGGCCATTTTTCATCTGACTCTAGTCTCAACACAATTAGATTCTTCAGTTTGGCCCCGACACCTAGTTCTCTGCCAAGTAATGCTCCAGGTGCTGAAACTTTTGAAATAAGCTGGCACAGCTACAAAGGGAGGCCCCTTTGAAACAGCACAATTGGCGAAACATCCCAGTTAATGACTGTTAGTTTTGGCAAGTCTTTCCAGTCAGCACCCTTGCTGTTGTCACTGCATCTTATCATTTTAACAAAAATATCCAGTGATATCAATAATTTTGTCTCACAGCGGTAGTGAATCTCTGGAATTTTCTACCAAGACAGCTACGGAGGCTACAAACAATCTGCTGGTGGACCTCAGTGGGTCAAGCACCATCTGTGAGAAGAAAGGAATTGTTTTGGGTCAAAACCCTGCATCAGGACTGAGAGAGGAGAGGCGAGATGGCCGGTATAGAGAGGAGAAGGGGAGTGGTGAGAAAGGAGTCTGAGGTGATTGGTGGACTGAGGAGGGGTATAAGATGACAGGCAGGTAGGGGAGTTGGGCGAGCGAGTGAGGAGGTTAGATCACTGGAGGTACTCAAAGTGGAAGTAGATAATTTTTTTTGAAAGATTGGGGAATTGAGGGCTATTGGGCACTGGCAGAGAGGGGGAGTTGAGGTCTGGGGTAGATCAACCATGATCAAATGGAATGGCAGGACAGGCTTAGGGGGGCCAGGTGGTCTACTCCTGCTCCTATTTTCATGTGTTTTTTAAAATTTCTTTTGAGTTTCACTAATCAGTGGTAACATCCTGACTTCTTCTGAAGACAGTGGAGTCATCCCATTCTAGGCTAACTGTCCAGAGCAGGTTTACAGGAGTCCATCTCTCAGGAGAGATCTTAAATCCAAGGTCATACCTGCACTTTTAATTGAAATCAAATATTCCACGGCACCTTGAACAATAGCAAGTTTTCCTGTTGCCCGAAATCTACATTTATCCCTCTAGCAACATCACTAAAGCAGATTATTTGGTGGTTATCTCATTGCTTTCACCAAGACCTACTGCATAAGTAGCCTGCTACAATTTCTTATCTTACAGCAATGACTACATGTCTACTTCCAAAGTACCTTGTTAACTCTAAAGGGATTTGGGATGCCCCTTGGGATTTGGGGTTGAGATTTGGGATTGAGAATGTCACTTGCTACTTATCACTCCATGATTAAACATTGTCTCGGTCCTGCTGCGTGCAGGCACGAGCTACTTCATTTGCTGAGCAGTTGAGAATGGAACTTCTAAGATATATTGATGGAAGGAAAATCACTGATGAAGCAGCTAAAGATAGTTAGGTTTAGGACTCTGTCCTGAGAAGCTCGTGCAGTGATATCCTGGGGCTGGGATGATTAACCACTGACAACAACAACCAGCTTCCTTAGTGAGAGGTACGAATCCAATCACTGGAGTATTTTTCCTTTAATGCCAGATTTCCTTGTTGGCAGATCTGTTCAAGTGCTGCCTTGATGTCATTAACAGTCACTTTCACATTACCTCTAAAATTCAGTGCTTTGTTTCAGGTTTCGACCAAGGTTTAATGAGGTCTGGAGCCAGGTGGTCTTGGGAAATCCCATACTGCTTAAAGTTCATGGAAAGTAATAAACTTAAATAGTATTTTAGTGAATGCTTGCTAAAGATGTGGAATCTATTCCCAAAGAGACTGAACTTTCCAAATTTTCTCTCTACCCAACCATCCTGAAGGCCTGGCCCCTCACTGGGACAGAGCTCCCCAGAGCAGTCCCCTTATTCCAGAACTCAGCCCAAGTCAGCATATACGGATTAAGGCAGATTTTTGGATGAAATTATGTTTGGGAGCATTAAGAATTCCACTCTGGGCACTGCTCTATGAATCTAGTAGATCCTAGACGGGCAGCAATGTGTTCAAGGCAGCCCAATATTGGGAAGTGTCCCTGGTACAACTTCTAGGCCATCTTTTCACATGACATGGTCTCAACTCTGTGTTTCAGATATGAAGCCTATACTTTACAAAGATCACTTTTAGCACAGTATGTCCATACATCATCTGTCATTTTGTATGCCTGGACATTCACTTTGTGCCTATAACCTTTCTCAGCCATTGCTTCTGTTGTATTCCCCCAATCCTTGACATCTTCCAGAAATTGCTGCAGAGCATTGGCAAGTATGATATAAATGGCTGATTATAGCTATATTTCTCTGGGACATTGCCAATCTCCTGCTTGGAAAACTGCAAAAATCTCAGGTGTTTTTATTTCATGTAAGTATTCTTTGATGTGTCAATACATGGAAAACTTGAAACTACTCACAAACCTTCTTTAAACCTTCCATACCATTCAGATCTCAGCCCTCAAGACATGTGGGCTTCCTTATTATTGTGCAGAATATTTTCCTTTGGTTCTAACAATTTGTGTCAGGAACCGGAGATAATTATCAGGTGCGTGTGCTGTAAAATACATCAAAATTGCTCTGCTCATGCTTGACTTCTGCACAGCTCTGATGGGTAGCTCAAAGAGGATCATATTTTCCTTTTGACTGTGTCTGACTAACATCTGTGGCATGGAAATTCATCCTTGCACAAGAACACATGCTAAAATGAGTATGTGTGACGGACCTGTGTCAATATCTATCTGAAGCCACTATGAAGTAATTTTAACAAGTTTAAATAACGTTAAGAGTTGTGCACTTGAGTAGTGTAAATGGCAGGGCAGTAGTAGGAACTACAAATTAGCTGTGTGTAATTTTGGGAGTTGCACACGAACTTCAAGCTAACTGGCATAATGTGTGACATCATGGCTGGAGCACTAAAGTGAGGCTTCTCTACTGGATGCATTACTGGATGTAGTGGAGTGATATGGAGTGAAGTGTCATGAGGGGAAGATTCCGGAGGAACTATGCCGCTCCTTTGTCACTGGATTGGATATTACGGTGCTAAAGGTGGATACTCATGGAAAGGATTGAAACAGTCACAAGGCCCTTTGAATAATGATCAGAAATTTGATCCATTGTTTCATTTGAGCTGAATCCACCAATGTCACCTACACCAAATGAAGAAAGTAAGCTCTGTCACACACACAAGCAGACCTGCAATATTCCATCAGTGCCTACTTTTCCATTTGTGGCTCATGCTGTTTCTTTGATGGAAATTCAAGCTCCTATGTTTCAGCAGTGATGGGTTTGATGATTGATATCAATAGTGCAAGCCTGGCTTCCTTCATGGTCACATTATGCTCAGGTCACATTGTAATCCTAAATTATATTACACTGTCTGCACTGCCTAAAGTCCCAGATCCATTCAATGACTGGTTTTAATCTCAGTTCAAATGTGCAGCAGATAACCAGCAGATAACTATGAGGTTTAATTTCTAAACTAAAGAGATATGTTTTACCTTCTGGTGTTGTGAGATCACTGTCATGGATTCCCTATATTATCAGTCAGGGCCTTGTGCAGTAGAGTTAGCTCTGGGAAGAGATCCAGTTAAATGTTTTGCCTTATGTTGATATCCTTCTCCTGGAATCCTGGCCTTTTGTAGTCCCCTTGATGTTTTCTCTATTTACAACATTCCCTTTCAGAACAGCAGTCAGTGTTCTTGTTAGTTTTGGGCAGCTTCCTGTCTTGTATCACTGGGGTGGGCTAAAATGAACAGCTAGATGAAGGATACTCCTGCTGCTGCACAGTAGTGTCATGCTTATAGTGTTAAATAGTAAATTCAACACATGGATTACATCAAACCAAATCCCAACTGCCAAGAAAAAATGTTCACAAACCTGCACCCTGCACAACCCTACCAGTCAGCTTCTGTTATTTTGCTCTCTAAGAATGTTGACTGAAACTGAACGATCATTTACCTGTGCTTATACTTGGCCCTTGAATTTTCATTCACTCCTGCTGTAACTTTGGCAGAAGACTGGTGAAAGAAAGAATGTCAATGGCTACCTTAAGCTGCATCTCACCGCCGTTCCGTTATTCTGAAAAGCTGCCTCCAAAGACAGTTGAAAACAAACCTGCTTGTAACCTGATGCTCCCATTAGTATCAAATCTTGGCAGTAGTCCGTGCAGAATGTCTTAGAGAGTGGTCATATCTTCATGGCTGGAGTGCACCTCACACTCATGGAAAAATTAGTCTCTATCAGGAGCTTTATCAATGTATACAGCATTAAAGACTGCCTCTTGCTGCTCTGTACTCTCGACTGAATCCCACTCATCTCTCTATTGGCCTGAATCCGGCATCCTTGCCCCTAGCCCACCTTTACTGGTTGTACCTTCAGCTTTGTGGGTTCCATTGCCTAAAATTCCTTTCCTGCAATTTACCATCTTCTTATGCTCCCTTGCTTTGTTTTACCATTTCTGAAAAGCACACTTTTGATTAAGCTGTTGTTTGCCCATCCCATTCTTTCCTTCCCAGTCTGACTGTTCATTTAGCTCACACATCCGTGAGGCCAGTTGGAAGACTATTCCTTGTAGAAGGTGCTGCATGATTCCGAGTTGTTGCTATTGCATTCCCTCTTGTGAGCATTGTTTTAGTTATCTTCCACTAACCATGCTTTTGATTTTGTCTTGTTTTTCCTGGCAGCCTCCAGGCAGAAGCTATCTTGGCACTCTTTGCTGGTCTTGTGACATGACAGGATGCACTTAATAAAAGCAATTCCCTTTTAAGATTAGAAGTGTAGATCTTAATCTCACATTTTCTTTGAAATATTTGGATCTTCCTAGTAACAAAGTTTGATCTGTTCTTTGCTCCATTATTCCTTTTTTTTCTCTTCTCTCTTTTAACAATGATTTTTTTCCTCTTTTATGATCCACATGTTAGTGGCACACTCTTACAGAACTACCAAGCCTGTCAGTTTCACAGCATCTTGTAGAAGTTACAAAGGTGCACAGGCACAATTTGCACTGATAACACAATGAGGATATTGAGTTTGTCTTTTGACACAGACAGGACACAAAAGCAACCAACAAAATGATGTACATGCAGCAACTAGTACAGAATAAAACTGGCTTCATTATTTTCGTTATCTAAGAATGACAAAAATGCATTCTTCTTAAACCAACACACTGCAAACTGCAGAAGGTTAGAAAGCTGTAAATCCAGATAGAAAAATACAGGGCATTTATGAATATTTCTGGGCACCATTAATATTTTACAAGAGACTGGCAGAGATACATGATTTTCACATTAAGCATGCACTGAGAAGTTTCCTTACAAATATATCAATTTCATCCCCATATCCTTAATTAACCTCAGTTCAAAACTAGTGAAAAGATAGCTCGTAGGTAACAATGTGCAGATAGTCCTGGAAATTTCCCAAATGTATATGTTTCTTTGCCAGAATTTCCAGACTGCACTTCCGTTCCTTCTCCTCAAGGGAGGAATGCCAGACATAGAAAGAGTTATGTGGAGACAGACATGATGTAAAGGCTGTTAAAGGATTTTGAATGGATAGAAATTTAATTTAGTTCACCCCACACTGAGTGAACTTTAGACGGTGACAATAATTGTCCAAGTTTCCTTTTCAACGATTCCTCTTTGAATGAGACAGTTCCTAATTTATCTGATGCAAAATTAGAAAGGTGTGACTTTTCCTCTCAGAAGGGCATAAAAATTCCATGAATCTTTTTAAAGATGTCCTGGGCAACACTTTTTTTTAACTAACATCACTGAGCAGATCGTTTGGTAACCTTTCCACATTACGATAGTGGCGACATTTTAAAAATAATTGACTGTGAAGTACATTGGAACATCATGAGCGGTATTATATAAATTCAAGCTGTTTCCTTGAAATGATTTTTAGGAATGGAAATAAAATTCTGATTATAGAATCTCAGAATTATTAAATATCTGTTCAAATAATTGCTCAGAAAATGTTACTAATTCATAAAACCGATTATCAGTTCATTTTTCAACTGATAGGTAATGCAAGCACACCAGTGCACACAAAAGAGACACTTTTTGTCAAATATCAGTTCAGAGATTACATGGTGAACATAATGAGATGTTTTTCAGGTTTCTGAATTGTACACATAGATCATTCTGTGTTTGGCTGGTCCGTATAAAACAAGTCAGGAATACAAATCTTGGCATGTCTTTCAGTGATCCTGAATCCCTATGTCTTTAAAGAAAGACAAAGAGGAACGAAAAGGATCTCAGGGAGATTCATCCTCACTCCATCTCACCATTCTTTAAAAAAGAGTAGCGGCACCAGCAAGGGTACAAAAAAAACACATGGTTGTTATCAGAAATACAAGGGTTTACTTCACAGGAAAGGATGAATATTATGGGTTTGTTTTCTCTTGAAAGAAAGAGAAATGTCTTTGATAGAGTAGTTAGAGAGTGCTTCACTCTCTTGTGGGGAAGAGCAAACCTTGAGCAATCAAAACATGAAGGTTATTGGAAATCAAACAAGAAATTGAGAGGAGTCTTCTTTACCCAGAAAATAGTGAGAATGTGGAACTCATTCCTAAAGGGAGTGGTTGAGGTGAATGGTGTAGATTTGAATGCCAAAACAATGGCCCACAGCAACACTCAGATTGACCTACTGACTCAGACTCCAAAAGTTCACTGCGAACAATGTCCATGCCCCTCCTTCTGTGACTGTCAGACATGGCAGGAGGGCTGCCAGAAGGGTGGGTATAGGAGTTATGCAGTGGGCTCAGTGAGGTGGGCGGAGAGGGGTTGGAACAGATGATTATGGGTGGGGGTAGGGCCAGGCAGTGACTGTGGGGCCAGCAGATGATGAATGGCTGGTTGATCAGGTAAAGGATGGGAATGAGGTTCAGTCAGATGATAGAGGGGAGTGATGAACCAAATGGTGAATGGTAGTTGGGTAGATGATGGAGAGAGACATACTGAAGATATTGGCAGTAAGTGAGGATTAAAGTTGATGGTGAGGGTGGGGTGAGGGGGCTGTTAGTGGAGGTGGGAATGTATACCAGCAATGATTGGGAAGGGAAAATTAAAAAGACACCTAACTGGATAATGGTGGCTGCTCGGACTCTCTGGTAGCAGCACAGATTTTGTGGAGCCCTTGAACTAATGCTGAAGCAGACCTCAATCCTCCACTTAAGAACTTCTTCAATGTTCTTCTGAGTCTCATGTACACTATAAGATCTTATAAAGCGATATAAAAAGAGCATTGAACCGACTCTTGTGAGAGACAGCCTCCATGCACTAGCACACAGCACCAATGAAGTGCTAGTGTTACTTTTAGTCTCTGGTCCTCCCACTAGTTTGGGCATATCTGGTATTGAAACATCGGATGCACTTATGTGGAAGCTAGAAGGGAATTGAGTGTTATACCAATAGAGGTAGGATGAGAAGAAACTCATGTAAACCACAGTCTGGCTGGGCCAAATGGCCTGCTTCTCGCTGCAGGTTAGGGGGCCAGAGGCTCAGAGTGCTCAATAATCAGGAAGCATGTTAAGGATGCATGCCTGTGTGTGTGTGTGTGTGTGTGTGTGTGTGTGTGTGTGTGCATGTGCATGTGTATGGGTTTAATGTGCTCCTCTGAAAGTGGTCCTGGACATGGCCCTGTTGAGCTGTACATTCCATTGTCATTCTCTGAATTCTGTCCATGGCTTCCACCCTCTTCATAACACCTACTGAATTGTGTGTAAAGGTGTAAGTACAACAATCTAGGTAGAGCAAAGTTTGACTAAGGAGGCCATAATGGTACTTTGTTATCTGCTCCACATGGTGACAGAATAACTCCGTTGCAAGTTTCATCCAAAACCATGAAGTTATAATTTCTTTCAGTTGTTCAAAGAATTGCTGTATAGACCAGTACATTTTGCTTTTGTTTTCAAATGTCCTGGAATAACAACTTTCTTTTTAATATTTGCAACAATCTCATGAGAAGGTCAAACTAATTTGCCTGGAGAATGGGCATCAGGATGTGGCACTGAAAAGCAGAAAAAAGGTGCACAAAGGATTGGGAGGGATAGATAGCACCAGGACAAAATGTTAGCATGGTGTTAGATAGGGCCAGAGTAAGAGAGAGTACAAGACAATCTCAGATAGGTTTTCTGCACATGGATGTAAATACACTAACTGTATTAAACAAGGCTGAACAGATACAGGTGCAATTAGCCACATAGGATCAAGACATTGGGGATTATAATGGAGATCCAGCTGAAATAGAGGCAGAATGAGATCTAAACATTCCTGGATGCCAGGTGTTCAGGTAGGACAAGGAATAGTAGAAAGGGTGTATTGATTGATGAGGATATTGCAATGCCAGATCAGTCCAGGAATTGACTGCAATAATCAACTTGGTTAGTGCTAAGAAACAATAAAGGTGTTATTACATTATTGAGAGTATTCCATATGATTCTGGGGAATGAGGCAGGCCAAGTGAAGCAAATATCAGTGGGGAATACTTAGGAATAGCAAACATACCATTATAGGGTTTAGAATAGTTATTGAAAAGGGTACAAACCAGTCTAAGGTAAAAAGAGTTAACTGGAGATGGGAATCCAAAAATATTCTGTGGACACATAGAAAATAAATGAGTGAAGGTGGAGATTTGGGGACAAATCAATGGCGAAATACGGGATCTATTCGGGGAGGCTGAAGGCATAGCATGAGGTACTGAATGAATACTTTGCAATTGTATTTACTAGGGGAGAAGATGCTGCTGGAGTGTCAACAAGGATATAATTGAGATACTGGAGGGCTAAAAATTGATAAAAGAAATACAAGAAAGTCTAGCTGTACTTAAATAGGATAAACATATGGGACCCTTCCTGAGGGGTATTTGCCACTATCTTTCAAATTTCTGTACAAACTGGGGAGATGCGTAAGAATTAGACAACTGCAAATGCTAAAACTTTGTGCAAAAACATATCAAAGATGAACTACAGGCCAGTTAGTTAAAAACCATGGTGATGGGAAAACTTCTAAAAACAATAATTAGAGACAGAGCAAGCAATCACTTGGACAAATGTATACTGATTAAGGAAAGCCAGCATTAATTTGTTAAAGGCAAATTTTGTTTAACTAATGATGGAGTTGTTAGATAGTTAACAGAGAGGGTGGATGAGTGAAATATACAGTAAATGGCAGGACCCTTAAGACCATTGCTGTATGGAGGAATCTTGAGGTGCAAGTCCATAGCTCGCTGAAAGTGGCAACACAAGTAGATAGGGTGGTAAAGAAGACAGATGGCATACTTGCCTTTATCAGTTGGAGTGTTGAGTATTAAAGTCAGTAAGTCATGTTGCAGCTGTATAAAACTTTGATTAGGCCACATTTGGAGTATTGTGTGCACTTCT
>JARFYF010000052.1:59834679-59844817 GCA_030265395.1 Rhina ancylostomus
CAGGAAGGTGTGTAATTTAAATTGGCATCGTGTCCAGTACAGACCTTGTGGGCCGAAGGGCCTGTTCCTGTGCTGTTCTCTTCTATGGTCTATGAAATGCAGTTGATGTTGTGCATACGAACTTCTAAAAGGAGCTTGATGAAGTGTCATCTACATGCTTGTGATCAAGGTTGATGGAATAAAAGGGGCAGTAACAACATGGAAAAAAATTGGTAAGTGACAGGAAACAGACTGCAGCAGTAAACAGTTTTTTTCAGACTGGAGGGAAGTTTACAGTGGTGTTTCTTAAGGATTGGTATTGGGACCACTGATAAATATATATTAATGACAATCTCCGTTTTTGCAGATGACACAGGAAGTGTAAGGACAGCAGGCTGCGAGAATGATAATAATAGACTTCAAGACAGGCTGATGGGATGGATGGCAATGTGGCAGATGAAATGTAACACACTAAAATACAAAGTGTTGCACTTCAATAGTAAGAATAAAGAAAGGCAACTAACTTACCAGCACAGTTCTAAAGGAGTAGAGGAACAGACAGATCTGGGGCTTCATGTGCATACTTTCCACTCATCTTTTGTTATTGCATTGTTCTACATATAAGTAACAGATAATGAATAATTTAGTACATTTGTATAGCATTTTCAGATGTGAAAAGAGAGAGTTGCCAGGATGTGCTCTTTCTCCAGGAAAAGTCACCCCATTCTCTTTATTCCCGTTTGTTGAAATCGGTACAAGGCCATTTTAATTTTCAGCCAAACTCTGATATAAGCAGCACAGAACTTTTTCATTTACCTCTTGGGTCTATGCTAGTCCAATGGGCAGATTTAAGTTCATTACTTGGACTGTACTGTCTAGAGTGATATTATCTTACAATTGCCATTGATTACAGCATATTACCACTGGCAGTAATCCAATGCCTGCTGCAATTACTGCTGCTCCACATTGCCAATAAACAAGCCAGAATGGAATACTCTTTATATATTAAATTTACTTTAATTACAAATGCAATAGTTAATTAGCAAAGAAGCAGACTAAGCTATACTTTATAAAAACGGAAGTGGATCTAACTGAAGTTAAGGTGTAAGAGAGATGGTAAGTCATTATTGTAGTGGTCCTCAGTTCCCCATCCAGACTCCAGGGTATTTAAAGACATAGGAGGCAATTTCTAAATCATTGAACATATTTTTCCAGATCGATGTCTGGAAGTTATTTAATAAGGTAGGAAAGACAGCTACATTGATAATGCAACCAACCACCAACTAACCGCCTCAGACAGACACAGAAAGAGGATCATTCAGCATAAAACATCAGACACATGAGGAGGAGGATAACTGGACTTCTTTTCCATGGCCAGGAAGAGAGAAATTGGAAGCTTGTCCTGTGTACCAGACAATGTGAAGTATTCTACTACAATTTGTTTAAACTACTCTGGAGTCACAGGACTACTTAATTTCCCTTTTGACAGTAAGATGTTTTGAACAATAGTAAATGTATGATATTACTAAATTATTCAGGTCAAGGAAGTAAATTGTACCTGGTACTTTATATTTGATAGATACTTTTTCATTTGATAGATCATTTCTTAGATATAGTCAGCATGGCGGTAGTACACAAAGGTTGTTTGACCTGAAATAGTTCTGTTTACTTCTACCCAAATGCTGCCTGACCTGCTGAGTATCTCAAGTTTTTTTCTGTTTTTATAGGGGAAAAGTACACATAGGTTTATCCAAATAGTGTTTTCCTGATGTTGGTGGATAAGGGATAATTGATGACAGGTTCACCAAGAGGATTCACAGTGCTTTGACTTACATTATAGGGTCTTTCATGTTCACTTGAAAGGCAACAGCTCAACACAAAGCTTCTTAAAGATCAGGAATAGATTATATACTCAAGCCCTGAATGTGGTTCAAATCTACAACTTTTTTTTACTAAGTTGTGAATGCTAACATCTAAGCCAAATTGACTTTTACCAGCCAACTAGGAATAAGCTAATGCAGAGAAATTTAACTAGATAAAATAATTAATTAACTCACAAAATTACTTTTTGTCTTTATTTTCTGTTAGTGCAAGCTTAAGTATTTCCAGCTGTTATTACATGGGTGTTTTTCATTTAGGTTTGCTTGCAAAGTGGCTTAATACTCCAAAGTAAAGACCATCCTAAAATCATTTCTATTCAACAAATTGCTAGTTCTGTAATTCAAGGGTGAGTTTTAAAAACTCACAGTATCTTGTGGTAAAAATAAATCTCATTTATTGTTTTATTTGTGCCTCACTTTCAGTGTAAGCTTTTCAAAATCTAAGCCTGTGAATTTTTCACATTTGTTTCAATGAGAGCTACTGCCTCCAAAGTGTGAAAATTTAGTTCATTTTCTCCCCTGTACTTGCCCCATTTAACCTACTGTTGCATTCCTAGAAGTAAGAATATCAGGATCCAGTAGTTTTGTTTAAAAACAATATTTTTATGACACCTCAGACAATGTTGGAGGAGACAGAGGCAGAAATTAGTACTCCCAAATCCAATTAGAGCTGATATGACTGGGATTGAACAGAACCTGGACTATCATAGAGAGTAGACATTCCTTACCAGTAAGCAGAAATTGCAGGGGGTCTCATTTTTCAGAGGTGCAGGAAAAAGAAGTGAGATTTGATGATGTCACCTGCTGCAATTCCTTGGAATCCCATCCCCTGTGCCCCCAATTATCTATCTATGTGAAAAGGAGGAGAAAGACCCTGACACATTCAGAAGTGGTACCCACCTTTTTATTATTACCCAACTCATTTACAGCAGCCATACGTAAAGAGATCAGAGGCTGTATTTGAAAGTAGTCTTTGTAAAATAGGGCCAGTCTTTTCTTCATTGGCTTTCTGGCTGTCAGGCTTGTCAGCATGGTCTTCACATGGCTTGCAGATAGTACACTTCACAGCTCTCCCCCAAGTCAAGTTGTACCAAACTAACATTCCCCACTCAGGATAGGTACATCGCCTGGAAATCAGAACTTCACTGGAGTGAGATGCTCTGAAAATGTTCTGCTCCACCACTGTTAGACCAGCAGATTGGGATCCTGAGCTTTTGGGTCTGAAATGGTTCTTCCTTAGCAAAGTGATCAAATGATTGATAGACCTCAAAGTACTTGTGTTGGTGCCAAATAGTCTGTTTATTTCAAAAAGAATCTCCATTTATAAGAATAGTACCCTCACAATAATTCTAAATTTTAATTGTGTGATGCATGGATTTTCAAATCTTGTAAAAATTGTGTTGTTCAGGATATACTCTACTTGTGGTTAAAGCAAAACCTATACTGTGAACTTCTAGTTAATCCAAGTCCATCTTTACACCAGCCTTTATCATTGCTGAAAAAGTACAGTATGTTCTCGGTTTTGGTGATAACGCTCCTTGACGCAGGAGGGGTTAAAAATGCCGTAAAGCTTTATTCACATTGAATAGCAACCAGATGAATCAGGCTGGAGTATTTACTGCATGAAACAGAGTTCAGCCCCAGTGGCTGAGTCAGTTTACTCTGCAAGGAACTGATGAGGAAGTGTGATCACTTGTCAGTTCTGAGTCACCAATGTCATTATGGGAATCTGCCTTAAACACTTTTTTGAAGTCTTTTAATCTCCAAATAAAATCAAGGAATGCCTAATTCCAGTATATCATTGCCAGAAGAAAATTTTGTAGATGGTGCGCACTGCAACCACTGTGCACCAGTGGTGGAGGGAATGAATGTTTAGGGTGGTAATGATTATAATGGGTTCCTTTCTCCTGGACTGTGTCAAGGAACATTGAGGATGTTAGAGCTGCACACGTCCATGCAAGTGGAAAGGATTCCATCGCACTGCTGATTTATGTCTTGTAGATGGCGGAGAGGATTTTGGTGTTAAAAGATGAATTAGTTGCCACAGAATACCCAGCCTCTGATTGCTCTTGTGGTCAGAGTATTAATGTGGCTGACCCAGTTGCAATTCTGGTCAATGGTAACTCAAGCCCCCTGAGATGTTTATGGGATGGAACTCAGTGATAGTATTGACACTGTAAGTTAAAAGTAGGTAAATAGATTCTCTCCTGTTTTAGAACCCCCCTCACACCCCCACCTCCTGCCTGTGTACTGCCATCTCTGGCATGTTTGTACAATCTTTGGGACAGGATGTAAGTAATGTAGGAGTCTGTTAGAATACAACAATGTCAGGTGGCTGTTTCACTAGTCTGTAGTCTCCCAATTTAGACACATCCCTAGTTGTTTGTGAGGAAGATGTAGGAAGGTTGACTGCACTGGGAGTGACATTGTTGTATCTGAAATTTGTGTCCACATTTATGCTCGGTGGTCAGTCTTGTTTTGCTTCAATGTACTATTAGTGGTACAACTGTGTCATTCAAAAGGCCATTTCACAGTCCACCAGTGTGGAGCCAAACCAAGTGAAGATGGCAGATTTCCTTCCCTAAAGGGCATTAGTGAGTCTGATGGGGTTTTATGACAATCCAGAAGTTTAGTTTTTTTTTAAATTCCAGATTATTAACTGATTTAAAATTCCATAGCAGCTATGAAAGGATTTGAAGTAAGGGCCTTGATTTACAAGTTCAGCAACTAAAGTCATTCATGAGCCATTAAAGTCAGAGAAGCATAGAAAACAGAAGTCCATCAAGGTTTCTGCAGGGATGTCTATGTGCACAAATACCTCACTTCCTTCAACCTCACTTCCTACATCAAGTCAAAAGTAATGAAGTTCTCCAAGACTGAGATCATTTGTTAAGCCGTCTCAACCATTGTCTTCTGTTCCTCTTCCTTAATACTCCTGACATTCTCCATGTCTCTATATATGCTACCTCCTCTCATTCTCTTTCCCTCACTCTATTTGCTTGTCTGTATGTCTCTTCCTTTCTCTGTAGTTCTCTCTTACCTCCTCCCTGTCCTCTGCAAACTTATTTCGTGCATGAGTACCATGAACCCAGTTTTACTCAACCCCAGATCACAAATCCTCTTGGATGTTATTCTTGTTGACATGATAAACAACCTGATAAAAGTCATTAACCTGAAATGTTAACTTTAGTTTCTCCACGGATGCTGACTGACTCATCAAGTATTTCCAGCACTCTCCGTTTCTTCAGGTTTCCAGAATATGTGATATTTTGTATATGATTTTCTTTGGCTAGGATTTCTTTAGTCAAAATTACAAATGACATCCTGGAGGTACTATTGTTCAGCATCACTTCCTCACCTTTCCACAGTAGTTCATTTAGTAAACCGCACCACATTCTTCTTCTATCTCTACTCAACTATTCAATTCTGTGGGACTATACTTGCGTTGTTATACACTCCTCTCCATCCATATGTAATCTTTGGATTTTCAGTAATAACTTCCCTTCCAAGTTACCTCTTCTCACCAGCTCCAAACATATTCTGGATCTGTCCTTTTCCCTTTCTACTTGATGCCTCTTGACCTTGCCATGTAATCTCCAGTCTTTCACCATTCACCCCCATCCTCTTTCCAAGCTAGCATTTCCAAAAGTATAGTAATCTACTGCATGCATCATAACTTTGAACGTGTTGGAATATTGAGAGGGCCAATCGTAGCTAAGTATGGAATCCTGATGAGTCAGAAGATATCACTGTGTTGCATGTGACATTAAATTGAAGACCAGCAGTTTCATCCAAGTAGCCTCTGATGACAAGCAGGCTGCCACACAGTCAGTGATCTGTGTGGGATAAACCAGTGAAAAGTAATTAGGACAGAGAAGCCCTATCTAATAGCTCTTGATTATGCAGCAAACTGAAACTTGAGAAGCTTGAAAGACTGGATGGTAGGACTCAGGAGAAGCAGACAACGTATTCATGAGACAGATCCAGACTTGGTTTAGGATGATGTCACAATAGCATCAGTGAAATTAAGAGTGCCCCATGTTGTGCTTTAAGGCTATGTACTGCCAATAAGAAGCATAAAATCTTATTAATCAATGGATAGGAAGAAACCAATCAGCCCATTACCACTTTCTGCTGCAAAACTATGGTAGATTTTCTTATATAGTTGCTCATTTTCATGAGAAGAAATAGTCGGCTGCCATTTCTCTTGCACAGACCTCAGGTGTGAGCTCACGCTGACTGAGACAATATGGCTGGATATAAGGGAACAAAAAGCAATGCCTGTTCTGTTCCTTCCTTCTCTTGCTGGAGGATAACATTCAGGATAGTCTGAAGGCGTAAAGTTCAAGATTTGTCTTTGTTTTGTTTTCCCCTGTACTCAAATACCTTTTAACATTCACCCCTCTACCAGGCAACAAGGAGACCTGAAGCAAGATGAAGCAGGCAAGAGGCCCTTAACATTCTTGTCTGTGTCATTACACTTCCTGCAGTTGATGTGCTCCTATTTCAGGTACAGGCCAATTTAAATGTTTGAAGAAACATGAGGAAAATTAGGGTAGTGAAACAGAGGCAGGGACTTAACATGCAATGAGAATGCTAAATCCCCCAGGTGCAATTCAGAGAAAAGCCATGCTAATCCCATTTCCTTTCCCCTTTTCCATTTTCTGTAATAGTTCTGCCTTTCCAAACAGTAATCTCTTTTAAATGGTAGCAGTTGTTGGTAAAGTGTTCGACATTCTAATAAATGTCTGTGTAAAACCATTTCCACTATGTTGGCAGCAAACCATTAATTGCTGTTTTTAAGCTAGAGTTTGCTGCCATCTGCTAATAATCATTATAATGTAAATTATATTAAGCTTACATTGATAAGTAGGTCTGTAATTTTTTTCATTTTAGTTTTTGGTTTTGGCCACAGCATTAACCTATATGACACTTTAAGCCAAGCTGAGTGGATGGTAGCCTAGGCTCTGAGACAGTTACTGTCCTTTGGTCTTCTGTTACTTTCTCAAGCACCTCAAAAACCTATCACTTTAATTTGCCCAGCCATTTCCAGATTTTGTGCTTGAAGTTTATGAAAATTCTTGAAATAACAAATTGTGGTCTTTAACAGAAGAAGCAACCAATATTTCTCACTCTCCCTCAATGGTAATTAGATTGTATTGAAAAGCCCACAAAGGTGGTGGACAAAAGGCTCACTGTGTATAAATCAGTGCTGTGCTGAAGTGCCAGGACTAGAAATTTGCTGCTAATATGAGGTGATACACACTCTCTTCCAAAACAATGGATTTTGTATTGTATTAAAAGCAGACAGAACTTTTCCTCAGGGGACCAGGGGAGTTCTTTAGCTGCTCCTGTTGCCAAAAATGCTCCAGCAGCTGAGAATATTGACTTTTTTCCTCACAGGCTTCCTGATAATAGCCAGAATATTGTTAGGAGCATGCTAAAAAAAATCAGTCTGAAAAATTCACTGTCAGCAGCGAGAAGTTGGGCAGATGCAAAACCAACCATGGTTACTTCTTGGGACATGACATAACAATGCACAGGGGAAAGTCTCAAAATCTCAGTCTAAGTTATACACACTAAGAAGTCCTAAACTAAATCCATATTGTGCTTAGTTACATAGTAATTAGCACAGGCAAAAGGACCAAGTTTGGTCACATTGACCGAGAAATAAGGAAATGAATATAGGATAGGCTCCTGCTATCCAGTAATCCATGCCAGAGGTTAGAATAAGCTCAGGAACACCTGTAATGCTTTCCACAGTTAGATGGCCAGCTGGCATTCGTTGTTATGGTTCAAACAGAAAGAAATTCAACTTGTAAGTAATATTACTGATTTGTATTCTAGACAAGGAGGGAGGACGAGGATGAAATTGCTTTCAAATCTCTTCATGGTATTTTTCCTCCGGTCTTATAACCCTTCAAGAAATCTGCACTCCTCTCATAGCACCATCTTGATCACTGAAGTTAATTGCTCCACTGCTGGCATACTTCAAATGCAGAGGTCCCATCTCTCCAGTTCCCACCATTCTTTGCTCCTTCAGGATGCTTCTTAAAACCTATCCCTTTAACCAAAGTTTTTGTGATTTGCCTTAATAACTCAGTCTTTAGTTTGGTGGAATTTTTTTGTTTGATAACACTCCTGCAAACCATTTTAGAACATTTTGCTGCATTAAGGCTATTTTTTTTTAGATGGAAGTTATTGTTGAAGATCAGAGGACAGCATTTATGAAAGTGGGTCTCCTGTACATATTCTGCTGGAAGTCAAACCTTGTCATCACCTAATTGTCTGCTTTTTGATTATGGTTTGATTCAGATTGCTCATTGTGAGGCAGATAATAACTAAAATATTCTTACGAGGAGGGAGTCAATATTAAAGAGGAAATGTACTGCATTTCCAAATCTAAGTTTGTTTATTTACTTTTTAAATATTTGTCATTGCCAATTGATAAAGCAGCATTCCTTTATATCATTGTTAGCAGATGGTGGCTGTCAAAGCCAATCAGCATCAAATACTTACTATAAGGGTTGTCTCTGCATTCCAGAAATGCATGACTGTCAGCCAAAACAATAATGTCCAAATATGTTCTGCTCTATTTCTTCTATATTCCTTGTTCGTTCTTTTCCCCTTTCCCATGCTTGGGTACAGTTCAGCAGATCCCCTTGGGTATCTGACCCAGTGGGATTAATCATGTGTGTGAGGTTTGACTGCGTGGCTATTTCTATCATTGGAGCAGCACAGACAAGCCTGATCTTGTTTCAACATCCACTTTCGTCCATAGTAGGGGGATCGCTGAATACTAATAGAGCATAAAAATCCGAACTGATTTTCCCCTCTCTAATCCCACAGCAGTGAGGCCAACTGTGGTGCCCCTTCTGCTGGGCCATTGTAGATTGCTAACATACTGTGGATTGAACTTGCTACATTCTCAGTCAAGAATGGCTCAGTGATCACAGGATAAACTCACAAATTAAGCTTTCTGTACTAGTTTTTTTCACTTGTGCTCACCAAATAGTTTGAATAATCTTCAAAGATGGTTAATGGAGATAAAAATTAGTTAAGGTCATTGCAATACTGGGACCAAAAGGTTCCACAGAATGTTGTGTTAGATGAATTAAATAATTTATTTTATGTGCACCTATGCATGAGAATGCCCAGTCCTTATTAAAGAATTTTCAAACTTTCATAATCAGCAAACTGACTATAAGTTACTATTTAGATCAGCCTAGTCTAGATAGATAATTTTGATAAATATTAGACCATAAAAAAACCCATTCTTACCATTAGTTGAAACACATACTGTAAAGTATGCAATTACATAAAACTCTTTGTGCTGTGTTTGATTTTAGTCACTTTTAAATTAGACTCATTCCAGTCTGTTGCTATTATTTCAGTCCTTCCAAATGCATATATTTAAATGTCCATATTTATTTCTGAATTTAATCTGTAGTTACGTTGCAAAAATGATTTTATATTTATGAAGCGCTGAAAAACAGTAAATATCTTTAATCTGTAAATTTATGTTTTTATGACGGATGGTGGTTTCAGTCAGATTCAGTGCTATAGACTCTATACAGAGCTCTTACTCACTTCACACGGAAGTGTGAGCCTATATGCACACTACATGGGAATATAGCATTGGCCGTTGTCAAATAGAACATTCTTGTGATTATAGTTTGACAGTTGGAAGTTATAGAATCACACAGTATGGAAACAGGGCGTTCAGCCTAACTTGCCCATTTGCCCACATTTGGCCCACATCCCTCTACACCTTTCCTATGCATGTCCCTGTCCAATTACAAAACAAGTTGTTGTGACCATCACAATTACATATCTTCAAAATAATTTAAAATTATATTTGTAGGGCAATATTAGAGGACCGATTGAGATAAACTTTGTAAACATGAAAAGAATAATGTGGTTCTTTCTGTAATTAATTGGAAATAATAAAGAGAGAATACTTGACCTACTAACTCCTCAGAGCTGAGAGAGGACACTGATATTGATTCACTTATTCTTCCAGTAAACCCAGAAGATTTTAAGCAGCCAGTACTTATAGTAGTTTTCCAATGCCTTGAGATTCCTGCTGCAGGTATTGTAGGTCCCTGAAGCAGATAGGAGGGCAGGTCTGAGGTTCTTATCTTCAAATACCCTTTT
The DNA here is from genome assembly GCA_030265395.1 of Rhina ancylostomus. Classification (NCBI taxonomy): domain Eukaryota; kingdom Metazoa; phylum Chordata; class Chondrichthyes; order Rhinopristiformes; family Rhinidae; genus Rhina; species Rhina ancylostomus. The sequence continues at coordinate 59,844,696 of JARFYF010000052.1, forward strand.
TGTCAACGGACCAAATGTTAGCACGTTGAAGAGAGTGGTGAATTTCATCATCGATATCTACCTTCACCAAGAGGCATTGCTCCACAATGTCATGCTAGCCATGACATTAACTAATGGGTCTG
>JARFYF010000052.1:59848795-59867005 GCA_030265395.1 Rhina ancylostomus
CCACTAGCATTCTTCCAAAGCTTACTTTTAATTGAGTCAATCTAACTGGCTTCTCATAATGGAGTCCACAACAGTGGAAAGATTGTGGAGTGTGGCAGCAAGTTCAACTCAGCTGGGCTGTGAAGTGGCAGGTGGAGTTCAACCCGGAAAAGTGTGAAGTGATACACTTCGGCAGATCGAATTTGAAGGCAGAATACAAGGTTAATGACAGGACTCTTAGCAGTGTGGGGGAACAGAGGGATCTTGGGGTCCATGTCAATACATCACTCAAGGTTGCCGTGCAGGTCGATAGGGTTGTTAAGAAGGTGTATGGAGTGTTGGCCTTCATTAGTCGGGGTATTGAGTTCAAGAGCCGCAAGATAATGTTGCAGCTCTATAGAACTCTGGTTAGACTACACTTGAAGTATTGTGTTCAGTTCTGGTCGCCTCATTACAGAAAGGATGTGGAAGCTTAGAGAGGGTGCAGAGGAGATTTACCAGGATGTTGCCTGGACTGGAGACCATGTTTTACAAGGATAGGTAGAGTGAGCTAGGGCTTTTCTCTTTAGAGAGAAGGAGAATAAGAGGTGACTTGATAGAGGTGCACAAGATGATAAGAGGCGTAGATTGAGTGGACAGTCAGAGACCTTTTCCCAGGGCAAAAATGGCTCACATGAGGGAGCATAATTTTAAGGTGATTAGAGGAAGGTATGGGGGGGATGTCAGAGGTATTTTTTTATTACACAGAGAATGGTGGGCACGTGGAAATGGAGGGCTATGTGGGAGGGAAGGGCGAGATAAATATTAGAGCAGGATAAAATATCGGCACAACATCATGGGCCAAAGGGCCTGTACTGTGCTGTGATGTTCTATGTTCTATGTTTGTCCAACCTCTCCTTGTAACTCATACTCTCTAATCCAGACAAGATCCTTCCTGGTTGCAGTTGCCTTGATCGGGATGCACTGAACACCATCTGCAACTTACTAAGAGCAGCACAAAGCCCATCACAGACATTTCCTTTAATGATCTTTGAACACAAAGACAGATGACACCCACGATACCGTATTTCATTGCCTGTTCTTATCCAATTAAGACAAACGTTTCCAAAACTAAGTAGCAAGTCAACTCTTTTTTTTCTTATAAGTGTAATCATTCAATTAAATATAAGGTTTCTTCTGAAATGAAACAGAAAATTTTCAACAGGAGGTCAGGCGGCATTCAGGGAGAAATGATTAATGTTTCAGAATGTATGTTCTAATCAAAGGTCATCGATCCCAAATATTCTCTATTTCTCTCTCCACAGATGCCGCCTGGCTTGTCCAGCATTTTTTGATGGTATTTCGGATTGACACCATCTACAGTACTTTGCTTAGCACATCGCCTTTGTTCCTGTAAAAATCATCAACTTAGAAGTCTCCTAACAAGTAGGAGGGCAGAAGTAAGGGCCAGTAGGGGCCAAGGAAGTCTCATCAACAGTACAGTGAGATAGTTTCATAATCGACAGGGTATGAATGGTTTAGCCAAGGAGGAAAAAATCAGAGCTTACAGGAGTTGTAGATTTATCTCCAAATGTAAGCTGAAGTAGCTACAAGTGAGTGGGTTTGGTTATTGTCATAATTCTTCCATGAAAACAGGACTCAATTTATAATGTGCTTGGATCTCGGCCAATTTAAAGTCTCATTAAAGGTTCTGCCTGTAGCTGCCTGACAACTTACACAGAGTTTATTTACTTTTTAATCAAGCCCAGCATTTATTGCCCATCTCTAATTGCCCTCAAGGAGGTAGTGAATCATCTTCTTGAATTGCTGCCATTTTTTCTGGTGAAGATGCTTCCACAATGTTGGGAAGAAAGTTGCGATTTAGTCCAGCTAAGGGATCATAGTGCAGTAGCTTTGTTCAGATCAGAGAAAATAGAGATGAGCCAGAAAGAGCTTGTAGTCACCTTTAGTACCTGATCAACTTGATATCTATGTGCTGTTAAAGTGATTCTTTTTTTCTCTCAACAAAGAAGCAAGGATGGCGAACAAAGATTATCCCCTATGATTTGAAGGACTCAATCAGAAATTCAAAATTTAGCCGAGTTAAAATTAAAGAATCTCGTTATTGGGGTGTAGGCAAAGTCTGCCATTTCTTGCCAATCTTAATTGCCTTTGAGGATCACCTGGGATCCATCCTCTTGAATCAGGCAGATAAAAGTATTCGCACAGTGCCCATAGGTAGGGAGTTCAAGGATTGCAGTCCATTGACGATGAGGGGAGAGCAATATTTCCAAGTCAGGTTGACATATGTGACTGGGATGGGGAATTTGTAAGTGGTGCAACCTCTGCACATCTGTTCTCCCAGATGGTGAGGTCATAGGTTTGGCAGACAACAAAGACAGCATGGTGAATTGCTATGGTACGATTTGCTGTTATGTTCAGCAGCAATTAATTAGAAAGCTTTCCTGCCCCATTTCCTTAATATTGTGTCCCTGAGCTGCCAGTTTTTAAAGCAAATGAGGAAAGAATCCCTTTCTCCACCCCACTACAGCTCTTGTGCACAACCTCCACATCACAAATAACCATTGCTTTTCAAATTAAATGAAGAAACCTATAACTTTCTTACATTTAAATTCCTGCAATAGTTTGCTATAATTCTCCAAAGATTTTAAACTTTTATCTAAAGAAATGAACAGGCACATGTACAATAAAATACTTCTTTAAGTATTAGTACAACAATGGACAAAACTCTCAGTCAACAACCTCGGGATCATGTTTATGAACTAACATTCCACAAATGGATAAGTTCTTACATTTTAAAATCTAGAATATAGTCCCATTAATAACAGACCCTGATTTCTCATTCTGTTATCAGCTGAACTCAAGATTATAGAGCTGCTTTTGCACAGTCAGAAAATCTGTCAAATAATAAAAGCAAGTTTTACAAATCTATCAGCTGTCAGATACAAAAGCTGCTAAGTGACATACATTACTATATAACATGTTATTTCAATGACTGAACAAGAATTCTTGGACAGCAAAAAAACAGTGGTTGCTTTCACAACAAAGCTTGTCAGCGAGGCAAATCTGTCACAAACTGATCTTCAGACAACTACACCCATAGGGGTTGTTTTTACATTTGTAATCTATGAAGTCAAAAGAGGTAAAAAAAAAGGACACGAATCCCTGAGATGGAGATGTAACAAATGTCTATTTTTGGACATCAAGTATTTCCCCTTTTTAAATATAATTTATTCTATGATTTCATTGACAGTGCAACATTCAAAAGTGAAAGAGAAATACTATCCTTCCTGCCAAACCACTCCTTCCAAATGAAAACTAAGTATAATTTACAATAAAGGTAGAAAATATTTAAAAATCTCCACAATACTGTATCTGTGCAGAGGGAGAAAGTCAGCATTTTAGATCAAACATTTAACATTTATTAGAGGAATGCAATTGAAAATTTAACATTTATTGGAGAAATGTCATTCCCATTAGAATGGCATTCCTCCAATAATATTTGCATTGTCCTGTCAGGAAATCAGCCTGCTCCTTGTGCAGTTAGATCCCATGGTTGAATTGATAGTTTTTATTCAACCAATCCTCGTTGGCTGATAGCCAATGATTATGAAAGGAACTACTGGAAAAAATTAGGAGTGGTACTGTTGATCCTTCGCTTAAATTTGAAGACATTTGGAGTCCATTTATCCAATATTTTCACATGATGTAGATCCCCCTTCAATAACGTTTTAATTTAGGGGAATGGAGTTGACGACATAATATTGCTCTGTTTCTATTGAGAAATTTTAGCCCAGTTTTTTAAATTTTTGTTTGCTTAGTTTAGTTGACATTGTTTATTTTGTTTTATTGATTTGGGGTTTCTTTTTCTTTTTTTAAAATTATAATAAATCTTTTTCTTTCCTTTTATACTCTATTCATTAACTAAGAGATCAGTGGACTTACAAATTGTTTTGTTTTATATATTTTATTGTATGATTATCTAAGACATGAGTGTTATCCAGTTCTCTTTGTAATACATGTATGAACATTGATGCTTTATATTAATCTGTATTGATTTGAAAACTAATAAAAAAGATTGAAAAAGGAACTGCCAGTTAACAGCTGTTCAAGACATTGGGAAGTCTCAAAGTTCTGGACATACATGGCCAAGAAGTAAATCTGAAATGTCCTGAAACAGATGTTGGTGCATCTGACTGTCTGCTCTGTCTCTGGACATGCCATCAGGTCCAATGGTAAAGCAGAGTCATTCTTAAGCACTAGTGTAGATGCATTTTGGATCTGACCCCTATCTTTATGTCAGGAAGGGTGAGCATGGGAACAGAGACCTCATTTAAATGAGATCCTGTGAAAACTGATGGCTAAGAACTTGTGTTTAAATTTATGTTTTTACTTGTAGCATTAAATACCTTGAAAGCTGTTTTAATATCTTTTAAATGTTTCTATCAGAGAGGTTTAAAAACTGTTCAAAGGGCATTGACAGAAAGCAAGCTGTCAAAGGATGTCTAGACATTCCATGGTGGGGCCTCAGGATATGCTACCTGAGGCCCAGTCACAGTACAGCATACAGTTCACCTGTTGGGTCCAAAGGGTCAGCTCGTGCAGCCCTATACATTCGGGAAAAAGTCCTAGTGGGTGGGAGATGTGGGTTGTGAATCCAGACGTTCGGGTAGGTCCAGCACAAATCAGCCCATTTATCTTGCAAGCAAAAAATACACCAATGCCCCTTTAAAACCTTACAGCCTGCAGCAGTAATATCCAAACATGAACAGGGGAAGAACTGACACCAAAATCAGGCCCATTCTTTTCTAGTGCTGGATTTTCCTTTTGGTATATTCGAAATAGCTCTATCAGTTTCTTTATACAATTTTGTTAATATAACAAAAAACATGAGAACATAAGAAAGTAAGAGTAGGGGTAGGCCACTTGACTCCTCAGTTCTGCCACGTCATTCAATCTGTCCCAGGTCTCATCTCCTCTTGTGAGCCAATTCCCATAGCTCTCAGTTCCCCAATCTTTCAAAACTTTATCATCCTCATCTTTAAATACCCCCAATTATCTAACTTCCACAACCCTTCAGGGGAGAGAATTCCAGAGATTAACCAACCTCTGCAAGTGGTTCCTATGCACCTTAATTTTTAATGGCCAGCCCTTATGTTGTAATTATGTCCCTGCATTCAAGGTTCCTCTACAGGTGGAAACATCTCAATAATTACCCTGTTGTGACCTCTTAGGATGTTATATGTGAGAGGAATGTAAAGGCAGACAAGATTGCAGATGAGTGAAGTGCAGAGAGAACCTAAGTGTTCTTGTGCACAAATTGAAAGTAGCAGCAGGCAGGTGCAGCAAGTGGTTAGCAAATGGCAGATATTGCAAGAGGGTTGGAGTCTAGGAAAGGGGAAGTATTGTTACAATTGTACAGGGTATTCATGAGACTCATACCTGAAATACTATGCACCAATAAGAAAGGATATACTGGCATTGGAGGCAATCCAAAAGAGATTCACTAGGCTAATTCCTGGGATAAGAAGGTTGTTCTATCCCAAATGACTAAATAAATAAGATCTGAATTGTTATAAATTTAGCAGAATAAAGGATAATCTTATTGAAACATATAAGATGCTATGGGGTAATGACAGTTTAACATTGAAATGTTTCTACTAGTGGGAGAATCTCAAACAAAGGGACATAATTACAAGGAAAGTGTATGGTCATTTAAAACTGAGGTGCTTTGGAACAACTTCTTGCAGAGGTTGGTGAAGCCCTGGAATTCTCTATCTTGAATGTTTATGGAGGCTAGATCTTTGGGGTATTTAAAGAGGAAGTAGGTACATTTTTGGAAGATCAAGGAATTGGGAGATATGGGTACCTGGCACAGAGGAAGAGTTGAGGGCCCATGGTAGATCACCCATGATCACATGAATGGTGGGGCAGGCGTGAGGGGCCAAGTAGATTACTCCTGCTCCTATTTCCTTGTGGTCTTATGATCTTTAACCCTGTGATAAATGTCCTTAGCCTGCACCATGAGCGGCATTACAATTCTCTTTGGTGCTCTCTGGGTTAAGGAAGAGAAAATCATTCAGAATTCCTACCCCTGAAGGCAATTCACCAAACCTTTTGCAGGAAGTGCACAGATCCCCTGTGGTCAAGTAACCTGCTGACACTCTCTGTCAAGGCTCAGCCATCAATAATGGCCTACTGAGGAAAATACCAGATGGTGGCTGACACTCTTAGAACTGTATCTCAGCAAGTGTCAACTCTTTTTGGAAGATATCAGCAGAATAAAGGCTGTTTGTATTAGTCTTAAAGGAGGGATTATGCAGCGGGTCCTAGTGTGGATCTCATGGACCACTATCACAAAGAAGACTTAATGGATTTGTTAAGACCGGCTGGCAGGAAGGCATGGTAATAATAAAACCAAAGGCAAATATAAAACGAATTAAAACAGCAGATAAAAGCTTTTTCTAAATGAATCTATTGCAAGTTTTACAATCAAAGTGCACTTTATCAAAACTTGTCAGAACCTTGGTAAAATGTGAATCCATTACCAAAGAAAGTATGATGCACTATCCTACCAAAAACACTTTTTTTTCTGTCTATTCCAACTCAGGGAATGAAGCAAGATTAATGTAAAAGAACTCAGTATTCAAATTTAATAAAACCCCAAGAAAATCATCTAAAGTAATTTTGGTTTATTGCTGACAGAGATATTATATACTGTAAGGGAAATTTGATCCAGTCATTCTCCGACACCAAAAGGATTTGTTTAAAGTTGACAATCCAATAAAAATAATTTAATGTCTGAATTCAGAGACCAGAATTATCTTCATGTAATTGTCTGGCAATTCATAACGAACAATTAGATGGGAGAAAGTCAAAAGGAAATTATTTTTTGAAAGGTTAAATGAATCTGATTTCATAGATTCATCCCGGTGCTTTAATCATTAAAGATGAAAATGTAATGCTTTACTGATAATTATCCTCAGTATGTACATGTATTTTTAAAAGCTTTGAATGCAGATCAAAAGAAAGTCAACTGCTCTCAACAATACCTTCATACATCAAAGTTAGGCATTTATTATATGATGACTATCAGATTTGAATAATTGAATAACCTATCATTTTTCAAATTCAATGTAACATTCTCCCTGAAGCTCTATTTGAAGTAACAGCAAATGTCACATTGATCATAATAGGCCAACAGTTACATTGTTGCAAGAAAACAAGAGCTGGGGTGGAATGCAGATGTGTGGGAGAGATATACATGCAACAACTGTATTATGGAGGGGTTGCATTCCTAGAAAATATTCTGTATTGCAATTTTCCATAACACGAAGTTGCTTCATCTGTGCATGTGTCAAGAAACATGAATTGAAAAAAAACTACTTATTTACTTCTTTTCACATAAATTTCTAAGAATGAATTTTATTAGTTTCTCAAATTCTTGGGTAATGATTTATGAATTTCCATTACCCAAGTGGCCAGAACATGCAAGTTGCCTGTATTTCTCCACAGATGGAAGGAAGAGAAAGTAGCATAGAACCCACACCTCCTCTCTTGCCACCATCCAGGGCCTAAACAGCCCTTCCAGGTGAAGCAGACTTTCACATGCCCTCTACTGTCCTTGTTTATTGCATCTAGTGCTCCCAAAGTGGCCTTTTACATCAGTGAGACCAGGTGCTGACTAGGTGACTGCTTTGCCAAGCACCTGCGCTCCATCCACCAAGGCCTTCTGGAGCTCCTGCCCCATCAACTTGTTTCTTTCCCTTCCTCCACCCACTTCTACTGCCCAACACTCACACACTGCTTCCACCGGGTCCTGTTCCCCAACAATCTTCCCATCCCACCTCCCTTATTTGGATCTTTACTCCAGCATCCTTTCCTATCTGATTCCATCATCTATAGCCTTTGTCACTTACACCTATCACCCCTCAGCTTCTGTCACTATTTCCACTTTTCTCTCCTCCATCTGCCTATCAACTCCTCCTCACCTGGATCCATCTATCGCTTGTTAGCTCTTGCTCCACCCCTTCCCTTTACCACTTTATACTGGCTATCTCTTTCAGTCCAGATGAAAGGTCTTGACTGGAAACATTGACAGTCCATTTCTCTTCATGGATACTGCCTGATCCACTGAGTTGCTCAAGCATCTTGTTTGTTGCTCCACATTCCAGTATCTGCAGTCTCTTGTGTCTCCAAATTTTGGGAGTGAGCAAGTTTGTAATGTATGTAGACATCACTATCTTCTCAATTCTTTATGCTGGAAAAGGTGCTGACATAATTTCAAGCTAAGCTGACCTAAGAGACATTTGGCAATGGGACTGTTTTCTTTCACTAGACTGGAGGCTTTGGTGGAAGAGATGATAAAGTGAGCTAGAAAGTCTTCCAGTGGCAGATTCCAAAGGCCATGGGAGAAGAAATTTCTTTCAATCAGTGCCAAGAATCAAGCCCCAAAGATTCAGGTATAAAAACGCAACTCAATAACCTCAATGAAGTTCAATGGGTCATCAGTGAGAACATTTGTAAATGCCAATAACCCAACTGTAGCACTAGCCTCAGTCCCTGCTTTCAGTGCGCCACACTCCCATCACTCACCTACTAACAATCTATTAATCAGGCCTGAGCCAAGCTTTATTTGCTTTAATACACCCTCAGATATTTATCATTGCTGCAAACTTCACATTTATATCTGGAAGCATCGCAAATATTCATTCATGACAACTATATTAACCAAGCACATTGTGCCACACCAATGAACAAACTTCACCTGCATATGTGGAGAAAGTGGCTCACAACTCTAGCAACAGTGTCTAACTGATGAGCATCAGAAATCAGTGCATCATTTGCCCTACATTAAAATCCATGCCCACTATAACTCAAATTGCCATAAGAGTGTATGGCCAGAAGTGGAGAGGAAGCCATAGATGGTAGCAGTACCTTCATATCTAATCTTTCAAACACCCACTTCACCCTTGTCTCAATCGCCTCTGCTTTACATGATATTGAAACTCTTGCTTTCTACCCAATAAATCCCCAACTATATATTTGTGCCTTTCTCCTTTTCATATGCCCAAGCACTGCAAAATGAGCAGTGCTGAAGAGTTAAAATATACACTGCTAAATCAATTTAATAGTGCCAGAGGTTTCCAGAACCTTAAGTAATTTTCCAAATCATTTCTAAGCCAGATGCGAGATTAACCACACAGAGGTTAATTTAGTGATAAGATCATCATATGGTGAGTTACCTGCTAATAATAGCCCAATGGAGGGGGAAAGGATAACATAGTTGTCTCATTCCAGACAAAAAAAAATCACCATTGATTTCTGATGCAGAGGAATTGAATGAGGACCATTGAGGCAGCCTGCAGTGGCTGGCAGGTATCCACTGTGGAACAGTTGGTGCATTGAGAGTCCCATTTCAAAGCTTCAGCACCACCTTGCAGAACACGCTGTGCAAAGTCTAGAGCCCAACTTTTCTAGCATGAATGTAGTGGCCAGCTCAGTTTCGATGTGCAGACTTTAATTTCATGCACCATCTGATGACCAATGCCCAGCTTCTATTACAGTGTAGCGGCTAGCTACACTGAATAAAGACATGGGACACTTGTTTGGAGTCCAAGAGTCAAATGAACGACTGGGGTGCACTGCCCCTTTAATAAACACCGTTCCCGCGCTGACATCACGCGCAGGTCACGTGACTTTCCCGCGCGTGGGCTCCACTAGCTCACAAAGGAGGAGTGCCCCGCGCCATCTTGTGTTGGGGCCTCTGATGACGCTCGCAATCGTGGGAGCCGGTTCATGAAAGGTAAGTCGCCACAATGACATCTTATGTGGGAATGATATTGAGAAAAGTCAGATGTGCCAAGGTAAATTGTGCCTGGAATTGCCAGGTCCAGTAAGCTGATGGAAATGGCTTCTGCTGAAAATGGTTAGTAATGTGTTAAAACATGAGCAAAACAGCCTTTATGCATAATTTACACAAAAAGGACATGCTCCAATATCTGGGCTGTTATGTCTGTGTCAGAGCACATTCATACTGAATTCTTACAATTTTCTTACTCTTTCCTGAAACTCACTCAGGGGACAAGTTGCTTGAGTGCTCCTGGCCACTGGACTGAGAAAAAGATTCAAGAATGTGCTCAAAGCAACCTTGAAGAAATGCAACACCCCACTGAATCCAGTGAACCTCTGGCCCATGACCAATCAAATGTGGAGGAGGAGCATTTAGGATGAAACTGAGAGCCAAAATCCTATTTACGAATAGGAAACTCACTGTCACACCACAGCCACACGAGGATACCAAGAACCCCTCAAATTCTATCACACTCAACACCCAGTGGACCTCTGCCTACCATTCCATCAGAATAGGGGAAATAAATGTGTACTTATTATATGCAAAGAGTGCTAGTGCACCAGAACTCTATTGCATTATGTCCATGTCTCTGCTTTGTTTGAACCAAACAATAATATTTTCTTTGTTAGCAACAATAATACAGCACCTTGACAAAACCCTCAAAAAAATTAATTTGGAAAATGGATAAACTTTTATAAGTACATATACAGCAGAGGGATATTTGTATGGTGATGAATGTAGATAGTGACAATAAAACTTAAAATGGATTAGAAATCATAAAGTCAAATACATGACAAAAGTTCTCACTGACAATCAATGCAGGCACACCTCAAGCTTGTCTGCTTAGCCCACTGCTCTACTCTCTCTACACTCATGACTGTGTAGCTAGGCACAGCTCAAATGGCATCTATAAATTTGTCAATGACACCACTGTTGTTGGCAGAATCTCAGATGGCGACGAGGAGGCATACAGGAGTGAGACAGATCGGCTGGTTGAGTGGTGTTGCAACAACAACCTCACATTCACTGACAGCAAAACCAAGGAATTGATTATGGACAAGGAAGAACACACACCAGTCTTCATTGGAGGGGTCAGTGTTGAAAAGGGTGAGCAGCTTCAAGTTCCTAGACATCAACATCTCAGAGAATCTATCTTGGGCCCAGCATGTTAATGGACTCATGAAGAAGTAGAGCCAGTGGCTCTACTTCATTAGGAGTTTGAGGAGATTTGGTACATCACCAAAAGACTCTTGCAAATCTCTATAGGTGTATGGTGGAGAACATTCTGACTGGTTGCATCACCATCTGGCATGGAGGCTCCAATGCACAGGATCAAAAGAGGCTGCAGAGGGTTGTAGACTCAGCCAGCTCCATCACGGTTACAACCCTCCCTGGCATCAAGGACGTCTTCATGAGGCAGTGCCTCAAAAGGCGACATCCATCATTGAGGACCCTCACCATTCGGGACATGACATCTTCATGGTAGTACCATCATGGAGGAGGTACAGGAGCCTGAAGACCCACAATCAATGATTCAGGAAGAACTTCATCCCCTCCACCATCAGATTTCTGAATAGTCCATGAACATTACCTTGTTATTCCTCTTTTGCACTATTTATTTATTTTGCAATTTATAGTAATTTCATATCTTTGCACTGTACTGCAGCCACAAAACTAATTTCACAACATATGTCAGTGATAATAAACCTGATTCTGGTTCTCACCGGCTCTTACTAGACCAAGATACCTACCTCTCCACTGTAAAACTCTTATGTTTCATTGAGGTTATGCAATAACGGACGATTATAAACTATCCTATTGCTTTTCATATTTAATAGATCAACAAATGGTCATAAAGCAACAGTAAATGAGAAAATTATAATCTTTCCTTTGCTTTCAAGGTGCAATCCATCATTTATGACAACTTCTGCAATTAATATTTTTTCTTTCATCTCCCAGCAATAATTATTGCAGTTTATGATCAGTTAAACAACTATATTCCAATTATTTCTCTGGTTTTTCTATAGGCTTGCAAATTGTCCAGCCAAAAAAATTCTACACTATTTATTTTCCAAGATTTCTCTTGGATTAACTCCAACTGAGTTCATATCCTCAATGTTAAGTCACATGGTGTAACCTGGCAACCATTTTTCATGCAGGATCAAATCACTGTTTTTTAAATAAATTGCCAACATTTAAACGAGACCTTTATCAAAATATGGAAATAAACCAACCCCTTGTTTGTCTAGTTGAATTTACAATCTATGTTAGTTATAATTGGGATATAATAAACTACCACCTTTGGATTGGTAATATTTTCAATTTGTATTTGACTCATTCTTAAATTTAGAAGTCTTTAATTCCCTAACAAAGCCAAGCATTACTTATTTTACTTTTAGAGAATGTATAACAATCCGATTGGTTTCTATCCAATCAATGCATCAAAAGTTGTCATAACTAACAAATCACTGAGTTATTCAAGCATTGTAAACTGACATAGCTCCACGATTGTTAACTGTAACCAGAAACAAAAAGGCCTAGACTCAGCTTCTCAAAGTGCATGACACTGAATCATTGCCTAATTTGAAAAAGTTGCAGCAACTGCAACTTTCAGATTCCTCGTCATAATAAAAAACACTTAACTAGCCACATGGGTGGGTTGGATACCATTAACTTCTGCGCTTATCTCCAGGATCTGGCAGTGACCTCCATTCAGATCATATCTAGAAAAAAAGTAACTGACTTTTAGTTAAGCTGAAGTTTGTTGGAGATATTTAATTAAAAGAAAAACAAACACAAATGTAAACTAAAATCTTGATTGAAAGGGGTCTCAATTGCAAAAGTCAATCATTTTCATTTATAGAGCATCTCCAATATATATTAAAAATGTCTCAAGGTATTTGTTTTCAACCTGGCTGTTTTAGATAAGGTCTTGGGTTCAGTGGTGTCAGTCACCTTGGTTAGCAGCCTGTATACTTTAGTTTCAGGGAACTCTTGTAATCCTTTTTTTAAAAAAAGAATGAATCAATGGAACAAATCTGTGAACACAAGAGCACAAGTAGCAGGAACAGGAGTAGGCTGGTCTGTCCCCTCAGCCTGCTTAGTCACTTAATAAGATCACAGCCGAATAGTCCTTGGCCTCACCACCATTTTTGCCTCTCACCTCTCTCACCACATGCCATGATTCCCTTGTCATCTGTCAATCTACACTTTGAATATATTCAATGAATCCACATTCACATTTCTCTAGGGTAGAGAATTCCAAAGGCTGATGAGAAAATTCCTCCTTATCCTCAATCCCTTATTCTGAAACTATGCTTATTAGTTCCAGATGCCACCACTAAAGGAAATCCTCTCAGCATCCATCCTGTCAATTCCCCTAAGAAACCTGAAATAAAAATGACAAGTGCTGGAAACACTCATCAATTCAGGCAGCATCGGTGGAAAGAGAAACTCAATTAATGTTCCAAGTCCTACACCCTCATTCTTTTTTATTCTATTACTCATAATAGTCTCACAAAATTTTATCAATCTTAATTCTGTCATTTTCAATTCACACAGCCTCAACAGCTTTTTGGCAGGATTGAGTTCCAGACTTCAATCACCATTTAGAAGAGCTTTTTGAGATCCTCCCTGAGCAGCCCAACTCTAACTGTAAGGTTTGCTTGGTTCAAAATTCTTGCCACATAGTGAATAATTTCTCTCTATCTTCATTCTGTTAATCATCTCAAAGGAACATAACTTTACTCTATACAATTTGTCATCATAATTTAATCCTGTAGTTTATGCATTTCCAGCCCCTCAGCTCAGTACCTTTGTGTTTTACTGCTGGGCTCAGAGGTCAGATGTGCTGGCATTTGATCTCCATCGTGCCTTTAACTTCCACATTTTAATGTACAGGCACAGAAGTCAGAGACAAGCTGATGAGAAAGAAGGGTGTTACTGATATTTTCATACAGAACTATTGGGCCTTTGTATGTATGTTTTGGCCTTTTGTATTATTATATGATTAATGACAGGGATTTCAAAATGACCCAAATCCAATCTTTCTTTCCTTCTCTGGATTTTACTTTCTGTACCGGACTTGACAATGAATCGAATAAAATAACTCACATCTTCTCATCAGCTCTTGTTTGCATAGTCTTTGGTTCCTTTAGAGGTGCCACCATTGCATGGGCAAAGACCCATCGAGGTTCTCTGGGCAAATAAATGTCTCTGGGCAAATAAATGTCTCTGCTCAAAGTAAAATCTCTCCCAATGTAGAGTTGACTTTCTGCCATTACCAAACATTGCATATCCACATATTTTTGACTTTTCTAATATCTAACTTCTTTACCCCAGTCTTAGAATATAATTGCAGAGAATATAATTTTGTATGCAAACAAGTTTGCCACATTACTGGACATTGAAGAATAAATTATCTTGAGGAAAAAGAAATCAATGAATACTGTGATTAGAAAAGCCATAATTAGAAAAGTATAATGAGAAAAATATTGAAAGGTATTTAAAGTAAAGGCATCTGTTTTCAAGGATTACAGGAAGACCACACACTAGAAAAGAGGCTGCAATTGGAGGTTTGCTGTTACAACCTGGAGGATCTAGTTTGTGACAGAATCAAAAGGTTTTACTTCCAGATAGTGAGCAGTTGTAAAGACAAGCATAGGACTTACTTGGTGGCATGTGTCAATGAAACTTCATTCTTTCTTAATCCGTGATCATTTAATTACAAGTCACTTAAACCAGCATCCTTTTCGTCAAGATCAAATTAGAGTGCCTAAAAATCTGCCATGGTTGTCTGGACATACTCGCTGATATCCTCTGATGCTAAACCCTGGGGTCAACAGGAAGATGCTGCATATGCAAGACCCGGGTAAGTACCCAGCTACGTGCATGTTTGGCAGTCATACAGCTTCACTTTGAGGTGCCAAGTGCAGGAAAAATTCATCTGTCCAAGGGGAAATGTCAGAGATCATCACAGAAGAGCAGGACTTGTCCTCAGTACCTGATGGTGCTGGGGACCTGGTTCAGAGGGGTTGAGGCATGTAACATGAATTGGCTGGAGTGGATTGGGAAGGTCAAACAAAATCTGGGTCTGCGGAAATGGTGTTCTTGGTCAAAAACTGGGAAGAATTTAGTTACCAGGAGTGATATGCTATCAAGACTGCTATTCTTGGCACAGGTGTGGCCTGTTTCCCGCTCCTCTGGCTCAGTAATCACCCAATCACCCAGGACATCTTCCAATTTATCTGGGGGTCCAAGATGGACTGAGTCTGATGGGTCATATTGCACAAGTCCCCAGAGAATGGGGACAAAAGTGTAGCCAACGTTGCCCTCATCCTGATGACCACCTTCATGTGTGGCTGTATCAGATGATGTGTGGACCCAAAGTACATGGGCATCAAGTGTCACCATGTGCTGAGGTTCTACCCATCCCTGGTGTTGCAGAAGATAGGTCTGGCCCCATTACCCCGCATGCACCAGTCAGCTGGACATTGTCTCACTACCTGTCCTTTGTGGAAGAGTACTTCCGAGTAAAAACCTTCAACAACAAGTCCATCAGGCAGTGGTCAGTGCAGAACGCCCTGTAGATACTGCGGTCCAGGGAAGCTATGGATACATTGGGGTGGTTCCCTGAGCAAATTGTCCAAATCATCTGACAGAATGCCTCATTGCCAGGTCTCACCAACAGGCACCAAGGCCTCGCTTGGCTGACAGTGAGAGGGGCCTTCACAGTTTGAGCCTTCCTGTACAGACGTCATATCAGCCCTAATTCATGCCAGCCTCAGGAACAGCCACTGTGGGAAAGAGATGGTTACCTAACTCTTTGCGGAGTGTGGATTTGCAAAGACCATGTGGAGATGGATGCAAGGGTTGTGTCTCAGTTCATCCCAAATGGCTGTGTAACAGAGGACTCTCTGATCTACGGGCTGTTCCCAGGGACACACACCGAGACAGACATCAAGTGCTTGACATCAAGACATCAAGTGTCATCAACTCAGTGAAAGATGCCCTTTAGTCTGCCCAAAACTTGTTGGTCTTCCAGCACAGCAAGATGACCGGAGGGGAATGCTGCCGACTGGCACAGTCCAGGCTGCAGGAGTACGTGCTGACAGATACACTGAAGCTTGGTGAAGCCAGTGCTAAGCCTCTGTGGGGAAGAACCACAGTACTGGATCCTTCCACTACCACACATGGAGGGGCAGAGTTGGGAGGGGAGGCCCCTTGAACAATGAAAAGGGCATATCACCCCAGGGGGCCGCACGAGTAGCATGGTGCTATGTTTGTTTTTCTCTTTAAAGAAGTTTACACTACTGAACGTAATGACCATGAATGTAAATGTTTTTGCACGGTTTCTTCCTTTGTATATATTTTTTATTATGAATAGAGTTTATTTTAGAAATTTTAAAAAATTATTTCTTGTTGTGGTTCAGATGGAATGATTCTTCCATAGCCTGCTGAGGATTCTCCTCCCCTTGCTCTTCTACCATCTAAATCTGCTCTGCCCAGTCCCTGTCCTACAAGGAAATGGCTGTTTATTTAATTGTTGCAAAAGCCAGGAGAAATCAATCATCAACTGACCTACAAGTACTGGATCATCACTTTAATTAGCATGAGTGGGGGTAGTGGGAGTGATGGGGATGTTTCTTGCTGTTGAATAGGTGTTTGGCTTTATGAGATTGACTGGAGTTCTGAGCTGCAATAAAGGCAACAATACTGTCCGAGCAACATAGCTAAATGACATTGAGATCTGCTCATTCTACAAACTTTTAGCATGCGTTAGCTGTGCATGGACTAAAGCTCTAACCAATATTACCACCAATAGGACATACAGCATAAATAGGTATACTTCTGTTTGGAACCTAAGTACAAAGTCGAAACTAATTCTGTGGCCCAAAGATCCAAACAGTGCCTACTGGATACCTAAGAATTAAAAGGGAACCCTATGAACTAACAATAAGGCAAACACAGAATCTGTCAATGCTGCCATTTAATTCAGCATCATGTATATTTTGGTTAGGTTTTAAATACATTCTTGTATTTTTAACAGCTTCTATTTTTTTATTGGACTTAATCACTAATTAAAAAAGAAGTGACTGGTACAGGGATAAGTAAGACCAGACTTTTACAATACATTTTACCACCAACCAAAAGCTTTTTCTACCCAAATGTAACTCATAAATTAAGTGCTAAATCTCAGAATTCCCAAGTTGGAGAGGACAATAAATGACTCCCACATTAGCAAGTAAATGAAGGAGGCTGCTGAGCAGTTACTAGTGTATTAGATTCATTTTCAGTAAGTTAGCCCAGCAACACTTACAACCACAGACATTGGAATATCTTATTTTACTTTTGGAAGAAAGATTCTGAATATCTTTTCCATTAGTTTTTGTCAGCTAATTTTTGTAAATTTTCCTTGTAAATAAAGTATTACTTGATTTTTGGCCATGGTCAGGTAACAGACAGCTTGAAAGTGAAATGTTAATATTCTGAATAAAACAGTGACAATATATTGAAAGTTGCTTTGACAGTTTTATCACAGCCCAGAATTTGCTGGAAAATTAACAGCATGTAAACAACATGCACTATTATCAATGTACAAATCAGCCAGCAGTTTACGGCAGTGGAGGGATAACACAAATATTGCTGATCGCAGAGGCTGGTGCTGGGGCAATTTGTGCTGGTCCACAACTGCCTTAAAAAAAAGCATTTCACCCTTAGTCCCCCATAATTTCAGTAAAGTTGCTGCATTTTCACTCCAGTTGGCCATTAAAGCCACCACGAAAAGTTAAATCCAGTAATTAATAATGTATTACCAGAGGATAAGAATTAATAAATGATCAATTCCTCATGTGCAGAAAGTGAAGTCCAGACTTTCCTCCAGAATGTGAATTATTGTTAGATATTTTGAAAAATTCAGTATTTTTAATGGAACTTTTTTCTTTCTTTTCCTTTCTCTCACTTTTTTCTCTATCACTTTATTTAGTCTTTTATCCCCTTCATATCACATACAGTAGTTGTCTTTGCACTGAATTCACCAGCTCTAAGTCAGACCTTCCTTGGTGCTTCCTTTTTACTGTGCAATCCTTTAATATTATTGGTAAGGAGAAAGAATGTTTGTGCCACTCTTCACCTTGGTCCCAGATCCTTTATTGCATTCACTCTGCCATTACTGGCTCACATTTTCAGCAAATTTGTGGATGTTTGTAAAACCTTCATGTACACTAGTACGTCTAATTAATGGACACAGTTCAAAACTCCAGGTCAGGTGAAATTTAGACCATTGTGTTTCCCTTGTTCATGCAATATTATAGTACTTTCTCAAAGGAAGAGAACCATATTTTTATAATTATATAGGTTCTTCTGAATTTAGATTGATC
>JARFYF010000052.1:59889837-59902260 GCA_030265395.1 Rhina ancylostomus
TGAGTTCAGCCAGACAGTGTATGTGGTGGTGGAGGGGACTGGTTGAGCCTATTGGAGAAAGAAGCTGAGGATTTTATATCCATGGTGAAGAGGAGGCATTTGAGACCAGTCAAAATGGTGGAGGGTATCAGATATCACAGATGTAGATGAAAAGGGACTTTGCCAGGGAAGAAGGATGAAGCCAATTTAGGAAGAATTGTTGGGTGGGCAAGAATAGTCTGAAAAGTTGGTCTATTGGTTCAACACTGCTTGTGGATCTTCAGCAGAAGGTAGAAATAGGCTGTGTGGGGCTGGAAGTCGTGGAGGGAAGATCTCCCAAAGTAATGTAGTCCCTGACTGGCTGGAAAACAGTGATGTTCAGGAATGTGATCTCAGTCCAGTGGGAGGTATGCTGAGGTGTCTGAGAGCTGGCATTTATCCTCTGCAAAATGGAGATCTGTTTGTCAGACTACAGCAGCATTACGCTTATTGGTGGGTTTGACATCAGGATTAGTGCTACAAATTGAGAAGGGTTGGATTAGAGTGCGGAAATCAGGATGGTAAATGTTCTGTTGGCAGATAACAATGAATAAATATGCAGAGTAAGGAGAGATCCAGGTCAATCAGGAATTCCTGAGATGGGCCCGCAGTTTTGGTTGAAGACTCCTGCCTGAAGAAATGGACATGGGGGCAGGGAAGAAGAATTCAACATGGTGTCAGGCTTGGAATTCATTAAGATGGGGTTGTAGGAGGATGAAACTGAGGCCTTTGCTGAAGGCTGATCCATTGTGATCTGAGAAGGGAAGGTCAGAAGGGAGACCGAAGTAGGAAAAACTCTGGATTTGTCGTTAGTGTTGATAAGTTTTGCATTGTGCTCTTATAAAGCAAGAGCAGCATCTGCTTGTATTAATTAACCAGATCAAACTATTGCATTTAGCAATGGATTTTTCTCTGAATTTGGCATCAGCATGCTGCTATTGTCACATTACGGTGGAGCTCTTCACTAACTTGCTTTCTCCACTGCTTTGGTGGATGTGCTTGAATTTTTTTTCAAATTTTGTCCCAGCAGTATATCCTTCTGGAATTACTGGTTCGTGATGTTGGTCGCTATTATATACACAGTAATGAACTTCCATTGGCTGTCATTTTACTTGATGACCCTGAAGAACTTGTAACATGAAATGTACATTGTTAGAACATTTACATCCTGTAACTCATTTTTGTGGAGATGTCTCTTTGTCTCTCTGACTTTCCATTTAAACAAAATTAAATATTGATTGTGGCAACAAAAATCACCTCTGAAAGGATGAGGTATAACTGTTAGTACAGACGAGCATCTTTGGAACCATGAAGTTGTTAAGTTGACCAGCCCAATTAGTGAGGACTGATGGAGGGTAGTTGTCACTTTCGTTTGAGAGTTGTTTTAATGTGTTTAATTTGGCACCATAAAGTTGATGTCCCCAGTAGATAGTTTAAGAAAATAGAATTTGATCTTCCTTTTGAGGAAGTGGAAGGTAATTTTTAGTTTGAATGGGCCATTTTCTTCTGAAAGAAGTGAATAGAGTCTTTGTCCACATATTCATCAATTGGAAATACAGCTTTTTTTTGTTTCTAGGTTCCTGGTAATGCAATGGCAATTATTTGACATCAAGCCAATGTTTGATGTTAAATAAAAAAACCTTGTTCCTGCCATTTTGGCAAATATTTCGGTCAGTTATATCGTTACTTAATTGGATCCTTTTTGCTTGTTTGGGATTCAAATAAAATCTGAGTACTTGTATGTGGTTCTCTCTTCAATGAATTCATGTTATCTCACTTTAAGATGACTTTGAAGTGCTTTCTTTTACATTGTGGGTGTTCTCAAATATATCCACCATGAGTTATAAACCATGTTCTTCCTGTCATCAGAAAAGGCAGGGTAGATATAAATTGTACTGAGTTCCCAGTACATTAAAATTATTGCATTCTATTTCCTTTCTGTGGCTTCCTGTATATCACATTTTTCTTATACTTTGTATTTATCATTTATAAATGTGAACATGGGCATGTGTAATATGAGCATGGAATCAGAGGGAGAGGATGTGTTTTTAAAAAAAATTATTACAGAAAAATGAATTTTAATGGAATGGTACTTCAGAGTTCAAAAAAATGTTTAATTGTTATTTATTTCATTTGCTGTTAGATCAGGTTAATGAACATATACATTTTTATCTTGAATCAGTGGGAGAAATAGTCTGACATCAAAATCAGCTGGCTTGGTGAAAATGGTTTGGAAGCTTTGGGAAAGCTAATGGTGGAACCCATGGATTTGCATCTCCACTGTGGAAGATGGGGCTGCAAGTATGTATTTGGATGGGTACAACAGTAAAGTGAAAGCCATCATTGTAGATTTATATCCAGTGCGACAATAGAAGAAACCAGACATTTAAAGGAGGGAGAGATTTTTTTAAAAAGATGAAATAACACAGCTGTACAGGGTGTAAGTTTGAGAAGTTTTTAAGATATGATTGTTGGACTTATGCCATTGTTAGCAGGGGAACTGCACTGGTCTAAAGAAAATAAATAGAAAACTTGTAAATTTGAAATATCTTTTTAAAGTTTTATTCAAAATACTTGTGGCAGTGGCTGCTAAATCTATTAGTAATAAACCTAATACGAGATTGATGGAGATGAAAATTTATTTCCCGTGTCAGCTGGAAAGATCTGCATGGTATTTAAGTTTCTTAATGTGCTAGAAACTGGAGAGTAAATTTAAAAAAAACTTGTATACTACAACTCTTGCATTCATGTGCCAAATACTTTGCCTTAAAGATGTTTGAGTAAATTACATTTGATGCAGTTGTCGGCATTGATTCTGTCGGTCTTTCCTCTCTGGAGAAAATGTAGTATGTTTTCCATGTCTTGGAGATGGATCTGTTCCCATCCTTTAATATTTTATTGCTTAGAACTTTGTTCTGGCATTCTATCATTTAATGTAAATCTTTGTATATAAAATTGCTGCTCATCAGGTTCCTTGTCTTTGCTGAGAGGTAATGGCTTGGCAGCTGACAGTGTCGAAAGAATCATCAAATGTGGTGGTATTCAGATTAGCTGCTATGGCAATGAGAAAGTAAATCTATTTAATTCCTCATCCAGGAACTGGGTGTTGTTGGCAAGGCAATCCATGATTGCCTATCTGTAATTGCCCTTGAGAAGGTGATGGTGAGTCACTTTCTTGGACCATTTCCAGTTCTTCTGGTGAAGGTACACCCATTACTATTGAGATGAGTGTTCCAGGATTTGGACCCAGTGGTGCTGAAGGAGCAGCAATATTTCCCAAGCCAGGACGATCTGTGATTTGGAGGGGAGCCTGTAGGAGATGGTATTCCCATGTTCTTCTTGCTCCTGCCCTCCTCTGCCTGAGGGGTCCTATCAAGGATAGGGTGAGCATGTAACTGCAGTTCATTTTGTAGGTGATACACACTCAGCCACTATACACTGGTGTTGGAGGGAATGAATGTTTAGCGTGGTGGATGCCATGCCAGTCAAGCAAGCGGAAGTCTCCAGGATGGTCTTGAGCTTGAGGTGTTGCCGGAGTTGCACTTATCCAGGCAAGTATCCATGACACCCCTGACATGTACTTTGTAGATAATTGAATGGCTTTCAGATGTCAGGAGATGAGTCACTCACTGCAGACACCCAGCCTCTGATTTGCTCTTGTAGCTGCAGTGTATATACAGTAACTATATCTGTTGTTACTCCTGGCTTTTTTTCCAACAAGCAGGTTATGATCGGCAAGAACAAAAACCTGGAAGTTTTGATCTGTAGTTCAGTTGAAGCCACTCTTGTGTGACTTTAACCCTGATGTAAGAATGCTCAGCAGTGGGCACAAACAAATGCTTGCTACATCTCCCATCAATCAAAGGCAAAATGTATTTATGGTGTAACGCTTTTTTAAAAAAAGTAGAATCGTGACTGGGTTTATTTCAAATTCCAGTGATTCATGAAGGTAACATTGCTCACAGATTGGCTATGTTTATGTTTACATATTTGTTTTAGATTCTTGGCATGTTAAGATGGTTGTATCTTTCAGTATTCTTCTGCAATTACTTGAGCTTTTGAAATCCTTTGCTTTCCTAAAGTAGAAATTGCTGCCAAAACTCAGCAGGCTGGCCAGCAGTTTTGGAGTGGGATAGCCAGTTGATAATTTGAGAAAGATCATTAGAATTCAAGAAGCACCCTGCCCAGTACTGGAATCTGTCCTCTCTACATAGAACAGTGCAGCATGTACGTTTGTAGCATTTTCACGTTTGTTTCCAGTATTTGGCATTTTAAAACTATTAAATGGTCTCCTAGTACGATAAGATGGACTCTTGACCTCACCATCTACTTCGTTTTGGCCTTCACCTTATTGTCTGCCTGTTCTGCACTTTCTCTGTAACTGTAACATTTTATTCTGCATTGTTATTGCTTTTCCCCGTGTACTACCTCAATACACTGATGTGACGATAAGGTGAATTCTGGGAATGGGGGTGTGGGGAGGTTGTGAGAGAGAATTGTTTACAGGAAATACCTGGGGGAATGGGACTAGGATTGTTTGGGAACTTGATGGCCTCCTGTGTCATGGACAAAGGTTCAATAACATCTTTCAAAAATAATTAAATAAAATCTTTTTAAAATAAAAGGCAGTAAGGCTACAGTGAGAGACTAGTGAAACGGCATTAATTGCTTGTTAGACCTTGATTGATAAATTGGTTTATCATTGTCACATGTACTGAGGTACAGTCAAAGAGTTTGTTTTGCATGTCATTCATGCAGATCACTTCATCACATATGTACATTGAGGTAGAACAAGGAAAAGCAATCACAGAATGGAGAATATAGTGTTACAGCTACCGAAAAAGTACCGGCAGACAATAAGGTGCAAGGTCATAATGAAGTAGATTTGAGGTCAAGAGTCCATCTTATCATACTAGGGGACCATTAGGTAATATAACAGCAGGATAGAAGCTGTCCTGGAGCCTGATGGTATGTGCTTTCAGGCTTCTGTATCCTCTGCCAGATGGTAGGGGGGAGAAGAGAGAATGTTCGAAGTGGGTGGGGTCTTTGATTATGTTGGCTGCTTTACCAAGGCAGTGAGAAATGTAGACAGTCCATGGAGGGGAAGCTAGTTTCCGTGTTGTGTCCACAACCCTCTGCAGTTTCATGTGGTCATGGGCAGAGCAATTGCCATACCAAGCCATGATGCATCTCGATAGGATGCTTTCTATGGTGCATCAATAAGAATTGGTGAGGGTTAAAGGGGACATGCCAAATTGCTTTAGCCTCCTGAGGAATTAGAGGCACTGGTGAGCTTTCTTGGCTATGGCATCTATGTTGTTGGACCAGGACAGGCTATTGGTGATGTTCACTCCTAGGAAGCTGAAGCTCTTAACACTCTCAACCCTAGCACTGTCAATGTAAATAGGAGCTTGTGAACCGCCCACCCCTTCCTGAAGTCAATGACCAGCTCTTTTGTTATGCTGACATTGAGGGAAAGGTTGTTGTCATGACACCAGATCACTAGGCTCCCTATTTCCTGCCTGTACTCCAATTCATTATTATTTGTGAAATGGCCCTCTGGAGTAGTATTATCTGCAAACTTCGAGATGGATAAAGAAAGTAATCCACGCATAGAAGCAGAAGGCATAAATGGAAAACTAAATGAGTACTTTGCATTAGTCTGTGCCATGGAAAATGATGTTTCTGTAATTCTCCCTTAATGCCAGAGGACTGGACAAGACCAGCTGCAATGCCCTTGTTAAAAAAGAAGTGTAAGGATTTGCCCAGGCCACTTCAGGACAGTTCAGTTTAACCTTTAAGCTTTTGGTAAAAATTATCAGGGAATAAATGATAATAGATTCTCAGAAGTTTGATTTGATAAAGGAATTAATAAAAGTAAATTGTGTTTGATCCACGATTGAAATTTTTGATGAGGTAACAGATAAGATTGATGAAGGGAATGCGGGCGATGCTTTCTACATGGATTTTCAGAAAGTGTGAGATAAGGTCCCATAGAAAAGAATGGTTAGAAAAATTGAGGGTCACGGAATTAAAGGGTCACTAACTGTTTGGATTGAAATTGGCTTAAAGGCAGAAAGCAGATAGTAGTGGTAAATGGTTGTTTTTCTGACTGGAGTATGATAGACAGTGTTCCCCAGGAGTTGATAGGTTGGTCTGCAGCTTTGTATGATATACAGTATATTAACAATTAGACATGGATGGACAAAGCATGGAAATGTAGTAAACAATCAGGAGTATGGTATTAGACTGCAAAAAGGCAGATAGGCTGGCAAAATGGCCGTTGAAATTTAACAGAGATTGTATAACATAATACACTTCAGCATAAAGAATAGGGAATGACAATATAGACTAAATGGCCTGGTTTTAAGTGGTGTGCAGGGATTTCATTTTATATGTATGCAAATCTTTGAAAGTGGCAGAGCATGTTGAGAGGGGTTAGTAAAACATTTGGAATCCTGGGATTCATAAATAGAACGTAGGATATAAAAGCAGGGATATTACATTGAACATGGTAATACCACAACCTCAAGTCTAGTACCAGTTCTGGCCACCTAACTTTAAGAAGGATGTGTAGGTCCTGAGGGAGGTACAGATTTTCTAAAATAGTTTCAACAATAAGGGGTTCAGCTATAAATTTAGACTTGAGGAGCCTGGATTGTTTTCCTAGAAACAAAGAAGGTTGAGGAGATATTTGATGGAAGTGCACAAAATCATGACTGGATTAGATGGGGTAAAATGAAGGGAATTATTCACATTCACAGTTGGTTCAAAGGCCAAAGGGCACAAATTCAAACTTCTGCCCCAAAGTTACAAGTGGGATGTGAGGCAAACTCTTTTATGCAAAGTGGTGTTGGAAATAGAATCAATCAGGGGTTTCAAGAGGGGTTAGACAAACATTTTGGAGACAGTACGGGGAATAAGTGGGGGAATGGGACCAATAGGATTGTTCTACTAAGAGCCAGAATGTACTTGATGGGCTGAGTTGCCTCCTATAACAATTCTGATTCTAAATCAAATAACCCAGTCAGTCTTCTTCAACAAATCCTTTTCAAATAAACTATACTTGTCACATACCTTGTTATTGTGTGACTCTAATCTAATTCAATATTCAGAAATGTCTGAGAATTTCTGTTAAAGGACTTAAACAGCATGCCTATTCAAGTTAACAGTCCATTGAAAAGTATTTTTTTATATAGATTTTATTCCAAGCAGACTGCTGATTATGTAGTTACCTACTGACAGGGTAGTTTATTGCTGTGAAATGGTAATTTATAGCTTAATTAAATTAATTATAATTTGGTAGTTCATATTATGAGGTATTCCATGTTATGTTCTGTAGTAAGCAATCTACATCAATGAACGTGGAACATGCTCACCAATTGAAAGGTTTTAAATTGCATATCAAACCATTTATCCAGAATTAGATAAGCAGTTAACTGAGGATAGGCTGTTGTGCCACAAACAGTTAACAAGTAATGTTTTCGTATGAAAACACTTTAGACAACATTTTCAGAAGCTATAATTTGAAATTAGTGCTGTAATAGAGTATCATCATTACGGTTATTAATTACTTAAAATAGAATAACTGTTGTTTTGTCTTCTAAACATATTTACCTTAGCTATTGTGTTTTATATACTTTCTTTCCAAAAAAAAGTCCAAAATTTATGCCTTCCTTCTTCAGTGATAAGTACATCATCACTATTTTTCTCATTTATAAAAAAATTACTATTCTGAGTGAGACAGTTATTTCTACATAAGGTTACATATATATACCCCACTGCAGCACTTCTCCCAACTTTGTTTATATTTTTTGCAACATTCTTGCAGAATAGTATCTCTTTCCATCCAAAGAAGACCAGGTCTTGTCTGGGAAGAAATCTACATCAAAATGATATAAAGAAGGATTATTAATAGCAATGGGAAAAGTAACATATTTCTCTTTCTGGGTCTCTTCCCAATATCTCCTCTTCCAGATTGGAAGAATGAATAGGTGAACTATCAGGTTAAATAGACACATACAAACTCATGTACTCATGCTATATTTCAACAATAATCATGTAGAATTCCCAAAATAGGAGGCCATTTAATTTACTTAATCTGTACTGTTGCTTGTTCTGCATGAGACTTATCACCCTACTTAATCTAAACCTAGCAATGTATCCTGCTATTCCCTTTTCTGGCACATATCTATTTAGTTAGCCTAAAGGCATCGTAACTATTCTTGAATTCTTTATTGAAATTGTTAGTAACTATTTAAAATTTATGGCTCCTAATTTCATATTTCCCCTCAATTAGAAACATCTCTGTCATCATAATCAGAAATCTTCGTTATCTTTAAAGAGCTCTTAATCTTTATTTCTGAAGCAAAGGGCCACAGCTCCTTCAGTAATCTTTGATAGGCACTACTCTCAGTTCTGGTATCAGCCTTGCAAATCATTTTTGCAACTTCTCCACTGGCTCTGTATCATTTTTCTAATGTGACTGGAAATGCTCATTTAAATTTGGTTTAAATCATGATTCTGTACAGGTTACTTCTATTTTTAAATTTTCTTCTAGAATTGAACCCAAACTTTGTATTATAAGAGAACTTATTATTAAGAACTTGCAAATGTGTATGGCTAAATCTTTGTCCTCCCTTACCACATAAATCTTTATGGGACTCTTTATTCCTCCAATCAAATTCACCACCTTGTGATAATCTGTATAAAATTCATTTGCCATTTACACATCTTATTCTGCTGGATCACAGATGTTCTCATTTGAATATATATTATATTTCAATGATGTTCTTTATTTAAAGACTTAACACACTTAATACATTACCAAGTAAAAGCAAAAGAAGGAGGATCTGGGACATGTGAAAGTCAAAGTGAAAGGTCTTTCAAATGTCTTTAGGAGGCTTTTGAAAACACTGAAGGTCTTACAAAGGAGACGAGAAGTTTAGAGGATAATGTGAATTTGAGTCAAGATGCATACACAAGTCTAAACTTAAAGAGTGGAGGATACTTTAGAGTGATGCCATGAAAGGGTTTATAAATAAAACTGATGGGTCCAAAATCTTTGACGATGTTGAGAAATTATTCAGAGGAACATAAAGACAAGGTATAGAATAGGATGTGAACAACAAAGTTTGAGTTTAAGTGGGATTCAGAAGCTGGTTTGGAGGAAGTCTTAAAACTTATCTAATATCTTTATATAATTATTTAATAAAAATATAAATTTATTATATTTATATATAGGATGTGGATGACAGTGACAATTTCATCCTAATTTATTTGAGTAGATCAAGAAACAAAAATTTAACATGGGACTGGAGTCACATGCTCCCAGTCAAGGTATTTATGATAATATCCATGGATGATATTAACAAGGCAGTTTTTTTTGCCATTTTACTGTTTGACATTACACAATTATGTGATTGTTTGAATTCATTTTCCCAATTTGTCATCACAGGACTTGAATGTGCAGTGTCTGGAATTGAAGTGTAAGATAAGAGAAGATATCTTTATTAGTCACATGTACATCAAAACACACAGTGAAATGTGTCTTTTGCGTAGTGTTCTGGGGGCAGCCCACAAGTGTTGCCACGTTTCCAACACCAGGAACTTGTAGCATGCCCACAACTTCCTAACCTGCACGTCTTTAGAATGTGGGAGGAAACCTGAGCACCCAGAGGAAACCCACGCAGACATGGGGAGAACGTACAAACTCCTTACAGACAGCGGCCTGTGCCATAACCACAAGTCTACAGCAGGAAAATGTTGAAAACTGCATGACATTTTCTGACTTTTATCCCTATTGACTTAATGATATAATTCACTATTCTGTATGCTTCATAGATCACTGCTTCACAGCCTAATAGCATTATTGTTCTTTTGACATCTTTAGATATTCCAGCGTACATGAGAAAATGTATGTGATCCATTTTTTATTGCAAAACTTTACAGTTACCCACATTAAATTTATCTACCCAAACAAGTTTATTTTGAGGATTCCTGACTGGCTTTTTAGAGTTTCCCTCTGTGCTTGTGCTGCTAGAGAAGGTTGCTCAAAATTCTGTGTAGAGTAAGAAGAACCAACCATCTAATCCTAGACAAAATAAAGCCCATTACACCCCTTCAGACTATGACTCTGTTGGCTGGTATTTACTAGATTACTATGGTGTTAAGATACTCTATATTGTACTTTTGGTGCTATTTCAGTTAATGTATCCATTGGATATTAGACTGATGGCCCTATCTTTGTTCAAGTGTTTCCTTTCCATTTTAAATGAATTGAATGTCATGTTAGCTCCCAGGGCATCTTCACAACCCCAGTGTTGGACTCAACCAGAAACTGGCATGTTTTGGAGCTGTGCAGGGATAAGAGTGATATTTACACAATGAAGAAAGGAAAGAGGGAAGGAAGAAAGAAAACAAAGCAGACAAATGGGATAAAAGGTGACTCAGATATGTCTTTGCAAGAACTTAGATATGTAGTTAGTAACAGATTGTCTGGGAGAGTGTCACCAGAAATCAGCACTGACTCAATGGCACTTGGCTAACCTAACCCATCCAATTGGTTTTATTTCTCAACTTAACCAGCATGAATCATACTTTTGGATGCAAGTAAAATAAGTAGTGAAGTAGAGAAATAAGATCTCCCAAAAACAATCTTGGGAAATTCAGCTTTCTCCTCTATTGCTATATCATATTGTTCACTGGTATGAACTGCTTCATATTACACCACTTGCTGAATTTCTTATCCATTTCTGAGCTTGATTTGAAAATGATTGCATGATGCTTAAGCAAGAGCTTTTCTTCTAGGATTTTGTCGAAGTTATTTTGAAATTTAAATGCCCCATATCACAAGACCACATTTCATCAAAACATGCCAGAGATTAATCTTTATTGTCTGACTCTTTTTTTGGCTGTCATTTGCTAGATTGCTAAAGTGTAAAGATAATCCTTATTGTACTTTTGGTTATAAATTCAATTATTTATCTATTAGATGCAAGAGTTGTGGCTCTGTGTTTGTATAAGTCTGTCCTTCCCCTTTTACTTAATGTAAATTGAACAGCACATTAGTTTGTTTCCAAGCCATCATTACAACCCCAGTGTTGGACTCACTCACAATGGCTATTGCATCTTACAAATCTCATTTTCAACACGATAAATGTCATCCACCCTTAGGAACAGTTATTTTGAGACCTATTCCATTTTATGTGAAAGATCATCAACAGTTATGGATAGCATGTTGCTTATTCCTCCTTTAGCTAAATACTTACAGAACTATTTGAAGAATACAAGCTACGTCATCACAGCTCTGCATAATCCTGACCTCATTTATATATGAAATAACAAACAAGAATCACTGGCTAGTGAGTAGGATTGAAGCTAGAAGTTTTGGTGGGGCAGGGGCAGAATTGGAGGACGGGAAAGAAAATAGATAAAAGCATCTTTGTTCTTCAGTCAGCCTTTGCGTGAGATATACTACAGCAATCTGTCAATGAATGGCCAATAAATTGTTCAGTTACCTGCTGATAATACTTCATTCAAGATCTTAAAAAATAAGTTGGAGTAGGAAATTGATGGTACATTATTACTGTAAATTACATGGCATAGCTTTCAAGATCAATCATAATTTTAGTTTCAACTGTTTGAATCAAATTATTCAATAAAAATATTTTATGAACTGCATAACCTGTAATTATTTTCATATTAAAATCGTTGACTAAAGGCAACTGTATAGTAGGCTATTAAAACAGCTGAAATTGTCTAATTAATATATGCATGTATATATTTAGCAATTTGCTGAGCCGACCTTGAGATTTATGAATATACCCCTTCCAACCGAACAGACTGAGATCAAGAACAATATGACGAACCCAAGCGAAAGGTACTGACTGCATTGATTGGTCAAACAATTCGGGTTTAACATTATTGGCAAGTTGATCCGTCTTTTGATTGGATAGACCTGGTATCAATCACACACCTCCTCCCCCCCCTCCCCCAGTTCAGCTGTCACGAGCGATCCGGAACGGGGTTAGCAGTTGTTCGACTTTCAGTTCGTCGTTTCTGCCTGGAATCGCCATTATGCATTTAAAGCGATTAGCATGGCAAACGGGCTGGGGCCATTACCGCATGGCAGAAAATTGCTAATATTTTCGGTTTTCTGGGTGGTGGGTGGGATTGGGCAGTTGATGGGCCTGGACAGCCACTTCAATGAGCGAGGGCTCAACGCTGCTTTAGCGCTTTGTTTACCTTAGTCGTGCCGGCTTGTAGACACCGTCGGCCGGTTCCGTTCTCATCGCCGGGTCCTGTCAAAACATCCTGTCCACCTCTCTCCCCCTTTTCCCCTGGGTTTATAATATTTTCATAAAGATTGCGGAGGGACCACAGGCTGAAAACTAATGACTGTCA
>JARFYF010000052.1:60082036-60092173 GCA_030265395.1 Rhina ancylostomus
CAGTGGAGTGTTGCAGTGACCAGTGGAGTGCCGCAGTGACCAGTGGAGTGCTGTGGTGGTCAGTGGAGTGTTGCAGTGAGCAGTGCTTGGACCCAGACGTTCACAGTCAATGATTTGGCTGAGGGGACCAAATGTCACCTTTCCAAGTGCTGATGACACTAAACTGGATGGGATTGAGAGGACAGAGGGGGATGTGAAGAGGCTTCGGGGGGTTTGGACAAACAGAAGGACTGGACAAAACATGGCAAATGGAATATAATGTGGAAAAATGTACAGTCGTCACCATGGTGAACACAACAGAAACACAGGGTGTCCATTGAATGGTGAGAGATGTGCTTGGACACAAGGCAGGACGCAAAGTGCATCAGGCAGTCAGGAGGGTCGATGATATGTTGTCTTTTGTAACAAAAGGATTTGATAACAGGAGCAAAGAACTGTTTCAGGCCTTTGTGAGACTGCACCCGGAATGTTGTGGAGCAAAAAACAAACTGCTGGAACAACTCAGTGGGTCGAGCAGCGTCTGTGGGGGGAAAGGAATTGTTGACATTTCAGGTCAAGACTCCACATAATTCCTTTCTCCCCACAGATGCTGCTCGACTTGCTGAGTTCCTCCAGATTCCAGAGTCTGCAGCCTTGTGTGTCTCCTGGAATGCTGTGTCCTGTTTAGGTCACCTTACATAGGAAAGGATGTACCGACCATTAGAGGGTGTGCAGACAAGTTTCACCAGACTGGTTCCTGGGATGGTGGGTTTGGCAGCAGAGATGCGGTTGAGCAGACTGGGACTGTATTCTCCAGAACTTAGAAGAATGAGAGGAGATCTCATTGAAACTGACAACATTGTTAAGGGGCTTGACTGTCCTGTCCCGGGGAGACGGTCTGAGAAGAAGGGGACAGTTGTTCAGGACTGAGATAAGGAAACATTTCTTCACTCTGAGGGCAGCGAATTCTCTACCCTGGATGAAAAGTCAGTAATGACTCCAATGAATAGTGGGGAACAGGCTCAAAGGGCCAAATATTGACGGCTTTGAGTCAAGTCCTGACCAACAATCTCAGGGAGAGGGAGAGAGGCTGAAAGGGAGGGTGCAGAAGGGAGAGGTGCAGAAACAGCAATAGGTGACGGACCGGGGAAGGTACAAAATGCCACGTTTGTGCTGCGGCAGGAAAGTGACCAACAGATTTCTCCTACAGTGGTGGAGGGTCGGGGCAGGGAAACGTTCAGGAACCTGCGGCATGAAGCAAGGGAAGGGCAAAAATGAGACAATGGTCAGGTGAAAAGAAGTTTCCAACAGCACCTGGGAGCTGTGGCTACATGAAGGGAGGTTGTTGTTGTTCCACCCAACACTTGTTCCTCAACTAACCAAGCTCACTGAAGGGGAGTGGTCATCGTCACACTAGCTGAGCCAGCTGTACACTGATTGGTTGCCAGGCTTTCTATGTTGCAAGAGTGACTCAATTTCTAGAATACTCCGTTGGATGTAACGTACAAGGTTTAGAGTTGTGAAAGATGTGACAGATGTTTCCTTATCTCAGTCTGAACTGCCAACCCCCTTCTCAAAACATGTTCCTTGGTCCCAGACTGCTGGATGGCTCGGTGTTCAAACCCAGTGCTTGTGCACCAAATCAGCGGGGAGGCAGTGGATGTAAAACAGGAAAATCCCACTCCTGCTCAAGTACATTACACCACACAGGACCAGAGTCTGCCCCAGAGTTAACATGGCTTCATAAATAGAACACATAGGTGGGAAATGTCAAACACCAACCGTATAAATAAGGCAGGAACAAGCTTCAGAACTGATTACTTGTTGAAGAACTTCACACAGATCACAGACTGAGTTTCCCAGCTTCCAAACAGTGTGTCCTCTAAGCATGAATATTTTTAACAATAGTGGAATATTTTCAGTAAAATAGCCATTTAGCAAGGTTATGACTGGAGCTAATTTTTAATGACATTTGAGTTGAGAGGACCTTTGATTATAATTTGTTTGGATTATTGCATTCTTCACATTTCCTATTGGTAGAAATATTGAACAGAGAGAATATTCACAAAGTGTCCCTGACATACTGGCTGATGTTGGTGTGGATATAATTTGATATAATTCTTTCTGATATATTAATGAGAATTAACATTGCTTTAAATCGAGGAACACATATTGATGCTTTGAGCTTCAGCAACAATTCCTCACCTTGAGTGGGCCAAGCAGTTGTTGTGTTTGTGACTGGGTGTTCATGGACATCAACGTCAAGAGCACAGGTATAAAAAATTACTGACACATTACAAGAGAAACTACAGACTTAATTTGAAAGTTACAGAGTTTTCAAAAGTGGAAACAAATAAGAACTTATTTTCCTGAATACAAGTGATGGAAGGTTAATAACCTACTATTCACTGGTTTGCATTAGTTCGATCAGATCGGTGAACAGGACATCTCTATTGCGCTCACAAAATCCATTCACATCATAGGAGACCTGCAGTGAAACAGTTCAAACAAAACTCAGATCTGCAATCTCCAGCAAATAAATGTTCCCTTTACTCTCAGTCCCCACGTCTCTTACTTTAAACCTTCAGGCTTCTGAGGGTGAGATTCTCCTCCATTTGTTAAATACGGTACTTTGCCCCTTTTAGTTGAAGAGGAAGAGCTGCTTGGTGGGTTCACCAGACTTGGCCCGGATTCACACCCATGTATTAACCCCCAAGTAGTCCTCAAGCCCACCCTCATGAATGTAATGAAGGATGATGAAGGGAGACCAATAATTGGTATTGGTTTATTATTGTCACTTGTACGAGGTACAGGGAAAAACTTGCCTTGCATACCATTCGTACAGATCAAGTCATTACACAGTGCATCGAGGTAGCACACGGTAAAGCAGTGACAGGAATTTAAAAGAGCAGAAAGATTATAATAGAAGTAATGAGTGGATCGGCAGAGAGAACTTGCAATGAGTCACCACCCTCCGGCACCATCTTGAGCATCTTCCCCACTCTTGGGAGGAGAAGTGGCCGCATCCATGGTCAGGAGGAACAGTTTCTTCCCCGAGCCCAACAAGTGATTCGTGCACAGAAACCAGCTTCACAATCTCCCCCTGACTGCCACTGGATATCCCACTTACACCCAAACACCCCACCCCTTCCCCACAATCTGTGCCACCAATCTACCTTCTCCCTGAGCACATTGCATCTGACAAGCAGAACGCTTGTTCAGTTTGGTTGTCTGCTGGGCAGAGTGTGAGCCTGAGTGAACCTTCCTCCCATGTCCTGGAGCTAGGACTCTTCTGGGGACATCCTGTCCTTCCAGTTTCCGAGCTTTTCTCATGTCCCAGAGTTACAGCATTGACTCTGTTTCTCTCTCTGCAGACGCTGCCTGACCTGCTGAGTCATTTACTTCAGGTTTCCAGTATCTGCAGTTTCTGTGTCTCACAGTCCCAACACCTTTCCTCACTCCCCTCTCCCCACCCTCTCTCTGCCAGCCCTACCACCTCTCTTGGTCACCATCCTGTCACAGACAGTTTCCTCCACTCCATCCCCTCCTCTGCATCTTAAAACAGGTTTGACTTTGAACTCTTCACAGTTCTGATGAAGGGTCACCGACCTGAGACATCATCTCTGTTCCTCCTTCACAGGCGCTGCCTGACCTGTTGAGTATTCCCTGCATTTTCTGTTTGCATTTTGATGTTTTATGGGGTTCTGTTTGGGGCCCGGGTATCAGCGACTTTGATCATGGGATCAAGAATTGCACATCTGGCAGGAGGATGGGCAGCTGTGTGGTTCAAAGTTTCATGGTCCAAGTGGAAGGGCAGAACTGCGGAAACTGGGCAGCAATGTTGGCAAGTAGAAAGTCATCAAAAAGGCGAATGCAGTGCTGGATTTTATATCCAGTGTACCGGGGGCTGGATGTTTTGCTGCAGCTCTACAAAGTTCTGCTTGAATAGTAATTGATGGGTGTGTTCAGTTATGGACATCACACGTTCAGATGGATCGAATGGCCTTGGGGTGGAGGAGTGTGAGAGTGAGTAGTTTTACTAGAATGTTCTCTCAATGAGAAGAGAGAACACAATCCAAGTTGGTATTCCTGGAATTTGTAAGGTTAAGGCGTGACTTAGCCACAACGGAGAATTGGTGGAATACATTGGTAGGGGAACAGGTGGCACAGTGATGCTGCCTGACAGCACCAGAGTCCTGGGTTCAATTCTGACCTTGGGTCCTGACTGTGTGGAGTTTGCACGTTCTCTCTGTCACCACGTGGGTTTCCCCTGGGTGCTCCAGCTTCCTGCCACAACCCAATGACGAGCAGGTTGGTAGGTTAGTTGGCCAATGTAAAATTGCCCCTAGTGGTAGGAGAGCGGTGGAACCTGGGGGGAGCTGAGGAAAATGTGGGGAGAATCTTCAAGAAGGAACTGATGTAGGTTTAGTGTAAATGTGTGGTTGGTGGTCGGCACAAACTCAGTGGGCCTGCTGTATCTCACTACATTACTGATAGGATACATATTGAGTAATATCTACATTGATTAAAATATGAAATGCTTGGGGACACAACCTAAAAACTCGAGCCAAGTTTGGAATGCCACAAACATCTGTGGATGTTTGGTCAATCATTAACGTTACCTCCAATGTTGACAGGTTTCTGTTAACCGAAGAGGTGAGGAGAATGAGGAAGGTGGGTTTGTGCTATTGTTCTGCCGAAAACTGATTCAAGAGGTCTACTCTTGTTGAAGTTTCAAAGCTGTGTCTCTTCAAGCTGATTCCCAAAGAATCTTGCTTTTAGCAAATTTGTTCCTTAATGTTTGGGGCTTAAACCAGAGTCCAGATGAAGGGTCTCGACCCAAAACATCAACTGTCCATTTCCCTCCACAGATGCTGCCTGACCTGCTGAGTTCCTCCAGCATTTTATGTGTTCCTCCATTTCCTTTGAACTACTGGATTTACAGGCTGTACACCAGCAAGCAGCTACTTACAAGATAGTGGGTGTCAAAATGACCTACATTTTGCTAACTGCCTATTGGATAAGAAGTTAAAACTAAGCCTCATCTTCCCACTCTGGGGAAGTAAAAGATCCCAAAGCACTATTCCAGAGGTGATCAGAACTGTTACCCCTCTTGCTTTGGCTAATATTTTTTTCCTCAGTCCACATGACCTGAAGGAAATTATCTGGTGATTTCTTCATTCCTGTTTGTGGGAGAAGGTTGTGTGTGAATTGATGACTTACTTCCCTACATTATGGCAGTAACTACACTGTGAAAGTACCTCATTGGCTGCAATATGCTTTGAGATGACCTGAGACTGTGAAGGCATTGTATTAATACAAGTCTTTCTTGTTTTTTGGAGTTATGTTTTTTGTCACTAACAGTGGTTTCAGTATAATCTCAAGTATAGTTACATAGAAACACTGAAAAATAACATTTCTTCTTTTGCACTGCTGCTGGTGAAATGAAATATGTTCCATTTTAGTCTTCCAAAAGTTAGGTTCAAGGACTACCAGGTAAGTTATAGTACAACCAGCTGCAGTACAGATGATTTGGACTTGCCAGAGAGGGTCACCCCTTATTGCTTTAGAGTGATATTTTCCATTTCCCACATCAGCTGTCCCAAGGCCATTTTGAGTAAGATTGCTAACACAGTACTAATTAATGCCAATTTTGTGCTGTGGTCCCCTAGGAAGTAAGTTGAGCCTGTCCAAAATGCAGTTTATACAGGACTCTTGATCTGATTGGGTAGAGCTCCAGTTGACCTGACAGCTTTATGCCCAGTTTCCTCATATTTCCAGTAATTTAATTGAAACATGTGATAATATTCTGAGGAGGAGGAAAGAATTAAATTTCAATGAATGGTTCATTTGAGGTTCATTTTGCAGTGAGAAGCAGTAGGTTAACACAGAATAAAAACCTGCAGAATTTCAGCAACACAGAGATAGAAAACGCTGATTGTGGCAAATTCAACAACAAATCATTGCATTAATGAAACTTTATTGCTTTGAGATAGCTGCAGCATTCAAGTGAACTTTCATCAGAGAGCACAGTCCTTTACACTTTTGCAGTGCAGTGGAATTATCCCCATTGAGTGAAAGGATGGTTACTGCTTTTGAAAAACAATTAAAACTTTTGATTGAAAACAATGTATTATTTCTGTCAGAATGCCATATGAAAGTTAGTGACAGGAAACATCATGGTCAAACTGGCTCAGCTTAGCTCAGTTAATTTCTATTCTGGCACATCCTGTCAGTTTGAATTGGCAATTGCAGCACTCTGTTGGCTGAAGTGAACTAGAATGAATTCCCTAGTTACTCAGTGCAGAGCAGCTCGCTATTTTGTTTTGCAGATGTAACAGTTATAGTTTGAATGTGATATCTCTTATTAACTGACAACATATGAACAAGGGTCCCTAAAGTCTCATTTTTTAGAACACTGACAAGCCTAGCCACTTCTGGGACCGTTTCTACCTAAGCCTTTGTTTCTACAAATCAGGGAATCTGGAATATGCCTACAGTAAGAGAAGTCTTGCAATTTCTTTTTCAAAGTAGTCCATCCAAGCTAAATGTTGACAGAATTTTATTGAAAAATGACCTTTAAGAGAAAAAGAAACAAACTTTTTTTAAATTAAAACTGTACCAGGAATTGGTGAATTCCTTAACAGAGTGGGGTTTCACCCAGTGAAGGTTTATTGCTCGGTAAAGGATATAACAAGGAAGTAGGCATTTCTTTTACTTCAGAGGGAATTTACTAGACTAGCAGAGGAACATTATGTACATACCATTGAATTGTTAAATGAAAACTTTGCAATGGCAAAGTAGAATGACACAACAGAGATTGTACATGTCATACTGTCCAAACAGATTTGATATACTTCACTTCATATTGTTTTTAAAAGTGTGTTTGTTGATAATAACATTTTTTATGTAAAAATTACAGCAAACAGCATGACCACATGTTCAAGTGCAAGCTCAGGACATTTCAACAGTAATAAGTATTGTACTGCTGAGATGGAAGCAAACAGTGAAACCCCAATGGTGCAAGCAATCTGTGCAGATATCTGACCTACAGAGGGAAAGACATTCAAGGAATGGCTAGAAACATAAGTAGAGCTCAAAGTGAACCATTCCCACAATGATCATTATTTAATATTGACACCAAAATGTTACACAGCATGAAGATGGGCTAGGTAGCAACCCTTTAGTTGCTTTGAGTGTCCTTGGAACTTTAAAATGATAATTATAGAACCATAGAACAATGGTGTACTCAGACATTTGCTGCGCAAATTGTACCAGACATCTTTTTCTTTACGAAGATGTTAAGACACACTCAGTGAATATCAGGCAGAAGTATGAAGAGCAACATGCAAAGCTGAGTTGTTGACAAGCCTGCCAATATGAATTGCAGTGCTTCAACTAATGCTGCCTCTTAAGCTGGCATAGTTAAACATCCAGTCAACAACAGGTAGGACCTCCCATCAGTGCTATAAAACTAGATATCACTTAGCTGCTGATTGTTTTCTTCTAGCTTTCTTTCAATTGGTCATGGTGTTTGGGCATTATTGGCATGGACATTATCCCAATTTGTCCTTGAGAAGATGGTGCTGAGTTGCCTTCCTGAATGATTGCAGTCCTACACTTCACGTTGTTAAAGTCAGCACAGAGGGGCACATACTGTCTGACTTACACAATCCAGTCTCTACACAATCCAGATATGGGGTGCTGATTACTTGGAGTTTGTTTTGGTATCAAAAATAATTTATCTGAGCTCAGAGATACACTGATGGTTATTTTAGATATGAAAATGATTTTTGACAGCAATATTAGGACCTTTTCAAGTAAGAGATGCAGTGGAAAGTCTGTCTGTCATGTCTTTGAAAAGTTTCATTCAGGAACTGGAAGTAATGGAACAAACACACTTCCAAAAAAGGTTAATAAAATTACTTTTGTAAGAGGCATATTGAGCTGTTTGGCTAACCATATGGAATATAAATACCACAATATTTTAAAATAGAACTGCTGACAGAATGTGATCAGTTCATTTGACAAAATGTGGTCAAAAGAGCTGAACTCCAGGGGTGAGTTTGGAGTGACTGTCCTTGATATCAAGGCAGCACCTGACCAAACACACCATTAAGGAGACCTAGTAAAACTGAAGTCAATGCACAGTGAAAGGAATACTCTCTATTGGCTTGAATCACACCTCACAAGATGGAAGATGGTTGTGGTTCTACAAGTTAATTATCCCTGTCCCAGCAGATTGCTGCAGGAATATCTCAGGGCTGTGTGTCTTAGACCCGATCGTTTCCAGCTGATTCATCAACAACCTTCCTTTCATTGTAAAGTCAGATGACATGTTTGTTGATGCTTGCATAATGTTGAATTCCATTAGCAACTCCTCACAAAATGCAGTCCACATGTGCATGCAACAGAACTAGATGACGTTCATGAATGGGTTGATAATTGGTAAGCAACATTCATGCAACTGAAGTACCAAGCAGGTGGATAGGAGCATCTAAGTCAGGTCCCCCTCCAAGACTGACACTATCCTGATATGTAAATCCTTCAAGTTCATGGTTATTGTTGTCACAGGCATACATACTCAGGGTATATGTGCCATGAAAGTTAACTTTTCGCAGCAACAGCACAGTACATAACAAGACGATGGCAAACATAAGTTAACATGAATTTAAATTAACATAAATTATATATGTGCAAAAGTAAACAACAACACCAGTGCAAGATTGAGAGAGAGAGAAAAAATAGTCCGATGTAGTGTTAAGGTTTTTTGGTTCAGGTACTGGGTCTAAATCCTGGAACCCCAACATAATAAAACTGCAATGTATCTTCACCAGAATGATGCAGCAGTTCAAAATGCCAACACCACTTTTTTCAGGGGCAATTATGAATAAGCAATAAATGCTGGCTTTATCATCAATGCCCATAGCCTGAAAAATGAATGATAAAAGGCAAGTTGCCTCTTCAGTTCCCAACATGATG
Source organism: Rhina ancylostomus (assembly GCA_030265395.1). Classification (NCBI taxonomy): domain Eukaryota; kingdom Metazoa; phylum Chordata; class Chondrichthyes; order Rhinopristiformes; family Rhinidae; genus Rhina; species Rhina ancylostomus. The sequence continues at coordinate 60,090,998 of JARFYF010000052.1, forward strand.
ATCCTTTCAGACGCACAGACCCTCCAACCAATCCATACCTACTATTGTTGGTGCATGCTCATTACCTCTACCCTGCAAGGTAACTGACCCTATGTGTCTCCACAAGCAATCAGTTTGCCTCTCTCATAACTCAGAGAGTCTCTCTTGTATTGGTGCCCAATAGCATTTACTCTGCCTCAGCAGAAACGGGTTGAGGTATTTCCAATTTACATTCTGGTCTACTAAGATATACACTTTGTTGATTTCTCAATCAATGATGTGGCCTTAATTTTGTGGAATACCATTCTCCTTGGGTGCACACAGCAGCGTCCGGTAAAGGAAAAGGCAGCGGCATCTGCTTTATGATAAACTCGTCGTGGTGCACGCATGTGGCGGTCTTGTCCTATTCCTGCTCTCCCGACCTGGAACACCTGGCAGTGAAGTGTCGACCATTCTACCTTCCACAAGAGTTCACCGCCATAATCCTGACTGCAGTCTACATCTCAGCTCAGGCAGACATCAAGCTATCACTTAAGGAACTAAGTGCTGTAATCAATAAGAATGAAACGGTGTACCATGACGCCTGTCACATTGTGGAGGGAGACTTTAATCAGGCCAGCTTGAAGAAGTCTCTGCCTAACTACTATCAACATATCACCTGCAACACTAGAGGACTCAACACACTTGACCACTGCTGTACTGCCATCAAGAATGCCTACAGCTCTATCCCTCACCTGCATTTTGGTAAATCCGACCACCTAGCTGTGATTCTTCTGCCTGTGTTCAGTCAGAAGAAGAGCGTGGCACCAGTGAAGGGGACTATGAAGAACTGGACGGCAAAGGCAGAGGAGCAAATTCAGGATTGCTTCGAGTCGGTGGACTGGACCACGTTCAAGGATCTGTCAGCGGACCTAAATTTATATGCCACAGTCATTACCAACCATGAGGACAAGCATGGACGAGTGTGCACCCACAAAAACATTCTGAGTCTTCCCCAACCAGAAGCCCTAGGTGAACCAAGAGATTTGTAATCAGTTGAAGGCTAGATCTGTGGCATTTAGGACTGGCGGCCGAGAGTCATATAAGAAATCCAGGTATGATCTCCAGAAGGATATTGCAAGCGCAAAGAGGCAATTTCAGACTAAACTGGAATCACAGTTGGACACTCGACAGCTGTGGCTGGGCTTGTACAATACA
>JARFYF010000052.1:60144324-60155943 GCA_030265395.1 Rhina ancylostomus
TTGATACATTTTTGGGAAGAAGTTGCAAGCCAGAAGTTGATTGATCAGAATTCCCTTTCTTTACAGTGCTAATATTTATTTCCTTTCACTGGAAACAGTGAGAACTAGAGTGAAGAATTTTGCAAAGAGCACAGTGGGCAGCACCTCACTTGGCAGTTGTGACTTCTACAATTCTGATGAGCTCACAGTTAGTAATGGTTTACCACTGGGAGCACTTATGTTAACTGGGAATTGTCACTTGGCACCCATCCCTGGATTTTAAGTTTAAAATCCTGAGTGCCAAGAAAAGAAGTAAAGGAGCCTTCCCCAAAGTGGTGCTGGAGAGCATTTCCTTTTCCAACATTATCCTTATTTTCATGGAGTCTACAAACGTAATCATGTGGATGTCCTGTTCATTCATGTTTTTTTCATAAATATACCATCTGGGATTTTACCAAATTTCTCAAATGATATCATCATTTCAGGAATTAAAATCATAATTAGTTCCTGGAATTAAAATACCAGTGGAAAATCATCAACATGAAACTTTAACTCTACTTCTCTTTCTGAAGAAACTGTCCAAGATACTGACTGTTCCAGAGTTTTCTGTAACATGGCCAGTGAGAAATCTAGGTCTGCGTGAAGATCTCTTAAAACAAAACTGGATAGTCAATGCTGGATAATAACTGTTGACAAGAAAATCTACTGCATACTAATAAGACACACAGCCCACTCTCCCTGAACACAGCCTGCCTAAAGAATGTTGCTAAAGTTCCTAGGATTAGTGAATTTTTAATTACTTTCAAGATGTACATTAACAGTTTAAAACAATGTGTCCTGTTCATATTGTGATTAACAGAGGCAAACAATTGTACTTGGTCTTAATGAGGTGAAGTTGATCTTCAGCACTTACCCCAGTTAGAGAGGATAATATACTGAGAGCCCAATGGAAACTGGGCAGTGTGTAAACTGAGCTGTTCGTTCAATCTCACCAATTTGAAGTACTCCCAAAGAGCAATTACAACATGAACATTTGGCAGACCCGACATTTAATAAATGCACTTCTGCCAGCTGTCCCTAAGCAGGATGACCAGTGGATGCGTGTATGAGGGGGATGTTGGGAGGTTTGGAATGTTTACTCTGGCAGCTTTGGATCAGCTAATAACCATCTTGGTTCTGAGTCAGAAATTTGAAAGTTGTGACTCCACCATATAATCAGCCAGAATGTGCCAACAGCATTGATTCACCCATCCTTCCTGATGACATACGTACAGGGTACACACCTTCTTTTTCCACATCCAGCTGTAATTGTCCAGATCTAAAATGGAGCAGGATTTTGAACAATGGTTCCTGTCACATGGGCTGGCCTGGACAAGCCCAGGTGTGAACCAATGAAAATTCAACTGTGTGATCAGGCCTTTTAAACCATGCAAGGATATTTAGGCACATTTAAAACCTATTAAAAAAATCAAGTGATCATTTTTAAAATGAAAATAATTTATCACCTAAAACACAAAAACATTTCAAACAATTAAAGCTATTGCTAGAAATTCAGTTAATGTAAGGAAATGTTAAACAGGAATTACCTTGCAGTCATTCCTCTTCAACTTAATGAGAGGATTCATTGCTCCTCCGCCAGATCCAGCGGCAGGTTGGCAAAGAGCTTAGGCCCTGCCACTGGATTCCAAAAGGATTCCATTCTGGGAATTGGCCGTGAAGCTCAGGCAGCAGGTCTGAGACTTCTACTTCCATGCATGCATCCGTAGCTAGGTGGCTCTAATGCCAAAAAATGCCAACAATTCCGCATAGGACTGCCCGCACTCCCCAAGACCATTCATGAAATTACCAGCCCAGTAAAGTGCTTCTGAAGCAATGTTGTCTTGTTACATAAAATGGAAGCCTGAAACTCCTCTCTCTCTGCTGTTTTAACAAAATCAAGAAAATATATATAATTTCATTGGAATGCATAAGTGAGATGGTTGGTAACCTTCTAGTGATTAATTTCAACACAATTTGACAGATATTATCAAGGGACTGAGACAATGAGAAATGGAGAAGGCCAGTCAAACCCTTTGACTGTTCTCAAATGTCCTCAGCAAATTTCGCAGCCATAATAAATTTAATACTTTCTATTTTTACAGAGTACTTGAACTGCTTATTACACTATTTGCACAAGGTATACCACAGGTTAAAATAAACTATTATTAAAACTCTACACATGTCAAGAATTCTTGTTGTGATTAAATAGCAAAGCAAATCTGACTAACCAAGCTCTGCTTTGTGAGGGAAATCAATGGGGTAATGTCAGTAATGGAAGCCACATATACAGGGTCAATCTTTTGAAAGACTTGCCCATCATGCTCATTAAAAAGATCAGTCCATCTCAGTAAAACACATTCGCTCAAAGCCACAGCCTCACAAAACAAAATCTGGAACGAGTTCTTGATGCGATGTGAAGCTGTGAAGTCTGCCTTACTGTGAATTCTTCTCCAAGCTTAAAGTGGAAAGAAAGAACTTGTTTCTATATTGCAACTTCATGACTTAAGTTCATCACTAAACACTTCATAACCAATAAGTACATTTGTACTATGCCACTATTGGAGTGGAGGAAGATCTTAGAGATAAATTTGGTTTGGAATGATACTAGGGCAGGAGGTGATTGACAGGCCTTTTTAATCCTGCCTAATTTTTATTTCCAATGAAGCTAAAGGAACTGATAGTTGGAAGAACCGTTTAATGACTGGCAGAGTCAAAATCACATATCTAATATTATCATCGAAATGGGATGTTCAACCAAGGCCTGGTTGACAGCACTCATACCTTTGGATCAGAAGTTTGAGAGTTCAAGTCCTACTGCAATATCTTGATCACAAACATACTTCACTGTGGTACTAAAGGAATGTTGTACTCTTGGAGGTGTTGGCTCCACATTGTTCTCTCAGGATAAAGGATCCCATGACATTATTTCAAATAAAGCCGGGGCATAATCCCCAGCTGGAGAAAAAACTGCAACTGTTGAAAATCCAATACAAAAATTGAAAATGCTGGAAGCGCTAATCAATTTAGTCAGCATCCAAGGAGAGTTGACATTTTGGGTCAAGAACCTTTCACCAGAACTGAAAAACTAAGAAAACATGCATGCTTTCAGTTGCAGAGTAGAGGAGGAGAGAACAGAAGGAATGTCTCTGATAAAGCACAGACCAAATTACTTTGAAAATTTGTGGTTAGATAGAAGAGGAAAAAACGCAACACACTAAAATAGAAAAGAACAGCTACATCTGTGGAGAGATAGAGAAAGAAACAGGATGGTTACTTGAAATTGTAAAATTCAATATTAAGTCCTGCTTTCACAGGTGTCCTGTACAATATTGATCTCTCAATCCCATTAGTAAAGCAAATAATCTAGTCATTACCAGACTGTTGGTCTTGGGAGATTGCTGTGTGAAAATTGGTTATGCATTTTCTATGTTACGGCAGTGATTACACTTCAAAAGAACTCAGCGGCTGTAAAGCATGAGGTGCTATTTGAATTAAAGATTTTTTTAACTTCACTTTGCCCAAGATGTTCAGTTAACAATGGTGCAGTTAACAATGGTCACACTGCAACCTCATAGGTGAAGAAAATTCTCATCAATGGAATGAATATCTGGCAGATTGAAGAATTAGAATTTAATTCTGCCACATAACTGCCCGTGCAATGAAGATGAAAATTTACCTCCTTGTCAATAACATGCAGCCTTCATCACTTCAAAAAAAAGTTAACTCCTTTCCCTGACTGATATCTTGCTGATCTGAGTTATATTGGAAACATATGTTTCAAATAACCGTCATTCCAAAACACTGATTTATCATTTTTTAGTTGAAAACATTGCCTTAATCTGTGTGCTTTCATGCAACTATACTGCCATCAAGTGACTGAAGTTGGAGAGTTCCGTTATTCATTTTGTGAAATGTTGCCCTGAAATGACGGTGTAAGTATGGTGTACGGACAAGTTTTGCTGTCAAAGATCAAAGAGTGACTTAACCCTGCTTTTGTGCTATGCAAATGTACTCAACAATTGCTGAATGCTTCTGCTGCTCATTAAAATAGTCCATCTCCTTTAGGAAAAAGCTCGCACAAAGGTCTGGATGTACAATAGTTCAAAACATCCTAAAATGTTAGGAGCAACGGGACCTAAACCATATTTCTCCAGTTTCTTGGCAAATTTTAAAAGCATTTTTGTTCATTTCTCCTCACTTCAGATCTAATATGTACTCTCTGTATCTGAGAGAGCATCAGAATGAGTTCCATTAAAAATTGAACCCCTTCCAGGATTGCAATTTCTCAAACATTCTTTGCTTATTGTGGATAAATGTTGATTTCAAATTCCAACTTTCATCTAATAGCAAGGATTAAGGAGGGAAATTGGTAAAACTTTTGCATCTATTTGGGTCTGCTTTGTAAATATTTGTTTCCACAGACACATGACTATGTTTATGAGAGTCTCAGAACATTGAGAAGTGTGTGGATGAGCACTTGAATCACCTACGCATAGAAGGCTATGGGCCAAGTGCTGGAAGATGGGATTAATATGGATGCCCGCTGGTCAACATGGACATGGTGGGTTGAATGGCTTGGTTCCATGCTGTATGACTCTATTTCAAAAAGCAAATCCAGGATGATCGGTGTAAGTTTCCCCATTATTTTCCAGTGAGGCCATTTCAGGAAATTCTGTGCCAAAGCTTTGCCCATTCTACTCTCATTCTCACTTACTATTTGACTGGCACCCTCTGAGGTGAAGTTGTACATCAAATGAATATTGACCCAAGCCTGGTTCAAGGTGCAGAGAAGTTCTGCCAATATTCTTTGCTATTAGTGTGCAACCAGTACAGTGACACAACTCACCCACAATATTGTGTCTCAATGAAAGTCTTTGGTTCCATTACTACCACACACCCTCCCAGTTCACTCATAAAGCCAATGGAAGGGCACCACCAGCCCTGCTGTGACCTAGTATGGATTAGCACTCACAGGAGAGTGCAAAAAGAGAGAAAAACATTGTTTCAGAGACAGGAGATTGACCACAGCTTCTATTCTACCTCCTGACACAATGTTTGGAGTGCATTCCTAATTGTTTTGTATTTTACTAAAATGGTCTATATCAAGGTGCAGGAAGATATTGCTGAAAATATTTACCTAGTGTTCTCCAGCAGTGACTGCATTATTTTTAAGAACACATTGACTCACTTATAAACCTTCAGCTTCCCTGTGACCCAAGGAGACTTTGCACTTTTGGCCTCTGGTCTGCATCATTAACAGGTCAACGAAAACCTTGAAATGTGTTAAAATTCTGGTCACAAAACCCGAGAATTGGATTTTGTCTCATATTTCATGGCAATTATTGTCATTCCTAGGATTCCTCCCTGAGGGAAGTCCATTGCTGCCTTCCATTTCCTGAGAGCGTCTGCTTTATACCTGGTGTGGACTGAACACTTTAGTCCCTCTGCTAATGTGGGTTTGAAATTGTATTTTTCAGAAAACAAAACTTAATTCAACCACAGGTCAGTCAAGGCATTCTTCCTCATCAATTATTTTATTTCATTTACATTCACTTAAAAAATACAAATCTGAAACTCTCAAGTCTGAGACATCATTTAAAAACATAAAATCAAAGAACCAGCAAGGTAAACCTAAGGAAAGTGACATAGTTGAGATAAGCTCAGACTAAACAACAGTAGATTGCCTGGCTCTGATAGTTTATGGTTTTTAATTTAGGATATCCCGATGCTACTATTAAAATAACAGCTTCATCTATGATTTAATGCTTTATTTTATTATTATAGATCTAGATCAATGCACCTTTATTGGAGTGTTACATTGTAAAATTAAATTTCAGAAAGTTTAAACACTTTACAAAACAGAAGAATGTTTTCTGTGCAGCTGAAACCATGTTTACATGAATAACTTGGAATGCCTAAGCTCTGCTGAATCCACAAGAGATATAGCTCCTATAAGTTGAAACAAATTCCAAGGAATACTTCTCATTGACTAATAGGTCCCCAGCTTCCTTTTTTGACATCTGGTCCAGCATTAAGAACAGAATGTGGTATGCTGGCAATGATGGCAGTAAAGTATTATGTTGCTGGCTTTTACAGCACCTCAAAAATCAAGATAAAAAAGTAATAAAGGGGAATAATAAAAACAGTCACCCTTCCTCATTTCTTTATCTAGACTCTTAATTTTGACATGAGCATGCATACAATGACGAGAATCATTATGAAGTCTTACTCTAATGTTTGATACTCTCCACGGAGCTCGTAGAGTGCTTGCTATCACCTAAGGATGTTTGTTTGGTTCATTGTCCCAGAGCTTCTATTTCTCTCTCCAGTCATCAGCCATTCTCTCCTGAAGAAGCTAGCATATATGGTAATATATTTCTATGGGCACCAGACACTGGGCAAGTACCTTCCTCCTCCCTCCCCCAGTCCCTCTGCATATGATGTAAATCTCTCGCCAACTGAGACTGGGGCCAATTCTGAAGCCCTTCCTGTCACCACTGCCTGGGATCAGATACTGAGCTAGAGATTGACTCAAGGACCCCCGATGACCTACATTCCTCGATGTTTTATCATTCCCCACATCCACTGAGACCTGTGATTCTGATCCCTGGAATGTTCTTCCTGAAATACTTTTTACTGTTAATGTCTAGAAGATGCTACAAGTATCTCTAGCCTGAAATTAGTGCAGCTAGAAAGAATTCATTGGCATGAGCCCCTTGGCAACCACTGGCAGTGCCATTCTTGCCCTGGGCAAGCTTTGGGATTTCAGGAGGGACAACTTCACTGATGTATAGGCATCTTGTGGACTATTTCTTATTGAGATCAGGACCTTTTCAACAATGTGTTTATACACATTGCTGAAAGGTATATGGAATACTTTGATGAAATGTACAACAATTAGAAATGCACTCCAAACATTGTGCCAGGAGATAAAAGAGTAGGAATGGTCAGTTTGTTGGCCCTGAGTGTGATGTTCCATAAACACACTGAATGACTTTGTCCTCTGCTGACAGTTTTTCTACCCTTCCTCTTTTCCCCTTTCCCAGCAAGTTGTCCTTCTCTGGATCCTTTGCTCATTTTCCTGCTTTCCAAAGGGATGACTTACTAATATACACATGTTCATGAGAAGTGTGTCTGTGCAGACCATGAGCCAGGCCGACGTCGCAGCACTCCTGTAGACCTTAGTAACATTAAAGAACACAATAAAGCATCAAGCACTTATAATATTGTAGCAACAAGTAGAAAAAAAATTAGTCACTAATTAATCTGCAATTAGTTGATGATCCCTCCAAGCAATCCCCACTCCCACAAGTGTATTCAGCTATGTGAGGTTATGATAAGAGCACTGAGTTGAGTGCTGGTGTAAAATTAGAGCTGCACATTGGTGTTATGATTTGCCTGCTCTGTTATATCTCCAGCAGGAATTAGTTGCCTATGCACCAGCATCCTGACATATAACAACTAAGGTGACTGATGCCGCAAACATTAGCACGTACAACCTTTATCAAATTGGAACTGATTCCACACCCACAGTGCCCACATAAACAGGGGTGATTGAGCCAAATTTTACAGCGCACGTTTTTAACTATATCATTAATCTTCCCGAGGGCACACTGTCCCCCATACGGCATCTGATCTCCCATAATTCCTCTTCTCCCTGAGCACTGTCCACCTCCTTGCCTTGTGTAGAATTCTGAGGTTTTCTTTTAAAGTAAAACACTGTACAAATGTAGGTATGTTGCGAGCCCAATAGTTGCTCAGGGGTCATCTATTTTTAACTGGAGTGAATCCTGAGTCATAAAATAACATTTAAACCTGTGGTGAAACAGACTGTGAGATCAGGAAAAGAAAAATAACAAACTTGTCATCAAACAAATTAAAAGATGAATTAACATCATCACTCCATCATCATTAATTGCTCCTTGACCCTATGAAGTTCACTCAGTGTACATGCTTATGTAGGGAAGGTCACAAAACTTACACATTTTGACAGCTGAACTACAGACCACTCAAATATTGTTAATGGAAACTAGACATTTTCAGAGTTATTTTATTAATTACTGTGCAGCAAATGTATTAATAATGAATAGAGAGCTTTGAAGAAAATTATATCATCTGCTGTTTGATGAATAAATGTGTCTTTCCAAAAGGTTAAAAGACACATTACTGCTCCAGATCAAGAGTATTTTAATGATGTCTATCTTAATATTGTAAATAAACTTAACTTCCAACAAAAATTATATATGACTCGAAATCCAAACTTGATCCCTGTAAGGTCATGTGTTCTGGAGAGGTTTTACATTTTATTTTATTATTTATTTTCTCTTTTTTGGGATCCCATTTGCCAAACATTATCCTCTCACAAGCTGCTCCATCAGCTAACCTATTGACAGGTCTAAGTCTGTTCTTTATAGAGTCTCTAAAAGATATGCAGGAATGGCCCACGTACGTTTCTTCCCTGATTTCTTCTCTTCACTTGTCACCAAAGTGACTGCAGAGAGTTTGGACACTGACTAAGTGGAAAACATCTGCAAATCTGATGCAGGGAGGCCAAGTAAGCCAATTTGTACAATGTGAAAGTGACACAGGATGTGGCAATTATCAGATGATTGACAACCATGGCGTCACACCCAGAAATCCACCAAACATAAATGAATAACATATAGACATTTCCACTGTTCATCGTGGATAGTGACTTCAATACCTCACATTCTGGCATCAATAGTTCAGAAACAATAAGATTCTTCCCTTTCAGAATAAGAGACTGAAGCCTACGTAAGTGTACAGCTACTTTCTGGCTAAACTATAACATTAGCATTTCTGGATGAGCTGTACGCGCTGCCCTTGCTGTCGGCTTCCATGTCTCATTTTTGAACGTATAAAGAGAGCAGAGGACTGCTGACCTCAAGGCCTCCTTGCTCAAAGTCATTAATGTTGTTTATCTCAGTGGTTTGGAATGATACCAAGAAAGCGGCTGAAAGTGATTGGCAGCCAGTTTTAATGCTGCCTGATTTTTATTTCCAAAGGCCAAATGAACTGATAATTGGCAGAATTGTTTAATGTCTCGCAGATCCAAAGGCACACATTTGATGCTATTATCTATATTGATTTGTTAGACCTTGGCTCCATTGACAGCACTCTCACCTTTGGATCAGAAGGTTGTGGGTTCAAGGACTTGATCACAAACACTTGGGCTGATGTTCCACTGCGGTAGTAAGGGAATGCTGTGGTGTTGGAGGTGTTGGTTTCTGGATGAGGTATTCAGCTGCAGCCTCAGCCATTCTCTCAGGTTGGCATAACCCAGGGGCATTTTCCCCAGCTGAAGTAAAACAAAATGCAGATGCTGGAAATCCCAAAAAACAGAAAATGCTGGTAGCACTCATCAGGCTAGGCAGCATCCAAAGGGGAGTCAATAATTCAGGTCACGGATCCTTCCTCAGAACTGGAAAAGTGAGAAACCAAATGAGTTTTATGTCATAGAGAGGGGAAGAGATCTGTTTAATGATGTCCACCACCACTTTTCCGATAGAGATTTCATGAAGTGATGTGATGAAAGACAAACATGATTGAAGTCTGCCAGGGATCCTTCCCCATCTCCCTCCCCCAACCTTTCCATAGGGCAGGCCACAAGAGAGGCTAGCGGCAGCTCCAATAGGCATGGGAAAAGAAATCGAAAGTTCAGCTCAGACACTAAATTAGCATGATGTCTCACTGACTCAATTTCCTTCATTTTCCAGCACAATCCCATCGGATTTAGGATATAATCACAGGAAGAATCCCAACCAATGTCTGTAAGTGTGAGTTTTGTTTGCAGCTGCTCCTGTGATGTTTTTGAGTCTTTGGGGACTTGACTTCCCACTCATTTGAAACAGAAGTGATTGTGTTGATAAATGCAGTGAATGCTGCTATCCACTAATAATTCTCTTTGCTCATTGCTTTGTGAATTCAGCTGATAATGACATACAATGAGAAAAAGAATGTTTCTTAGCATTGGTTAAAGGTAGAGAAGTTCCTTCCAATGTTCACAACATCAGATTTAAACTAGGCAGATGTAGAGTCACATTTGGGACCTTCTCTTAACATTGGTTTAATAATCATGGATAATTACAAGGTGACACTCTCACTTAATTAGGAATTGTGAAATGTTGAGCTGTATTTCCAATGTAAAATAAACATATACCTTATTATTCCATGCAGCACAGCATGGAATATATGACTTTTTCTACTTTCACCAGCAATTGTAACTCAAAAGGAGCTCCATGGTGTTTTCCTTATGTGCTGTTAACATTTATGGTGCTCTGCAGCCTAATAACACTGATCTACCACCTGCAAGATTTCATGCTCCCATGAAACCACAACTAACTGTTTCGCATTAAGAGTTCTTTCTAATGTAAAAAAAATCTACTTAGTCTTATATGTTACAGAGGATTTGCCCTTGTTTCACTTTTTTTAAGAGGTCCTACTTCCACCATTTAAAATATGAAGGTCAAAGCTCAGTCTCTTCAAATCACAATGCTACCCATAAATCAAATGGAGTCGCTGCACAGTGTCTTCTTTTTTTTCTTGATATTTTAATTTGTTTTATGTTTTCACAAAAGTAAAATAGTTTTATATTAAGACAGGTCTGTAGAATTCAATACAGTGCAGAGTAAAAGGAAGAACTTGCAGACATGATCCCAGGACAGATGATGATTTAAATGTTTAACATCCTCTTTGCTACTCATCATAGAGTCATACAGCACAGAAACAGGCACTTTGGCCCACCATGTCCCTGATGGTTTGGCTATGTAATCCCATTTTCCAGAACTTGGCCTGCAGCCATTTATGCCCTGGCAATTCACGTGCTCACTTGGATACTTGTTGTGAGGGTCCCTCCCTCGAACACCCCCTCAGGCAACGTGCTCCAGATTCCAGCCAGATTGAGAGTGAAATGTTCTTCCCCAATCCCCTGTAAACTTCCTGCCCTTAAACCTATGCAATCTGGATTTATACACCTCTGCTATAGGGAAAAGCTTCTTACTATCTGCTCCTCATAATTTTATACACCTCAGTCAGGTCCTCACTCTCAGCCTTCTCCTGTCCAAAGATGCCAGCCTATCCAATCTCTCCTCTAACTGAAATGCTCCATGCCAGACAACATCCTGGTGAATCTCCTCTGCATCCTCTCCAGTGTAAGCTTATAGTGTGGTGATAGAACTCTATGCATGTACATCAGTTGTGGTCTAACCAAAACTTTATAAAGTTATGCCATAACCTCTTTGCTCTTATATCCTATGCCCTGCCGATTGAAGACAAGTATTTGGTATTCCTTCTTAACCACCTTATCTAACTGTGCTGAAGCCTTCAAGGATCCTTGGACTTGGACACCAAGATCCCTCTGTTCCTTAATACTCTCAAAGACCTCACCAGAGTTCTCTCAGATGCTTGAAGTATACTTCTGTCACTGACATAGAACATAGAACAGTAAGATATCTTTATTAGCCACATGTACATTGAAACACACAGTAAAATACATCTTTTGAATAGTGTTCTGGGGGCAGCCTGCAAGTGTCGCCACGCTTCCGGCGCCAACATAGCATGCCCACAACTTCCTAACCTGTA
>JARFYF010000052.1:60197470-60207944 GCA_030265395.1 Rhina ancylostomus
AACAAGAAGATGCTGGAACAAGGGGTCAGGCAGCATCTGTGGAGGGAAATTGACAGTCGATCCTGGTCTGGAAATTTATCACCGTTCCTTCCTCATCACTGGGTCTAGATCTGTACCACAGTGATGTTGGAACACCTTCACCAGAAGGTCGGCTGCGGCTGAAGAAGGCAGCTCACCAGCCTGTTGAGGACAGTCAGGGAGGACAAGTGTTGTCCTTGCCAGCAACACCGAATGGGCAGCACTGACTGAAGCTTGGGGCAGTGAGTGGAGTCGGCACTCTTGGGCTGAGTGCTGTGGTAATTGTGAAAGGCCATCGACTCCCGATGGCTGCTAAGTGACCGGAAGAAATTATCAGAGTCCAGGTTAATTAGTACTTAAGGAGCTGATTAATGCCATGCTTGGCAGCTCTTGGTCAGTGGTTCAGACGGCAAACTACTAACCCCGTTGTCCCCTGAAGTAGTGGGATGGGGAATCTGAGCTGTTCCCAACCTCCAGTCCTGCATCAGCCTCCGTCTGAGTGAATTCCACTTTAAACCACTGAATCGTCTGTAATTGTAATCTGTCTCCCTCGTTCCACAGTTATCTCCCTCTTTAATGTAGATCCAGCACTGTGGCGAATATTAGAGCAATAAATCATTAAGCCCATTAGTGCTGGAGGTGACAGGAAGAGCAGAGCTCTTGTGGCTGGGATTAGGGTAAACTCTCTTCGTTCCTTCACATCATTTGTTCACAGTGCCCTTTGACTGTAACAGCAGAAAGCAAAGTGGCCAACATAGTTATTGGAGTTGGTGATAGGAAGTCTCCATTTAGAGACAAGCTCCTCAAGCACGGTAGTGTAGCGGTTAGCGTAACGCTTTATAATGCCAGCAACCTGGGTTCAATTCCAACCACTGTCTGTAAGGAGTTTTAACGTTCTCTCCATGTCCGTGTGGGTTTCCTCCGGGTGCTCCGGTTTCCTCCCACATTCCAAAGACGTATGGGTTAGGAAGTTGTGGGCATGCTGTGTTGGTGCCGGGAGCGCGGCGACACTTGCGGGCTGCCCCCAGAACACTCTACACACAAGATGCATTTCACTGTGGGTTTCGATGTACATGTGACTAATAAAGATATCTTATCTTAAATCTTAAAATTAAATGTCGCCACGGACAACAGAAGAAACTAAAGAACCAGTGCATCTGACCCCTTACTCCACCTCTGGACTCAAGCATTTGAATGGGGTCGTCTACTTTCACTGAAAATGTATGTAAAGTAAGTGCTTGGTTTCATTTGAATCACCATTAATGTTTTTAACTAATTTTTATGTTTAATATGGTTTTTAGTGGATTTGCTTTTTAAATCATTTAAATATTTTCCAACTGTTTCTACATATCTCTGATTATCAGTTATATTCAGAAAGAGTGGGAAAAAAACCTTTGATAATACAAGCTGTCAGAACGCCACCAGGACAGTTTGTGAGTGGGTGCTTAACTTCCACCACCTGCAGCCCAGTTGCCTTTCCCTGACCATTACACTATACTTAGGGCCACAGCAGTTACATTGGGAGGATGTTGGGAGTCGTCTGGTTACAAAGGTAAAAAGGTTAGCATCGGAGGCGAATGCAGTGTGTGGGCTTTGTCCATTTCCATCATGAGGAACTGTGAGGTTTAGTGCTTTTGGAATCTGTTCCAAGTGATCTGCGAGTTTTATTTCTTGATCAAAAATACAAGGCGTTCAAGCAATTAGGCAAATGAGCCAAACACCCTGTGGGCTCTCAAGCAACAGGAATCATCAAACCAATGAGAAAACAGATGGCCAGAGTGTCCAATCAGTGAACCACCCACCAAGACAGTTGTGCAGCTCTTGTGCTGAGGGACTGTGTGGGCCTAATAGTGCAGAATATAGAAGGGCAAGGACAGGTGTGGTGCTTATTCAGCAGGAGTTTGTAAGAAAGTGCCAAAGGATCATGTCCACGCATGGTAACAGGATTACTACACCCAGCCACCCAATTTCCCATCAAGATCTGTATGCTTCTCCTTTTTGATTGAATAGGAATCAACTGTGGAGTTTAAAAGACTGGAAATAGAACACTGGAATATTCTGTGAAACACATCATTTCGTGTTTAAGCTCTGAAAAAAGAAAAGAATTCAGATTCAGAATCAACTTTATTAACACAGTCTTATATGATGTGAAATTTGTTGTTTTGTGGCAGCAGTACAGTGCGAGGACATAAAATTGCTAAAAATTACAAACTAAATAAATAGTGCAAAAACAAATGAATAATGAGGCAGTGTTCATAGGTTCATGGGCTGTTCAGAAATCTGATGACAGAGGGGAAGAAGCTGTTTCTCAATCATTGAGTGGGGTCATCAGGCTCCTGTACCTCCTCCCTTCTTGGCTGTTAACCAGAATGACTTCAGGAAACAGGGACTTTAGGCAAGTGGCTTGACTGGAGAAGCTGGGTTTGTTCTCCTCAGAAACAAAGAGTTTGAGAGGGGATTTGACAGGTTAAATAGGGAGAAACTGTTCCTACTTCTGGTTGCCATGTTGTACAAAGGATGTGATTAAACTAGGGAGGTGAAGAAAAGATTCACAGGAATGTTGCCTGGACTGGACAGCTTGAGTTATAAGGAGAAAATGGATAGCTTGAGACTGTTTTACCTGCAGATTGAGGGATGACTTATGGAGGTTTATAAAATTCTGAGAGGCATAGACAGGGTAGATAGTCACAGTTTTAAATCCTAGAGTAGTGGAGCCTAAAACTGGAGGGCAAATGTTTCAGGTGAGGGGGAAAGATTTAAAGGGGATCTGAGGGGCAAGTTTTTCATACAGAGAGTTGTGGGTATATGGAATGAGCTGCCAGAGGAAAAGGCAGAGGCAGGTACAGTATTTAAAAGATACTTGGACAGGTACATAAATAGGAAAGGTTTAGAGCAATGTGGGGCAAACACGGGAAAATGGGATTAGTGTCGATAGGCATCTGGTCAGTATGGGCGAATTGGGCTGAAGGGTCTGTTTACATGCTAATAACTTTATGACTCTTTGAGTCTCTACTGATCAAAGGATCAAAAGAACCAAAAGTGACATTATTTTATACAGTCTAGTTAAGATCTAGAATCCACTGTCAAAGGTTGTTGAGGCATATTAAGTCAATGTGCTCAAAGGAGAATTGGATGAGTACATAGAACCATAGAGATGCAGAAATTTACACACAGAAGGCCATTTGGCCCATTGTTTCTACCCAATTAAAAAGACGTACTCAGCCTCTTCCCAGCACTTGGTCTGTAGCCCTGCAGGTCACAGCTCTTAAAGCACAAATACAAGAATCATTTACCTCTATCATTTCTACCTCTACCATCCTGTCAGGGAGCGAATTCAAGTCCCACTAGTATCCAGGTGACAAAACATTTCCTCATCTCTCCTTTGATCCTTCTATTAATTACATTAAATCCATGCCCCTGGATTTTCACCCCGCTACTAGAGGAAAAGGTTCTTTTTTATTCTATTGAAGTTCTCATTACTGTATTCATCTCAATTAAGTCCCACCTCACCATGAAAGGGAGTATTATAAATCTGCGTCTCACTAATTATGAGTGGGGACTTTCTGTCAAAGCTGAATAAAGCAAACGGGCAGACTTGATTTGGAAACCATGGAGATGCAAAACCTGGCAGAATGCATTGCAGCAGTTGAAAAGTTTATCCAACAAAATAGTCTTAGTTTGAAGGGCGGCACAACATGGTGGGCCAAAGGGCCTGTATTGTGCTGTATTGTTCTATGGTGCTATGGTTCTAAAACACTGATCCACTGTAACTTGGCTGATGTCCTCTGCAGCCCCTTCAGCCTGAACCAGGTTCCACTACAGCACTTATTATAAAATGGTCTTTTCGAGAGTCTTTGACCTGCGATGATTGTGTTCTTTTCCACTTTGCCAGTGCAACTGTTCTCCTGCTAAGTATGTAGATGGCATATAGCTGAGTAATAGGGTTGGATGAGTGGTGGGGTTGGAAACAGACCCAGCCCCTTGAGTTGCATGAGGTATGCTGTAGGGTTTATCTTCAGGGCCAGGGTTTTGCTGGGGTTGCTTTTGTCTCAGAGTTTTGAAAGCTTAGTCCTATTGTAATCTGCACATTCCTACATGATAGCACAGCATCGTCATCAACAGAATTTTGTAGAGCTAAAAGAACTGTGCCACAATGAGAGATGCTGCTCTGATACCCATGGCCTGCGTAACTGAAGCTGCCATTGCTCATGCCCTTGGAAGGCAGCCCTGGAAACCAACCATCAGCAGCAAAGGAACAGCAAAGCCAGCAAACAACTTCCATCACGAGGAAATGCAGCTCTGCATTCAGTCTCTACTTTTCAATAATGTTTTGCTTTCACAGAAATCAAACCATACGGCTTAAGAAATGGCGTTAGGCAATCCAATTTCCCGACATTTATGACCCAGACAGAGTGGCCAGCCCTGGGGATTTAAATCCTGCCAATGACCATCCACCCACCCCTACTCCCCAATGCTACTCCATCACACACTTCCACAAACAATATGGAAAAATACATAATCATCACATAATCATAATTGCCCCTGTAATCAAGAGAGAAGAAAGAGACAGGATAAACTCAGAGAGAGAATGGGAGACCATGACCAAGCAACTATGCAAGGTGGGAGATCAATATTAAGGGCTTGATTTGAACTGTATTCCCTCAATTGCCTTTGTAGTTATTGTTGCTCATCTTCATATTTTTCCCTCAAGCAGACAAGGATAAATTCCTAGCAATCCCTCTGTTTACATTCTCTCCAGCAGATTGTATAGCACGAGGTATGGTGCTGAAACACTGATGTACTATAAAGCTAATAAATTGAAAACTTGGCTTAAGGAGTGCTTTGGGGATGGCTTTTTCATGATGCAGCATCTGATTGTACTGTTTCATTTACCCTCAGCTTTACTGGTGATTCAAGGGGATTTATTTTCCCAATCCTTCCTGCCTACAATTACAAAAGGTGGGACTCTACCCCAATTGGGCAATATTTTTCATTCCACCCTTGATTTATATCCATATCATTTATCATAGTTCATGTTCCAGTACAAATCTGCCAAAGTGCTGTGGTTGCTTTTGAGTGATAAAGGGAAGCCAAAATAACAACATTTTATTTGCAGTGAACTAAACAGGACGGGAAAGTCAGACTGAAATATGAAGTAGGCAGTTTCTGAAGGTCACTGGGATTTCACTACTTTTCAGCGCTAATTAGTGCCAGTCATAAGAGCAAATTGGTGCAGCTGTGAACTTATCTCTGCAGGGAGTTTGAATGAGAACAGCCAAGTGCCTTTCAATCAGGACCCTTGATGGCCATTGAGGCAGAAAGGGAAAGATGTTCATCCCATTCGTTTGGGCCTGATTCAAACTCAGCTCTCCACGGGAAAAAGGTTTTTCTCTTTCTCCCCCCTGCCTTCAAACTATCCTGTTATCCCCTCTCTTAAATTATCTCCCACATGTTGCTGTCATGAGAAAAGGCTGAAGCAGGACAGAGGTGCAGCTATGAATGCTAGTGAGGCAGGTTCTCAACACTGAACAGGAAATTCACTGTGCAATGGGAAAAGGTAATGTTTCCTCTTTCTAACTAATAATCCGGTTGAACCGATGACACTAGGACAAGGCTGAAAGTTCGTTGTTTGGTTTTAAGAGGCTAAATTGGGGCATGGTTTTTGGAAAAGCCAGACCGAAAATATAATTGCATTTGGCATCCTGTGAGCCTCCCTGTAAGGATTAACAGTACATCCATCCTCTGTAGCACTGGGATAAATAAACTCATCTCACTACAATATCACCTGCAATTGAAGGAAACCAACGAAATCCACCTGCCAACAATGTATATGCTAAACGTTCAAACATTTCACCCTTCAAACCACCCCAGTTGTCTGATATCAGCTTGGAAACTTGAAGCACACTGTAACAAAGCAGTTCAGTCCTTTCACCATGAAAATATTCAAATTAATTTGCCTCAAACAAATCAAACTAACATTAATAATCAGGAAGGCTCCAGATATTTTGAGTACATAAGAGAGTCGAGATTCAGCCCAAATCTACCATGTTTCATTCTGATCAGCAGACAATCCATGCATAGCTAAGTCACACGTTAATGTGTAGGGGTTGCATTTTGCCAACATGTACCTTTTTAAATTGGCAGTGACTATTGTGCTCACTCTGCAGTGAGTGAATCAAGCAGACATAAGCACAAGTCTCTAAGGCCCATTAAGTCTTTTGGACTTTTGCCCATTTGTTGAATGCAAAAATGACCAGAGCAACAAAGTTGCTACTCACACCCAGATTATATCCAGATCACATCCCCACAATCCCCCATGCAGAAGACAAAAATAGGTCAACCCAAATTATTCGCTTGACCTAATAGAATCTCAGAGACAACAGGCAACTTCTCTTGGCCATCAAACCATTGCTCTTGGCAAATCCATGACTATCAGCCAACCTCAACGTATCAATATAATTTGCTGCACCACATTCCATACTGTATAGTAACCACAAAAAAAGAACTGTTTTACTGAACTAAAGTAATATAAAACATTTTTTTTCAAAAATATGAAACATATCTGAAAATTGATGATATTTTTACCTCAACTTTATATGATAACCACATCAAAGGAAAACTTATGCAGTGATAAGAAAGATGTGCATTCACGCACACAGGTATTTTCATCTCTGCAGGTTTAGTGCTATGTTTTTGGGGTCACCTTCTTCACAGCATCATAACAGTGAAAAATTGAGAAAATAAACACAAGGTTTAAGGGACTTGGTGATTTGAATTCAACTATTCTTTCTCTTCTTATATTGTGCCTCAAAGTGTAATTTTAATTATTCGTGAAAAAGAAATGACTTCCATATGGTACAGAAACCATGAACGTTCAACTGTGCAGAGTATAGAACATCAAGTGAGGAACAGCTGCTTTTTTGTTGTGATGTCACATCCCTGAAGCGTATGTTTCAAAAGGATTGAATGATCTCTTTAGTAAAGATGTTTTTCTATCGAGGCTGTTTTTTAGCACAAGTCTTTGGAAGACGGGTTCATCTGTTTATCACCGATCAACTTCCGTTGCAGTTTCCATGACAGTCGTGACAGGATTCACTTGGCAGCTCCAAAACATCCTGAATGAATGCAGCTGAATTCTTTTGGCACAAAATAAATGGAAAAAAAAAGATAAATTAATCGTGGCCTTTGTTTTTTCTTCAGTCACCCGCTTGGCAACACATTTGAGCAATTGCACAAGGTTCCTAAAGGACCACTGAGCAAAAAAAGGACTCATTTCATTCTATAACTGGCCAAAAGTAATTATAAGCTTCCTTTTATGAATCTCACTGCACAATAATAAGGACACCAAAGTTTGAGCAAACAGAAATAGGAACCTGCTTACGGATATTGAAGTGACATAGTAACCTAGACTTTCCGTTCGGTTGTCTGCCTGAGTGGAAGGGGGTGGTGTAAGAATTGCAGACATTTGCAGTTCAGGCCATGGGCATCCACAGATCTGCAGCCGTTTACAATACACAGGCAAGTTCCAGGAGGAGGAGACATTTGTGACTGGGTGCCTTCTCTCTGCCGAGCTGGAATTTGTCCCTCACTGCAGGATTTAAAGCCTTCCAGCAGCTCCAAGTGGTGGCCATTGTGATTTGAAAGAGCAGCTGTCTTAACAAAAATAATACTCCAGTGGCGGCAAGGTCCTCACACCCTCCACTGTAAAGGCAGAGTGACGTTAGTGCAGACTAACTGCCTGGAGAGGTCAGAGATTGGCACAGGAGAACTGATGGGGGAGAGGGAGAGTTGTGCTGGGATTCTGGTCTGCCACAGCACCTAGGTATTTCTTCGGGGTGGCAGGGGGGACGAGGTGAGAGGAAAGGCTTCTGTAAGCTTCTTAAATCCTGTCAATGGACGGTGGTGGCTGTGAGGAGGGGAGGAGGGGCTTGGGGTGAGGTGCGGGGTGGAATGGGTTTGCTAGAACCTCTGGGATAGCTTGGGAATTTTACCCATGACACCCTGATGAAACTCTCAGCTGACAACTAGCTCCAACTGAAGCTTCAAGAAAGACATAGAGCTCTTCCAGCTAGAATGAATTAATCCTGAGGTAATGGATACCCCACATTAATGACTTTAGGAGGTAGGTTTTTTACGCCTCTTTACCTTCAGACCAATAGGATCTGGACCTCCTGTCAATGATCAGATTTCCACAGCAGTAACAGAGGGCAGGGATGAGGTGAGGTGGACTGCAGGCATTGCTGGTAGAAGTTGAACAACATAGCTGATGACAACACAACAGCTGCTGAACAGGACTGTTGCTAGGAGCATAAAACCCATCATTAAGGCAGATTCAAAAATCCCACAAATCATTCACAAATGTAACACATGGTAGACAAGACTATAGAAGCTTTCAGCAACTGATCTGTGGCCAATGAGTGCCAGCTTAGTATTTAAATTTGCGGTCAGAAAATATTGTGTAAATAGAACAATAAACATGAAATAAGATGGCCTGGCACCAAGATTACTCTTGCTGCAGATTCCCAATTGTCCATCCACTTTCTCCAAAGGTGGTAATGTCCAGTTACTCTTTTGTTACCTACAAATTATTGGAATATTAGCTTTATTACAGATTTGATCTTATCTTATAAGAGAGAAGACATTTTGTACTTCATCGTGACAATGAGAATGAACACAGGTAATACCTGAGGAGAGAAACAAAGGACTGCAGATGTTGGAATCTAGATGAAAAACACAATGATACTGGAAGAACTCAGCAGGCCAGGCAGCATCTACGGAGAAAAGCAGGACCTGAAATGTTGATCACCTGCTTTTCTCGATAAATGTTGCCGGGCCTGCTAAATTCCTCCAGCATAATCGTGTTTTTCAATACCCGAGGAGATATCAGTGTTCTCAGCTTGATCTAAGAATTTTCTCTACATTGGCTGGGGATGCCACAATGTTAGACAAATGCAAGCAGGGCTGCCTTTCATGCATTCAGTTTCCTGGACATTATTACCTATTTACTCATGGGAGCTGGGATTAAGCTGGAATGTGCAGAAACTGCTAACGAGTTATCTTCTACATAGGAAATTAGAGCAACTTTAGGCCAATTCGTCCCTCAAGCCTGCCATCATGGCTGATCCATGCTTTGCCTGAACACCACTTTGCCATGCACTCCCCATACCTCTTGACTCCCTTGTAATTTAAACGTTTGTTAATCTCCACCTTGAATGTATTCAATGAGTCTGCCTCTTTCTTCACCAGATAATCTGGCCAGGTAGCTTATTTCTTATCTTGGACTTTGTGAGCTAGCGGTTTGGGAGTTGGTGGTGAGAAGTCTACTGAAAGAGGTTCTGCCTGATTTCCTTCATAATTAAACTTTCTGGACATTTGTGATATGCTGAAATTATGGAGAATTTTTCTTTAATTCTTTCTTTGGAAGCAGGAGATTGCTGGAAAGGCCATCACTATTGACTATCCCTAACTGATATTGCGAGGGTAGTGGTGAGTGGGCTTCTTGAAACACTGCACTGCATCTGGTGAAGGTACTCCCACAGTAGAGAGTCACAGGATTTAGATGACAGAACAATAAAGGAAGAGCGGTAAATTTCCAAGTCAGGATGCTGTGTGGTGAATGGTGAAAGCTTGTGGCTGGGAAGCTTCCCATGTTCCTGCTACCTGTAATATTTTGGGTGGTAGGGGTCTCAGATTTGGGAGATGTTTGGAAGAAGCCTTGGTGAGTTGCTGCAATGCATTTTTTAGATAATTTGCCCTACAGCTATGTATTCACCCCTATAACAGTTGCCCCATCCTTCTGTAACAAAGATTAGTAAAATTTAATTTCCTCGAATGACAACATTGGTTCCTTCACTTTGCAGGTAGATTGGGAAGCAAACATTTAGATGGCAGTGATATTTGTGTGGTGAAGGACCTGCTCATTTACTGTCCCTGTAATCTGCCCACTGGCACTTGAGTCACTGTTCACTGCACCTTTAAATCTGGAAGCTGTTCCTGCCCAACAAAGACAGTGTGACTGGAGGGGGCTGGGAGGAACCAAAGGACTAACTAACCAATAAAGAAAAATATGTTGTCTACAGTGTAGCCTTTTTTTATATTTCCTTTGGCCTTGACCTTCCAGAATTTCTTTTAAGCTTTACAGGAAAAAACAATTGAAATAAAATACTACAGTGAGACAGAGGCAAAATACTTGTCTTATACAAAAGCAGACTACTGGGGAGGTAGTGTGGCATTCAAGGAATCAATGAAATGAGAACAAATTGAACAGTAAAGGGATGAGAGGGAGTGTTAGATTTCCTTAATGAAAATCAGAGACTATATTCCATTTAATCTCTACAGTCAGTTCTGCAATTATTTATTAAATTCAGACAGCAAATATAGGAATTATGAGTAGATGAAACAACATTATTGGAGCTTCATGACTTTGATCTTCCCAGCAGTCACTTGGATACAATAG
>JARFYF010000052.1:60386035-60399336 GCA_030265395.1 Rhina ancylostomus
GCATAGCTAGCAACTCCTCAGGGTTGAAAACATACCGATCAGAGGTGTTAGAGTCATAGAGAAACAAACACAGGAAATTGGCACTTTGGAGCACCAACTCCACACTGTCCATCAACCCATTTACACTAACCTATATATTTTTTTGGAAAAAGTTCCCCTGGACATGGTTCAGAAACTCTTCTTCTTTGCATAATGGCATCCAACAAACCACCACACACACATGTGCCAAAATGGACTTTTTGTTCTAATCGTGCTCTTCCTTGTAAAAAGTGTATAATATTAATGTATGTTTTTCTTGTTGATGCTGCTTATATGATGCTATGTGCCTGTGCTAATACTGCAAGTAAGTTTTATTGCACCTGTGCAAACATGTACTTGTCCATATGATAATAACCTCAACTTTGACTTCACCATGGACACCACTTTCAAGATTTTCATCTGCACCGCAGCCACTTGCAGCCTTCCAAAGCACTTCTGTGGTTTGATTATACACAACCTGCACACTTTTGTAAAAAGGTCAAATGAGGTTTACACACATTAAAATTACTTCATCACAAGCTCTCCATCCAGCAGTCTACTCCACCCATGGTTCCATATTCCAAGCTTGTGACACTCACTCCTCTGTAAACACTCGATCACAGCCCTCTGACTCAGAGTTATAGAATCAAAGAGCCATAAAGTAATACAGCAGGGAAACAGGCCTTTCAGCCCCACCCATCCATGCCAACCAAGAAGCCCATCTAAGCTAATCCCATTTGCCCATATCCCTCTAAACCTTTCCAATGTACTTGACCAAGTGACTTCTAAATATTATTGTTGTACCTGCCTCATACCAGCTCATTCCATATACACACCACCTTCTGAATGAAGTTGCCCCTCAGGTCCCTTTTAAACCTTTCCCCTCACACCTTAGTCTAGTTTTTGATTCACTTTCCCTCAGTCACCCCTCATTCAAAGTCAAAGCTTATTGTCATATGCACAAGTACATTCATGCACAGATACAATGAAAAATTTATTTACAGCAGCATCACAGGCACATAGCATCATATAAGCAGCTTTCACAAGAAAAACATAAAATTATACATAATTTTTACAAGAAAGAACACATTAGAACAAAAAAAATTCCATTTTAGTGCATACTCCAATGAATAAAGTCCTAGCCTGCCTAACTTCTCCCAGTAACTCAGGCCCTCAAGTCTTGGCAACATTCTTTGCACTCTTTCCAGCTTAATGACATCTTTCCTACAACAGGGTAATCTCATCGATTCCCCTGATCCACCACAACCATCCACCTCCACCATCCCCTCTCCAATTCTTATCCATGGCTTTTGCTTCATCCCCCAATCATCCAAATCCTCTCTCTCATGGCCTACAACTGGGCCTAGACTTTCACATACACTGCCCTGTGTGGGAAGCAATAGAAAGATCTTAGCTCTTAAAGGCCAATCCATAGCTCTTTGCCTCAAGTGAGATCAAATTTCCAAGCATCCAGCCTTGACACAAGTAGTAATTTACTCTGTGGTATGACCACTTAAGGCAATAAACCATACTGGGGATTACAAACATCAAGAAGTGGGAACAGATCTACTTTTTAACCCATATTTTCACACCCAAACTCAGTAGGTCAATTGTCCTGGTCCCCACAATCCCAGCAAAATTAAATTATAGCAGATGCAGATCTCTTGACCTGCTAACTCAGCATTACAGACTGCTTTGCAGACAAGGTTTAACATGCATGTACCAAGTTCAGTCTGTGTAAAATATCACATTAGTGATATAACTATTGGGCAAGTGCGTTAATGTCTGGAGCACAATCACTGCCGGTGGTCAAGAATAAAGAAACTGTAATGATCGGTAGGTTTAAAGAATGACAAGTGCACAAATAGCAAACAAAAGCTGACAGTGACCCAAAGTCCAACTCAGAGTAGGTGTCACTTGTCTGCAGACATAGAGAAATGCTGAATGTCCAGTTGTAGGGTTAGCATACAGACCACAAATGAAAATTTGCCTAGATGAGTATCTTGAAAGATTAAACAGTCATAAGAATGCCTTGTCAATAGAAAAATAAGTGGCTAAGGAACCATCCCTTCCATTTTGGAAAAACAAAATGTAATTTTCATGTAAATGGAACTGATATTTGACATCATACAGGCTTCCCATATAAAAATGGGTGTTTTATTTATAATTAATAAAGTGCATTAATAATAAGGTGCAAAAAAGTTAAAAAACAAGTTGCAGAAGGAACTCAGTAGGTTAGGCAGCATCTGTGGAGACAAAGAGATAGTCAACAATTCAGGTAGAGATCCAGCATCTGAATTTCTACAGCTCTTCAACCACTTCTACTATGTCTTCATTAGTAAGGTATTTGACGAGGCTTCATTTGCAGCAAAATAAATTCATTAAGAGGGTGGTGTTACGAACCAGCGACAAAAGAAACACATTCACTAATGGTAACCTAGTCTGTAACAATGGATATTATTCTTCTTTACAATACTAATGTCTCATCATGATTAAGTTATAAAGTATATGAACAAACAAGAGTTTGCTAAGCATCTGAATACATTTCCCCTTTAGTAAATGTGAAATTAAAATCTTGAAATCTAACATTCTCATTGTGTAACTATACAAATTTATCAAATTCCTTCCCATATACATATGCACAAGGTTCTTCTGCAGACTTAAGGATGTAGTTTGAGTAACCATTAAACCACATGCAAAGTCAAATAGTGCCAATAGTAAAATGTGCTGCTAAAAATATTTCAGGAGGAAGTAGAGAACAAAACATTCGTCCTTTTTGACTGCATATAAATACCCAAATTAAACACCTCACTCCCAAGCATCTTCCAAAGCAAAACATTTGGGAAACTTTCTTTCCAACCTTAATGCCAGAATTAAGATCAAGCATTCACACACAAAGGCTATAGGAAATCTATCCTTAAAGATTGCAGATATCGAATCAAGCGAAAATTTCAGGACTGAGATCAAAAGATTTATGATAGTTGAGAAATATGAAACAAAGACTAAAAATTGGGTTTAAGGTACAGAGTAACCCTGATCTGCTTGAATAGCAGAGCAAGCTCAGAGGATTAAATGAATTACTTCTGTTCATAACAACACAAATCCTATACCCCTTACACGATTAGATGCCTTGGTGTACGTGACTCATGGAAACTCACACTGCCCAAAAGGGATTTCTCAGCAATCTTAAACTACTTCAAGTAATGTACACATCTTAAATGGTTGCAAAACTTGCCCATATCATGGCCAGGATGAACACAAAAGATTAATTTTCTTATCTGCCTCCTCCACCTATCTTAGAGGATTTCTACTTAATGGCTTGTTTGTCTTTGGTCCTTTTATCTTTAAGCTTTTTTTTAAATCATTCACTTAAAATAGAATGGTTATATAATTTATATTTTAAAAAGGCATTAAAATAGGAAATCTTGAAAAGCATTCAAGCTGTTCATTTATTTACTGACTGGCAAGAATATGCTTCACCTTCCCAAGTGATTAGCTTAAGTCTATATTTTGTTTTAAACCACATACCCAAAACCACCATTGTTTTTTCTCTTGTGATGGCACCTCCAGGTACGAAGTTGTAAGCTGTACACCACACCGTACTAAGGATCTCCAGCAAATACACCAGCATTGCCATGCCCAAGGCCTTTCCTGGACCTCCTGAACTGACGAGACGTTCAATTACATTGGGCCAGAGCGACATGGCATAAATAGCTAACACTGTTCCTGCAGCAAATGCTCCTTCCCTCCGAAGGTAAAAGAGACAAATTGCTGATGCTACTCCTGTAATGGCAATAATAAAAACTCATTACTATGATAAAGGTCTCCTTGAAATCTCCATGCAAAAATTAACCAACACAAACATACAGAATTAGTCTGAGTTGGAATTACATTCAATAAACTAAGCCTGCCTGAAAATGTTTCTTCTGAAATCAAGGATTATAATTCCAGGAAAGGCCAAATCTTGGTTTGCAGTTCTGGATGGAACTATGCTATAAAAAGATTTTTCAGCAAAATACATTTGGCCATTCTGAAGCATTTTCTCCCCACCCTGAGCACACAACTAATCCCACTCTCCTCACTTCAAAATAAATACTTTCCTATCAACAGAACTCATGGCTCTGTTTCAACAATGGTTTGTGGTGAATACCACATTTTAACCATCTACTATCAAAAGATTTTAAAAAAATAACTTGCTTAATTTTTTTTGAGATTGCCCAATATTTGTAACCCTCCTATATCCTATTTGGCCACACCCCTGTTAATTCCATTGAGAAGGGCAATTAAAATGTTGGCCTTTCTCCACAAAGTATCAATTAACATCCTGTAAACATTCTCTAAATTGATTGAGGAGCTGGATGCTTTATAGTTGAGCTGACTCAAACTGTGGAAAGAGAAACAGTTAATGTGTCGCAACAGAGACTCTTTGTCCGTACCACACCCTTGTTGGAGATTTGCTGGGTTTTCTTCATGGCACGTTCAGCAACCATCTTGGTCTTGTAGGAGACATTCTTCTCCTCAGTTGGGTTTTACTGTGTAATTCTATTGGTCACTTAAATGTCATCTAACTTAATAATATGCTTTCTCAGTTCTTTTTCACCCTTGTATATAAACAATTCTGATCTCTTGAAATACATGCTAGTGGAAAAGAATTGTGATACATCATTAAATGTCTTCTGCCTGACAGATACAAATCTCTTTGGCTTTTAATGTACATCTTAAATAGGCATCGAGTTGGAGCCAAGTTGGCAAAATTGTGATATCTCAGGCTGGCTTATGGCCTGATCCGAATAAAACTCACATGCCTAAAAAAGCTTTTATATAAAACCATTCTTGGCAGTGAACCAAGCCAGTAATGTTGAATGCAGCATGAATTGGGAGAGGAACCAATAAATTCCTCAACTTGGTTTCCATTCCCCTCTTTGACCTTCACTCTAAGAATTTTTACCCTCTAAACCCTGTCTTACGTTAATTAAAATTGTCTCAATCAAATAGAGTGCAGAGAAGTGCAAAACTTATTAGAATGAGAATAGTTGTCCAGTACCATTACACAAAAGGTCATTTCTACAGAAATTTTTGTTGCATACT
The DNA here is from genome assembly GCA_030265395.1 of Rhina ancylostomus. Taxonomy (NCBI): domain Eukaryota; kingdom Metazoa; phylum Chordata; class Chondrichthyes; order Rhinopristiformes; family Rhinidae; genus Rhina; species Rhina ancylostomus. The sequence goes on from JARFYF010000052.1 coordinate 60,391,142, forward strand.
AGAAAGGAATAGAGTGAAGGTCTGCATTCATATTGTGACTTCATGACTTCAAGATGTTCCAAAACACTTGAACTTCAATAAAATACTATTGAAGTGTAGTCACAATTTGCACAGGCAAAGAGGCCTGTGATCAGTTAAGCTTTTGTTATTGACTAGAAACAGTTGAAGGTGCATTGCATACATCTTAGCATGTAGTTACTTTCACTGCAAAAGTCAACCATCTCCAACAGGACAAAAACTAGACTGTTGTGGCACACCCAAAACAGGCAAGATTACATTCACTCAAGATGGTGCTTCTGTTTATGAAATGAACATAATTTAATGGCTCATGTTCTTAATTGGGCACAAAGTGTGAAAATTTTTCAAAAATGCACATCAGATTGACATTCTGATTAAGCTAATCACAAAAAAGTCTTGAAGTGCAGCAGGTAAATTATAAGCAACGAGCTGTGGTTTGATCTCCATATATTGTTCACTAATATCATCTAGAGCAGCTGCAAGACTATTGAGTCCTCAGATGAGGAGTGGCAGTCAGATTCCTCTATTATTATGACTGTTTGGAAACTTGTGGTATCTGCTAAATGTACACTAATGAATGGCGAACAAGAACAGGACTGGAATAGCTTTAAAACACCACATGGTCAAAAAGCCAGCTGACCCACATTGATTTGCCCGCAAGAACATCAGCTTAGTTTAGATATCATGGGTCCGCAGACTAATACGAGTCCACAGTGGGAAAGATAAAGGCGGCAAAAAAAGTGTTTCTTCACAATTGCAAAATACTTTCAGGCATTGTAAACCCCATACCGATTAGCCAAAAGGCAATGTTGTCAACAGAGGCCCAAAATGATAACATCACACCGATAGCCAGGGCAACCAAAATCACACCCCTGAAAGAAAAAGAAAGCTATTTTAGAAAGCATGTTTTCTTAAAAAAGTCTCTGCCCTAACAATTTAATTAAACTTAAAACTCCATCTCCCAATAAGATTTTGAATTCCTGCTGTAACTGGAGATTGGGACAGAAGAATAAAACAGCAACTGAAAAATGAGCAAGAACAGACAGTAGGAGGACAGAAACTAAAGGGCAAAAATGCAAGAGTGGCAAGAGAGAAAAGACAGAACAGATAATGAGCAGAGAGAGAGGAAAAACTCCTTTTACAGAAACATGGGAACGTCTGACCCCTTGTAATACTGGTCACTGTGTGGATACTTGCTGTGATGTTTAATAGTGTATAGTCCTCCCTTTCCTTTTGTTGGCCAGAAAGGAATTAAGATCTGCAAAACACCCAAATGGAATGAGTCAAGGATAGTGGAAGCAGACAAAACAAATGTCTTTGTTCTTGCCATGTGGTCAAAGGAATGGAGGCCTCCATTTTGAGAGACAGTTCTTGTGGCCACAATTTTGTGAACTGGTTCTTGCTTGGGGGTGGTTTGATCAGAGCAACTAAAAATGGACACAATGAGGTCCCTGCCAATGATCTCTAAACCTGAAATCATTTCAAAGTAAGAAGCTGTTTATTTTGTTAGGTAGAAATGGCAGACTTATGGAAAGAACAGCCTGAGACCTGAAGTAACCTGAGCCCAGTGTTTGGCTGACCTAGCTAAACTAGTTTGAAGTGGTCTGAATCATGGAGAACAAGAAAGTGACATGAGGCACAAGTCTGGTGGAAGAGCAATAAAGTAATACTGCTTGTAGCCTCAGGCCAGATCCAATGAGAAGCTGACACAGGCCAGCCAGATGAGCCCAAACCAACAAAATTGAAACAACAGCTCAATCTGATAAGAATCAAGGATTTCTGAAGGAGAAGCAGAGAAAATTCTGGAGAGCAACCATCATGGAAGTGGATGACCCCACATCAGAAATGTGGAGATTACATCAGGATCAAGAGGAACACCTGGCCAGCTTGAACTCCTATTCCCATTTACCATTGTTTACCATTTCTATTCTTTGACTGTTCAGGGAGGGTCAAAGAAACCTAGTGGGTGTGCGCACAGATATTTAGTTTTGAATGGCTTGCATTTGTTTTTAACTGAGCCAATAAAAAGGTAATTGTCAATAAATACAGATTCTCTTTGTGCCTAATCAATTATTGCTGTTGAGGGTGACTACCTGCAACACGTTGATCTAAATAGGCTAATCACTGATGGCTAATTATAGCAACTGATGTGAGGAAAGATTTTTTTTAAAAAAAGCACAATAATGCTGGAGGAACTCAGCAAGCCAAGCAACATCCGTGAAGAAAAGCAGGCATTAACATTTCAGGTCAGGACCCTTCTTCTGGACTGTGGGGAAAAGGTTAAACTAAGTACATGAAAATCAAGAAAAAGAAATAACTTTTGAAGCAAAAACTATAGATGTTGGAAATCCAAAAACAGAAAAAATGTTCAAAGCAGATGCAGATGTTGCTGTTTCAGCTCAAGACCTCATCAGAATGGGGAACGAAAGTGAAAAGACAAGCCGTTGCTTTTCTTACCACTGATCCAACCTGGCAGTTAATCTTTAGGATATCCTGCACAAGGACCCCAAAGTCCCTTTGCACTTCTGTATTTTGAATTTTCTCCCCATCTAGATAATAATCTGCCCGTTTATTTCTTCTTCTAAAGCATACCACTGCACATTTCTCAACATTAAATCTCATCCGCCAAGAGCATGGAGAAGGAGCAAGACAATGCTAAAAGATCAATCCTTTGGGGACTCTAAATGTCACAACAAAAACTATTACTTCTCATTAATTGTATCAGGAACATTTCCCCTGAGTTGAAAACAATGGTAATTAAGAATTTTTCATAATCAATCATGAAGCAGACTGAAACCAGAAGGCAAACATTACAGTTGCTAAGCACAGACTTTGTATCTTCAGCTAGAGGCTGAGAATTTAGAACAGAACATAGAACAGTACAGCACAGGAACAGGACCTTCAGTCCACCACGTCTGCACCAAACACAATTCCAAATGAAACTAAGTCTCTTCTGCCTGCATGTGATCCATATCCCTCCATTCCTTGCATATTCATGGGCTAAAATAACTCATATACATCATATTCACCAATAGTGAGAAAAGATTACAGGTACAAAAGGAAATAACATTTATCAGAATGAAGCATACCTAATGAAGATTGTTTTGAAAGGAAAAAGGGTGATCCTTGACTAAATTAAATACAATATCAAAAAGCAATCAAGCCCAAAGGTAAAACCATGCAATGATTGAGAAAGCAGGACTAGCAACTATACACATGCTCAAGATTGGGAGAGCAAAGAGAAATTTCAAAGCGACTGGAATTGAAGGCTTGGTTGAATGTGAATTAGGCTGGAAAAATAGGAGGGTGGGTCAGGGAACTGATGTCAAAGACAGCTGCATGTATAATCTCAATCTTAGAAATGAAGAAAGCCATGAAACAAGAGAACATTTGTTCCCCCAGAGGGTGAAGTTTGTGAAACTGAAGGAAATGAAGTTTACGAACTTGGAAGTTGTAAGCTCTCATGATCAAGACATCAAAAAGGCAAACAGAGCTTTTTGACAGAACAACAGTTAAAGTAATTACTGATGTAAATATTTATACAAAACTTGAGATTACCCATACACTGAAATTAAACTTGTGGAATTCGTAGTAAACAGTGGTATAGAGAGGGGTTCTTGCTGATGAAATTGCTATTGGGTTTGGAAAGACAGTTTAGTCATGTTGTTAAGTGAGAAGCAATAAGGATGTAGGATGGTGAAGTATGAAGATGATGCCAGGAAGTAAAACAAAAAATTACTAAGACTTTGCAAAACATATGTGAACAATAATAAATTGGTTCCACAGCTCACTTTCTGTTATTAATATAGAATCATGCAGTGGAGAAAGCCATTCAAGTTTTTTGACAAAGCTGACTAAAGCTATCCAATTAGTCCCATTCCCCTCCTTTCTCCCATTTCTCCACAGTGCAGTCCTTTCTCGTATAGGATTTGGAGCTTTTCAAACAATAAACAAATAGGCTCTGCCTCTGTGGGCACCCCAGCTGCACTGCTAATAGAGTTGCTGCCTTGCACTGCCAGCAATCAGAGGTCAAGCTTGACCTTGGGTACTGTCCATATGGAGTTACTAGTTTTCCCTGCGACTCCTTGGGTCTCTGTTGCATGCTCTGATTTACTCCACATCCCAAAGACTGTTTGGTTAATTGGCTGCTAAAAATTACTCCTGGTGTGTCAGTGAGTGGTAGAATCTGGGGGGAGCTGATGATAATAGGGGTAGAGTAAAAATAAAATGAGATTCATGTAGGATTAGTGTGAATGGTGGGTGGTGTGGGCTTGGTGGACCAGAGTTCATTCCTTGATTCTAAGACGATAACCATATGCTCCACATCAAAAATAATCCTCTGCATAAATTAGGTTATTGACCCTATTCTCAGTGAAAATATTTTCTTCCTATTGAGAGAAGAGGGGATTCTTATCACCCAATTTCTTTCCCCTACTCCATCTGCCCAGTCACACAGACTCCTCCTGCTGGGGCCCCTCTCCTCACCCCAGCCCTCTATTTGGTTCCATGGTCCACCTTCCTTTCCTATCAAATTCCATCATATGCAGACCTTTCTCCTTCACCTATTATCTCCCAGCCTCTGTTGGCACTTCCACCCTTCCCTCCCCCACTCAACTCCATCTGCCAATCACTCCTCCTCACCTGGATCCACCTATCACTTGCCAGCTCTTACCCACCATTCTCCCTTGCCTCTTTATACTGGTATTTCTACTCTATTCTTTCAGTCCAGCTGAAGGATCTTGACCCAAAATGTCAACTGTCCATTTCCCTCTACAAATGCTGCCTGACTCACTGGTTCCTCTTGCAGTTTCTTTTTTTTTGCTGCAGGGAATTCCTGGAACTATTGAGAACTAGATGATGGATTAAAGATTTTAGATGATAAATGCAAAAAAAAGGCTAGGAATTCAATTTAGGAACCTGATAGAGAAAATAAATTTTAGAATAAATGCTCTCCAATATCAGCTAGTAAAGAATATTCAAAAGTTTGCAATGTGAATCATTTATGCCATGTGATTGCCACATGCTGATGGATGACTTGCACACGTCTGACATTAGCCTTAACAAAACACAAGAAATTGCTACCTTATCATATACGCCACACTGAATTTCATGGGCATCCTGAAATTGCTGGATTTAATCTGGCTGCAGCCTTTTAGGTTTTAAGCAATGAGTCCACAACAGACCCAATCTCAGTGCTGAATGGTGCTAAGCAAGACTAATCACTCCAACACTTTTCTCAATCTTTCTTGTCGCACCTCACTTCAGACGGACTTTCCACTGGAGTGGAGCTAATCTATATGACAAAAAGTAAATTTTCAAACCATGTCACTTCCACTCCAGAACCAAGGGTCACTTCAACCTTAGTAAATGCAAAGTAGTGAGCAGACCATACTTGTGCACGTTCAGAGGCCGAGCTTCAAGTCATCGTTGATTGGTTCACTGAAGAATATGAGGCCTTACACTAAACATCCAGAAAACAAAAGTGGCACTACCAATCTGTCCCTACTACACAACACCATTCCCTGATAATAAAGACTAGCAAGACCCTGGAAAAGTAGATCACCACATACTTCAGCAGCTACATCTCAATGAACACAAATGTTGATGAAGTAGTGTATTTCAATGTACTAGTGCAGACTTTGACCCTCAATGTTTGAAGATTAGAGCCTCAAACATAACACAGTGATCGCCATCCTCTTTAATACTTCTGAGGCAGAAATACTTACAGTAGCCACGACAAAGTGCTGAAGAGATACCACCAATGATGTCTCTGCAAAATCCTTCAAATCCACCGCAGGATTAGTGAATTAACATTAGCAATCCCTCTCAGGCCAATATCCCTAGCTTTGAGGCTCTAATTACACTCACCCAGCTCTGACGATTATGCCACATCATTCACATGCCTGATTACAGACTGCTAGAACATGGGACATATTCCAAATTCAGCTAGGGCAAAGATGACAAACAAAAAAATTCAAGATTGATCTCAAAGCGTACTTGAGAAAGGGGTAACATAACCACCAACATGTAGAATCCATTATCACACAAAAAAAGAAGAGGTGAATTTGGAGAGGCAGTGAGGGCTTTGACTCCTTTTGCTGCTGAAAACAGAAGCCCAGCATACATGGTGGAAGGAGTGCATGACTTCCCAAACTATTCACCCCACTGTTCCATCAAGCACCTCCTGCCTCATTTGTGGTCGAGTCCACAGGTTCTTCACTGACTTCACTCACAGAACTGAAGCAGAAGCAAGTCATTCTGGACACTGATGGACTGTCTAATAAGAGAATGAGCCTTTAAAGAAGATTGGAATCATGAAATAGGGCTTTTATTGATTAGTTCCTAAATAAGAGACAAACATCTTCCACATAATTAAATGTATGGCAACTTTGTGCTGGCTGCACAAAGTTAGTTGCTTGTTCACATGGTCACTACATTCAGTTAACATCAAATGAGTTATTAAAGAGCACAACTGTGTGGGGCTAGTACCACTCAAAGCCTGAATGCATTATCCTAAAACAGCCAGCATATCTTGAAGGGGAATGCATTATGCCTGCTGCTGGAACTCATTCTGACCTGGGAGACGTTTGAAAGTGGTAAAATATGACTGTGCAGGAGGCGCAGGTGAGAAGAGATAACCTGTTCCTGCTGAAGCCTCTCCTGACATGCAACAAAAATAAATGGGAAGGCAAGGCTGTGGCACAGAAACGCCAGCAGTCAAGATCCAAAGAGCTAAATGCCATTGCATAATAAGTTTAATGACCATTGTCAAAGTCAGTGGACACATCGTCTCGTTCCACAAATATATCAGTAGACTGTGATGCTACTCAATAAACAAGTTAGTAGGTTAACTGGACACTGTAAATTGCCCCTGATGTATAGATAACAGATATAATCTGGGGTGCGGTGGGGTGGGTTTAATGGGAATGTGGGGAGGATAAAATTAGTTAAGGTTGGATTAATGCAAAAATGGATGCTTGATGGTTGGCATGGAGTTGGTGAGTCAAATGTCCTGTTTTCATTCTGCATCTCTTTAAGACTCCAACATACCATGTCCCCTCATTTCCCTGTTAAAAATCTCAGGATACTCAAACCGGACTCATACCAATATGTTCCATACTGCAAGTTTTGCAGTCTTCCACTCAAGATCAAATGTTACAACTTTAGGTAACTTGCTTTCTCTGCTTATATCAGAAAAAGTCATCCATCTGTAATATCAATTCAATTTTCTCTCTCAATTAGCAGTGCCTGACTTGCTGGGCATTTGCAGCTTTTACATTCCTCTATTTCTGTTCTCTCCCTCTCTCTCTCTCGAATAGCCTTCACTTAATTATGTTCCTTTGTTCTCTCTCACTGTTCAAGAACGCATAACCTATCAACAGATAGTTCCATAAACAGATTATCACCACAGCCACCCTGCCTTCAATATATCAGAAATACTACTTGCCTTATGCAACACTCCTCCATCCTCTCTGCAGTTTAAAACTAAACTTGTTTTCTATCTTTTCCAGTTTTGACAAAAGATCTTCAACTGAAGCATTAATTCTGTTCGCCTTTCCACAAATGGTACCTGACCTGCTGAGTGTTTCTAAGATTTTCTACGTTTATTCGCGAAGACAGTCCCCACTCTCATTGGAGTACCAATTATTGAATCAGTAACCAATGGCAGGCTGAACCATAGAATATGATTGTATCCTCATATTTTAATTTTCCTGCCCTCTTTCTCCAAAAATTTCTCAACTTAGAAGAAGAGCTGCTAGTATAAGCAACAATTACATTCTCCCTCTCATCATCAAATCTACAGAAAGGATAATACAGATGCTAACTGCTAAAGATCAAGATAATGTACAAGTTCTACTGCAGAGAACTTGGATGAGTACTTCTACAGGAAGTCTACTCAAGGCTGATGGATATGCAAAATGAAATGTTAGCTGGCCAGAATGACCAAATGCAACATTAATATGGAGGCTTCAAGCATCATCCTTGCAAAAGGCACTCTACAGAACCTGATACAAAACCAGAAAACATTGGAAGAACTCAGTCAGTCAAGCAGCATCTGTGGAAAGAGAAGCTGGTTAAGTTTTCGGGTCAGGGCCCCTTCCCAGAACTGGGGGAAGAGTTGAGGGTTACCAGCTCTGCGTTGAAATGTGCCAACCCTCCAGTCTTCCCTCAGTTTT
>JARFYF010000052.1:60445536-60458499 GCA_030265395.1 Rhina ancylostomus
CCTATACTAGTGATAATTTCCAGGAGGCACTAATCTTCCAACCAGTATGCCCTCGGGGATGGCGAGGAAACCAGAGCTCCTGAAAAGAACCCACAAAAATCACAGAGGAACATTCAAACTCCATGCACATAGCATCTGAACTCAGGATCAAACCCAGGTCTCTGAAGTTGTGTGGCAGTAGCACTAAATGCTGTGTTATTGTGCTGCCTGCAACCAAACAGCGCAAACAGCCTGATATCCAAAGACTAAAGTGCATGATTTAATAGTCATATCTCTGCAGGTCAGTGTCAATCTTGCAAAATCTGAAATGACATGTACAATTTAAATTTAACCTGGCAGACCCAGATTGTCATTTTAAAAAATCTCAAAGAAACAGTTGAGTCAAATAGAAGGCATATACCGACTGCAGCGAGAAAGGAGCAGAATGCAGCACTAATGGAGGTAGTCAGTGAAGAGTGGGAAGAGACTCATGTTAAACATGAACATGGATAAACGAGATGGGCCGAGTTACAGTTTCTGTGCAGTACCTTCAACAAAATTCTACATAACTATTCAATTCACAGTGAATGTCAAAATGTTATGGTTTGATTTAAGATGCTCAATAAAACTAAATCCATATTTTTAAAATATTGAGCTTAACTTATTGAACAACACCACTGCACTCTTAGTGGCCTTTTTTTTTCTTACACAAAAAAGCTCCATGTCTATTTTGCAAAGTCATAGTATGATCCAGACTGTATCAGGCCCCATCTTCTCCAATGATTCCTGTCATGTCATAATAGAGTTCTTATATACACTTATTACATCTTGTCCTCAGAACCTAGCCCCCTCAGTCTCCAGTATCCACCTTATCACCTCCAGAAGATATCTTGTTTTTTAAGTGCTTTCATACTGCAGTGCATTTCTTGGTGCTTCAGGAATGGTGTTATACCTTCAGCGTTTCCAGTCAACATCCGTCCTCAATGCAGTATAATCCAACTACACTTCCAATATTTGCACATTCTAGCAATGCCATGCTCATCTAATGACCCAATCAATCCTGATGACTACAAGAGATACGAAGCCTGCACTTTCAGTCTCTAGCTATAAGGCTCAAGCATATGGTCCCTAAATCCTGCCATGCCAACCACTAAAGCAGTGGACAATCTACTATTTCCTCCAGTTTCCTGTTTGATTCCAAAATGTCTTCATTCCCTTCCAAAAATCTATCAGTTTCAATCATGACTATGCTCAATAGTCCAATGTCCCTCCATCCAGAGTGCTCACATTGCCAGCTCTTCCAGAACTCATGTGAATACATTCTTGGTCCCAACCAACAAGTCACTACTAGATGCAAGTTGCAATCTCACCTTATTTACAGATGCCTGTCCCCTCCCTTCCCATCTTCTTTTACTGCTAAATTTATTGTCTCCACCCTCAATTCATTACTTCTCCCCACAAATTTCTTCCCCTGGACTTCCATGTTATTACTGGGGCAGATCCCATTGCAGCAGTTTCAACCCGAATCAATAGGGCTTGTCTGTTTAACCAGCCCAACTCCCAGACTTACTAACAGAATACAACAACATATCGATTGGTATGCTCCAACATCAAACTCCATATGGAGTGTAGTGACAAAGCCCAGTCTTACCAATTTTTCCAGACTTCACAATTTACATTGGGTGTGGTACAAAAAAATTGCATCTCTGATCCTGCACCAGGGTCGCTTTGGCAGGAATCTGAGACTCCATTGATATGAGCGTGGATTGAAAAACTGCGAATTAGGAGCCAAAAGAGAAGACGTTTTTTTCTTAAACTATTTGTGTTTGGTTAACTGCTTCTAGTTATATTTTTCCTTTTTTTTAAAACAGTTAATTGAAAAAAAGAATTATTTCCATTTTAATAGGCTTTAAATTGTCTCCACATGTCTAGGACATCTAAAAGACTCTCAGGTGCATGGGTTTGCCAGATGTCAAAGCTCTTAAAGGAGTTCAGGGGCAGGGTTTTCTCACTGTGCTGCAGGAGGCCCTTCTATCATTCATACACATTCAGGAGGCCAGCATGTTTTCTGTCTCTGAGCTAGGCCCTCTGCATCTGGACCAGGTTGCTGCGGGCAGAAGAGTCCATAAGTAATGATAGTGACTGTGGGATGTGGGTGGTAACGAATTCAACAAGATTTGATTAAGTATCAATCACAGGTAGCGATGAGTCAGCTTACCAGAGTGAGATAGGACACCTGGTTGAGTGGTGCTGCAACAACCTCTCGCTCAATGTCACCAAAACTAAAGAGTTGATTGTTGACTTCAGGAAGGGGAAGCAGGGCGAGCATGCAGCAGTCTACATTGGGGGACTGATGGTGGAGAGAGTCAGCAGCTTTAAGTTCCTGGGCATTAACATATCGGATGACCTGTCCTGGGCCCAGGACATAGATGCAATCACAAGGAAAGTGCACCGGTGTCTTTACTTTCTTAGGTAGTTAAGGAGGTTTGGCTTGTCACCAAATATTCTAACAAACTTTTATAATGTACTGTTGAAAGTGTCCTGACAGCTTGCATCATGGTATGGTATAGCAATTCAAATGCGCAGGAATATAAGAAGCTGCAGAAAGTAGTGGACTCCGCCCAATACATCACAGGCACATCCCTCCCCACCATCAGTAGTATCTACAGGAGGTGCTGCCTCAAGAAGGCAACACCCAGCAAAGATCCCCACCACCCAGGTCATGCCATCTGCTCGCAGCTACCACCAGGCAGGAGGTACAGAAGCCTGAAGTCCCACACCACCAGGGTCAAGAACAGCTACTTCCCTTCAGCCAGCTGGTTCTTGAACCAACCGGCATAACCCTAATCACTAGAGTTTAGCATCACTATGACGACTTTGTACTAAAATGGACTTCGCTTTTTTCTGTTCGAATTGTGTTCTTTCTTGTAAAAATATTTTTGTGAATGCTGCTTATATGATGCAGTGTGCCTGTGATGCTGCTGCAAGTAAGCTTTTCATTGCACCCATGCATATGACAATAAACTTGACTTTGACTTTATATTAATAAACCCTGTAGATGCAAGTCCAGTTGTACTGTATTTCCACAGGAAGGTATGGCAAGCATCTCATGCTCATGATGATCGTAATTAGAATTTATTTACGTTACTCGAAACACAGTGGGCATAAGAAACTCACCAGTCTGTTGCCACACAGAGATGGAATTACGGAGAGCAAATGAAAAGTAACAGCAAATGACAAAAGAATTTTATAAAGCAAAACTCTGCAGATGCCAGATATATTAAATATTAAAACAATGCTGGAAATATTCAATAGGTCAGATAGCATCTGCAAAGTGTGAAAATGAAAATTAAAAAACTTGGAAGAGTTGCAAATCTGAAATAACGACAGAAAATGCTGGAAACACTTAGTTGATTCTTTCTCTTTCACTGATGCGATCTGACTTGCTGAGTGTTTCCAGCATTTTCTGTTGTTAAATATTCTGTTGTTATTATCTATGTAGAGAGAAACAAGTGACTTAACATTTTAGGGTGATGACCTTTTACCTTAACTGAAGTTAGAAATCAGACATGCCAATGCTGCACAAAAGAGGGAGGGTGTGTGGGTGGTAGAGACCAGAAGCAACTGCGACACAACTGATGGCAGTACTAGCTGAGACTGTGGTGCAGGGATGTTAATTGCTCATGTTCTTTCTGGTGGAGATGTAAATAGAAGAGAGAAAAAGATGCTTAAAATGTGAGATATAACCTAGAGAAATAAAACAAAGCTGTACATCTAGCCAATTCTGATACGTACTGCACAAACTGGTTATCTAAAATTGTTCAATTCAGTCCCATAAGAGCTGTAATATGCTAGTGATAATGTTATACTTCCTGATGACATTCTCATTGAGGCCATGCCAGCTCTTAGAGCAATCCCATCAACCAACTTATCTCCCTGTAACCCATTCTCTCACAGATACTCATTAACACCTTTGAATCTCTCACCACCCATCTATAATAGGAACAGCTTACTGTAGTTAATTAACCTAACATTCATCTTTGAGAAGAGGGGAAGTCTGAAGGACCAGGAAAAACCATGGTCACGGAGAACATGAAAACTCCACACAAACAGCACTGGAGGTCAGAATCAAACCTGGGGTCGCTGGAGCTGTCCCACGTGCTGCTCTTGCAATGCTGTTCTTCGAGCTTGCACCGGGATTCATTGGAACAAATAGGAGTCCAAAGATGGAAGTCAAAGTGGCAGTGGGATGGAGATTTAAAATGACTGTTAATCAAAAGCTAAAAGTCACGATGGTGGACTGAGCAAAGGTGTTCCATTGAGTGATCACCCAAATCCACGTTTGGTTCTTGAATACAAAGGACACTACATTATGAGCATTGAATTCTGTGGATTCTGGAATTGTTCCTGTGGTTTGAAGGTAGCATTTGCAACCCACTATTTAAGAAAGTATGGATAGATAAAATGGGGAACTATTAATTTCTTAGCCAAACAGTACTGTAGGGAAAACATTGGAATCTATACAAGATTAATAATGGAACACCTTGAACAGGATAAATGGACTCAGTGGAGCCAATGTCAATTAATGAAAGTCGTATTTGTCCATTCCCCTGGAGTTCTTTGACAATGGGACTAGCAGAATAGTTAAGAGGGAGCCAGATGATGTGAAGCATTTACATTTTAAGCATTTTCAAAAGATCCTGCACAGCAGGTCATCAGCAAGGTTAGAGTCCATAGAATTGGGGGTAATGTACTGACATGGATTGAGAAGTGGTATTTGGACAGAAAACAAAAAAATAAAAAACAGGAAAGATTGTCAGACTATGATTGGTGGTATACTGCAGGGAATGTGTTCAGGCCACAGCTTTTCAAAAACTGTATCAACAACTGAGTGCATTGTATATTCATTCACAAGTCAGCTTCCAAGTATGGCAAGGACAGATTGAGTAGACGGAAACTGTAGAGTTTAGAAGAAAGACAAACAAAGGACTTCAGATGCTGGAATCTAGATGAAAAAAAACAAGATGCTGGAGGAACTCAGCAGGCCAGGCAGCATCCGTGGAGAAAAGCAGATGGTCAACATTTCAGGTCAGGATCCTTCTTCAGGACTGAAGATAGGAAAAGGGGGGGGGAAGCCCAATAAATCGAGGGGAGAAACAGAGCAGTGATAGGTGGACAAAAGAGGGGAGTTACATAGCTTCTTTGTTGACCAGTGACATAACCAATCCCCTTCCACCAACACTCTCCTCCACCTGGCTGAACTTGTCCTTACTCTAACTTCTCTTTTGAGACCAAAGGGGTAGCCATGGGCATGCACATGGGCCCCTGCTATGTTTGCCTTTTCGTTGGCTTGGTTGAACAGTCTCAGTTCCAAGCCGACTCTGGCCCATTCCTCAACTCTTTCTTCACTGTATTGATGACTGCATTGGTGCTACCTCGCACCTGGGCGGAACTCAGCAGTTTCATAAATTTCCCCACTAATTTCCACCCAGCTCTCCAATTCACTTGGACTAACTCTGATACCTCTCTCTTCTTTCTTGATCTTGCCATCTCCAGGAATGCTTTATCCACCGACATCTTCTACAAACCCACTGACAGCCACAGCTACCTTGATTACAGCTCCTCCCACCCTGTCTCTTGCTAGTATGTCATCTCTGTCTCTCAATTTCTCCGTCTCTGCTGCAGCTGCTCCCATGATGAGGCATTCCACTCCAGGACATCAGATGTTCAACTTTTTTTTTTACTAACCGTGGCATCTCCCCTACTGTGGTTGGGAGATACTCGCACCCCCATCTCTGCCATTTCCTGCACCTCCTCTCTCACCCCCACCCCTTCCAACAGGGAGAGGGTCCTCACATTTCATCCCACCAGCCTAAGTATCCAACACATCACTCTCCACCATCTCCAACAGGATCGCGCCAAGTGTATCTTCCCCTTCCTACTCCTTTCTGCCTTTCATAGGGACTGCACTCTCCATGACTCTGTAGTTCACTCCTCCCTCCCCACGCCGGGGACTTTCCACTGCACCCACCATAGGTTTCACACCTGCCCCTACACCACCTCCATCCAGGGACTGAAACAGTCCTTTCAGGTGAGGAGCAGCACCTCATTTTCTGTCTTGGGAACTTACAACCTAACCTTAACACCAACCCGTGCAAACACACACACCATGCCTCTTCTTCCCTGGGCAGGCTCTGTAGTGTAGCAGTTAGCGTAACGCTTTACAGCGCCAGAGACCCAGGTTCAATTCCCGCCACTGACTGTAAGGAGTTTGTACATTCTCCCTGTGTGTCTGCGTGGGTTTCCTCCGGGTGCTCTGGTTTCCTCCCACATTCCAAAGACATATGAGTTAGGAAGTTGTGGGCATATTATGCTGGTTCCGGAAGAGTGATGACACTTGCGGGCTGCGTCCAGAGCATTCCATGCAAAGGGTGCCTTTCACTGAGTGATTTGATGTACATGTGACTAATAAAGATATCTGATCTTTCCTAGCCTCTTTTTTCTCCTTGCATTTATTTCCTCCCCTCCTCCCCATGGGGCACCTGCCTCCATACTTTTGTCCCATACCCTGGTAGAGCTGCTCTCCCCTCCTCCCCCACATCTACCTATCACCACTTTGTGCCCACACCATCTCACTTCTTTTGCCCACCTACCACTCCTCTTTCTTCCCCCCCTTATTTATTGGGCTTCCCCTTTTCCTATCTTCAGTCCTGAAGAAGGGTCCTAACCTGAAATGTTGCCCGGCTGCTTTTCTCCACGGATTCTGCCTGGCCCGCTGAGTTCCTCCAGCACCTTGTTTCTTCACTTTAGAAGAAACATCTCATTGAAACTTACAAGTTTTGTAGAGGTCTTGGCAGGCTCAATGCAGGAAAGAGTCTTCCCCTGGCAGAGGAGTCTAGGATCAAACAGTTCACTTTCACAAGGGTTAGGCCATGTAGGACTGAGAGGACGAGAAATTTCTTCATGCAGATAGTCATGAACTTTTAGAATTTTCTACGTGGTTGGTATGTTCATTGAAAATGTAGATCAATAGATTTCTGGTTAAAGTGAATCAAGGGATACAGGAATAGTGCAGGAAAGTGGTACCGAGGTAGATATCAGTCATGATTTTACTGATTGGTTTGACAAGCCTTGAAGCTGCATTTTCAGAGTTTAATTGGACTTTATAAATAAGTTAGCTTCCAATCCCTTAAGATTGCACCAGAGCCTCAATGCATTGGTCAAGCTGCAGTTTGGATTCTGTCACATCTTTAACCCCAAGGCCAGTAACTGTCTCCTGCCTAATGCCAGCAACATTGTTAGGATGCATGCGAGCAAATGTGCATGTGAGAAAACAAGCACCACATGGTATTTAAAGCTATCTTGCCTGAATTACAACCTCCCAGCATTTGACCTGAAGGAACAGGTGCTTGCTTTGCAAAACATCAACTGGTAGGCCTAAAGTAAATCTTTACAAAATTAACAACTTGTCAGCAAATCCAAGGAAAGTAACAAAGTAGCCAGAAAAAACAAAGGGAAATTTACTGTCTCCCTTGAGTTGCTGCAAAACACTGTCTCCTCCATGACCCACAAGGTTATGTATTTTAGAATTTGGTTCAGTGCTGCATGCCTTTAAGAGGCTTCTACATTTTGAAAGTCAGGAAGAAACACACCTTCAGCCAAGAATGCAGAGACTTTAGGCTGTTAATTCTAACCCTTGCAGCATCACTTCAGCCAGCCTGACTTATAGGGGAAAGGATGGTGACACAGGAGAGTATAATCAAATTCAATTACCTGATTTTGTTTTAAAGCTTTACTTGATATACAGCAGCATACAAAAGTTTGGGCACCCCAGTCAAAATTTCTGTTACTGTGAATAGCTAAGTGAGTAAAAGATGACCTGATTTCCAGAAGGCATAAAGTTAAAGATGACACTTTTCTTTAATGTTTTAAGCAAGATTACTTTTTTATTTCCATCTTTTACAGTTTCAAAATAACAAAAAAGGAAAAGGACCCGAAGCAAAAGTTTGGGCACCCTGCATGGTCAGTATTTAGTAACACCCCCTTTGGCAAGTATCACAGCTTGTAAACACTTTCTGTAGCCAGCTAGGAGTCTTTCAACTTTTGTTTGAGGGATTTTCGCCCATTCTTCCTTGCACAAGGCTTCTAGTTCTGTGAGATTCTTGGGCTGTCTTGCATGCACTGCTCTCTTGAAGTCTACCCACAGATTTTTGATGATATTTAGGTCAGGGGACTGTGAGAACCACGGCAAAACCTTCAGTTTGCGCATCTTGAGGTAGTCTGTTGTAGATTTTGAGGTGTATTCAGGATCGTTATCCTGTTGTAGAAGCCATCCTCTTTTCATCTTCAGCTTTTTTTTTAAACAGATGGTGTGATGTTTGCTTCCAGAATTTGCTGGTATTTAATTGAATTCATTCTTCCCTCTACCAGCAAAATGTTCCCCGTGCCACTGGCTGCAACACAAGTCCAAAGCATGGTCGATCCACCCCCATGCTTAACAGTTGGAGAGGTGTTCTTTTCATGATATTCTGACCCCTTTTTTCTCTCCAAACACACCTTTGCTCATTGCGGCCAAAAAGTTCTATTTTAACGTCATCAGTCCACAGGACTTGTTTACAAAATGCATCAGGCTGGTTTAGATGTCCTTTGCAAACTTCTGACACTGAATTTTGCGGTGAGGACGCAGGAAAGTTTGGAGAAAAAAACTTTTGCATGCCACTGTATATTGATAACTAGTTGATACAATTTTTCCATTTAACAATCCACACACAAAATATACACTACACTTTAAAGGATTAAAGTGTACATTGAGCCAGGCAGCACAACCATGTTGACTTCAGACTGCAGCTACAGTCCATCATCCCAGCCCAAAGACATCACAACATGAGCTCCTTATGACAAATGAGCTAGTCCCAAGTATCTTCAGCTGCTTCATCAATGAACCTTCCTTCTGGAAGGTCAGAAGTGGGGTTGTTCATTGGTAATTGTATAATGCTTAATTCCATTTGCATCTCCTCAGCAAACAAAGCAGCCCAAACTTGCGTGAGGCAAGACCCACACAAAATTCAAGCATGAGCTGATAAGTGGTAAGCAACGTTCATGCCAAAGTGCCAGGCAACAGGAAGATCTAACCACCAACCCCTGATATTCAAAACCATTACCAAGACCCTCACTATTAACATCAACATCAACATCCTGAGAGTCACTGTTGACCAGAAACTCAACAAGAGCAGTCACATCAACACCATAGTTCCAAGAACAGGCTTTTGGCAATGTATTCTGCTGCAAATCCTTTCCATCATCCATGAAGCTGTGGCGACTTAACTTTAACGAACCAACTCCCACGATCGCGAGCGTCGTCAGAGGCCCTGACACAAGATGGCGCGAGGCACTCCTCCTTTGTTGGGCTAGTGGAGCCCGTGTGCGGAAAGGTCACGTGACCTGCGCGTGACGTCAGTGCGGGAACTGTGTTTATTAAAAGGGGCAGTGCACCCCAGTCATTCATTCGACTTTTGGACTTCAAACAAGTGTCTCGTGTCTTTATTCAGTGTAGCTAGCTGCTACAAAGCGCAAGTCAAGAGTGTGATGGAACTCTCTCCAGTTGGTGAGTGCAGCGCCAACAGCTCTCAATATATTTATTGCCATCCCGGACAAAGCAGCTTGCCTGATAGGCAGCAGATCATACACCAGAACATCCATTCCATATACTACTGGCACATAGTGGCTGCACATGTATTATATACAAAATGCACTGCTGCTACTCATCCAGGTACTCTGACAATGCTTTGCACACCCATGATCTGTACTTTCAAGGAGTTGGGCAATAGAAACATCACCATCTGCAGGTTCCCCTCTAAGTTGCACACCATTTTGATTTGGAAATGTATCGATGACCATTCATAGTTACTGGGTCTAAATAGTGGAAATCCCTATCTGATAACACGGTGGGATTACCATCACTGCTGCGATTCAAAGTGCAGCTCACCACCAACTTCTCAAAGGCAATTAGCAAAGGGTAACAAATAGTAGCCTCACCAGTGACTCCCAGATCTCAGAAAAAAAATCATAACAGATACATTAAATTTTGCTTTGAGATAATTTTCCCCATTTGGGGATTTTTCTTATTTAACAATTGAAATTGTATTTTCATTGGAATGCTGGTCACTGGAGCAAAACCAGAAAATGCTGGAATTAGTCAGCAGGCCAGGCAGCATCTGTAGAGATAGAAATAGTATTAACATTTCAGGATGATAATCTTTCACCAGAACTGAGGTCTGTTTAAGTCAGAGGCCTACTTTCTTCTTTCTCAATTGCATTCTCAAAAAACTGCTAATGTACTTACATTCACTTTTGTATCCCCTCTTAAATACCATTGTAAATTTCTTACTTTCTTCTCCCTAAACATTTTTACCTTCATTCCCTCTGCCCACATAATTCTTCCAGCCAATTATGATTAATTGAAGTAAAGATTTGCATAGACTGAAGGAAATGACACAACTACATTCAATAAATATTTCCTAGAAACAAAGCACTGCACATTTAATTGTTCATAAGTTTCAAATTTATACTTAGATCAGTATGAAAATAATTGCAATGAAAATAATATACATGGAAACTATCTCTTCAGTATAGTCCACTACTTTGGTTCAATTTGATTAACAGCAGTAACATGGTTCAGAATTAACAGTAAGTAATCATTCATGTTAAGCCTGTTCATCACACCTTTAAGCTAAAGCAAGATTTTATTTTTGAGTATTTTCCCTGTGGAAAACAGTTACATTGAGAAATGATTGATTGTATGTATTAACAAGAACACTTGTGTGGCATTTCTAAAAGTCATCATAATTCTTATAAGAAACAGAACAGACAAGTCTTTGACTGACATTACCAGCTTAGATTTACTACCGTCAACACATGAAATACATTCCATTGCAACGTAGATAGCAATTTTTGTGATCTCATCTGTCTGGGGTCAATTTTTTTTTTAAAAAAGCAGAGTCCAGCTTTTCAGATTAAATAATGCTGAAGAGTATGATGACAACAAATACTTTAAAGCCCATCTCGGTTTATTTACAAGATTCTTGTTGTTGCTGTGTTTCTTATTCTTCCCAGGCATCTCCATATTTATTGGTTTTTGCTACAAGGAAAACAAAACACTAGTTAGAAAGAAATGTCTCATAAATTTAAAAAAAAATTTGAATATAGAAACCATAACATGTTCCTATTCAGCCACTGATCTTCACTTGCATCTTACATATAAAAGTCAGTACCCGATGATGACCAACTCACTTGACATCCAAAGTCTTTCAAACATCTAAAAGGCCCAAGTCAGGAACATGATGGCATATTCTACTTAACTGGACAAGCACAACTCTAACAACTCCTGAGTAGTTTGCACCATCCAGGACAAAATAGCCTAATTTGATTGGTACCCCATCCTCAACCAGCATACGGTAGCAGCAGTGTGCCACATACAAAATGCATTGTAGTTACTTGCCTGAACTACTCCAGTAGCACCTCCCATAATAGCAACTGATAGGGACACCACTAAGTCACATTGGAAGTAGATGTATTACCAAGCAGTTGCATCATAACTGACCAAAATTCAGATAGATTTGTTTTAACCAGTTTAAGAAAACTTAAAGCTCCACAGTTCATATCATTCAAATTTGGACAATTTTGAGTGTATTACTCATTCAGATTCCTGTAATTCTCAAATTATTGGGTTGCCACCATCACAAAAAAATCTAGCTTTTCATTTGAGATGCAACATGGGGAAAAGCAAGAAACATTCTTCCCCTTCTCCCTCAAAAAAATTGAATAACTGAGCACCTTTGTTGCTAGGTATTCTCTGTGGAGTTGGTTTGTGCAGAGACTCTGCCTTTTGTGTAATGGTAACTTCATATTGCTCCCTATTTTTGTTTCTCAATTCATCATATGTCATTGGCTTCCTCTGAGGTTTCAGTTCTTCACTCTCTGGATCAGGTGCTGTAGTAAAGAACAAATAAAACCACTTTAGGTGAGATTAATGATCTGAGCAGTATCTTTAAAAAAAAAACAAGCCACAACTTTGCCTCACAAAATACATACATTTATAAAGCAGTCAGTGGCCTTGAACCTACATCTGCAGTGTAAATTGGTAAACTGTAATCGTGCTACCACCTGTACAACATACCAAAGTAAGCATGAAGTAATTCTGCATGCTCAGGCAGAAATTCATATAATTCCACTCTGCTGTCATTAAAGGTAGAGACTTGTTTTGTAGCGCATTGACATTTAAAAGCTGAAAAGTTGGCAAATTGCCCAGAGTATTGTACTTTATGCAATGTCACTCATTAACAAGAACATGTTTTATATAGTACAAGAAGATCTTGTGTAAGAAGATACATAATCTTGAAACAGATGTGGATATTATAGCAAAATATGAGTGGATTGAAAGTAGCAGGACAGTAATTATTGTTTATATTACACTGTATTCCAGGCTTCATAGGTCAAATACTCCATGCTAATTTGCTCAATCAAATCATAAATGAGCAGCTTTGAATTCTGTCTGCCATATGTGCTCAGAATACACAGCAAATATATAAAAAAATTAGCTTCTGATATAACACCAAGAACAATGGATAAGGGGATAAAGAGTAGTACACAGACTGTCAGCAGGGGCAAAAGGGGAGGAGTGAGAAAGGAAAACAGCAAAAACAGATGGAGAGAAAGGAAGAAATATCCAAAATTCAGGAAGTGCTTTTCCAGTGATTTGTCTAGGCAGGAGATTAATGTGTTTTGATAGTATTGGTGAGCTAGTCAAAATTTTGTCTAACAAGAACATTTGAAGGCTTCCTACCTTTGGGAAAGGGCGACTCCGCTGGATGGAATTTGGTGGCAAACCAATGGAAGCATGGTAAGTACTGTTCAAGGAACATGGGGGAGGTGATGGAGCAGAAACTGGATACTGAAATATTTGTGTACATTGGATAAAGTTGAAAT
>JARFYF010000052.1:60556223-60568887 GCA_030265395.1 Rhina ancylostomus
CTCCCCCTCCTCCCCTCCCCCTAGTGAAAGCTAGGCAGCTAACATTATCTTTGGTAGATTAAATGGGACGCTGTATCCTGCGTCATCGCAAGCATGCTGAGAAGTCGCTGATTATTGACTGGGTGGGCAGTGCTGTAGGAAGTAATGCACTGCTGTGAGAAGACGCTGGATCCAGGTTTTTCAGAAGCAAACAGTGCCAAAGAATGTACTTCAGTTGTGACTTTGTGAAAGGTTGTCAGTTGTATAAGGCAATGCGAGGAGAGGTACTCTGGTGGTTCCGCTCTGTGCATTTATATTTCTCTGGTAGTTAGACTGAGCAGTTATTTTCAACAGTTCTGAGCTCCACCCTTCTATATCGTATTTACCAACATCATAGGAAGCAGCTGGCAGCAGTTGCTCGACTTGGCCATTATAGGCCACCCTTTGTTTTTGAATCGTACTGTTTAGTCTTTATTCAAGATGTTGTTGTGGCCTGTGGAAGGTGAAATTGACCTTCAAACTACCCTCCGTGCAGAGTAAGTTTTCTAGCCAGCTACTGAGTTCATCTGCATTCAGCGTTGCTGGTACTGGAAGCGTGCGTCATACAGAAAGACTGCATGATAATGAAAAAAGGACACTTGAGGCCAGAGCTGTGCTGTCTTTGAATGGAGTAAGGGGACAGTAATACAAGATATATATAAACAGCTGGGAAAGCTGCTGTGATAAATCTTCTTGTCGTTGCTGCTCATCAAAAGGCATAATGTTGAGCCTACAGGACTCTGTGTTTTTTGAAATCAGCATCAAGTCTCTTCTGAAGTCTTGGAGTAGCAGTAGCTGTAAGTAAATACAATCATATTTAAGTGCGAATAATAACAGTGATCATTACCAGGTAAAGGCTTGATATTTATGTATAATAAGAGCTGTGCCTAATGTAACCTCTTAAATTATCTTACTATAATGGGTAGTCTATTTTTCTTTTTGGTGCAAATAAGCTGAAATAATCCATTGTTTTACAGAGCCCCTTCATTCAGTTATTTTTAACTTTTCCCCCCAATGTCCTGTAAGGCAATGTAGGCAAAATTTTAACCCTGCTTTCTTTTGCTACTACAACAGTGATGTGCCCAAATTTGAGTGTTCATTTGCCTGTTATCAAATAACTTAATCATTAATTATAACCAGTAATATTGGTACCAAATTAATTTTACAGTGAGTGGTTAATATTTTTATTGATAGAAGAAAAATAATGGCTGTGCTGCTTACTGCCAGAGAGATGTGCTGTGAAATGCTCACATGTTGTTTATGCTGCTAAGTTCTTTTTAGAAAGCCAGATATAGAGTTATTATTCCAGTGTGATCAGCTGGCTTAGTTTGTAAGATGTCAATACATAGCTAGCGCTGTTTGATTATAGTTTAGCTTTTTCTATTCAGCAGCAACAATGGAGTGACATTAATATGGCCGGCCTTTGGTATGCACAGTTTCTGCCAACATTTTGAATGCTGGTAGTTCATACTTTTGTCAGGAACATTATGTGAAACAGCTGTCCAGCTCTTGTATGTTGAAAGTGCTTTTGTCTGTTATTGCCACCTCCTAGGCTTGTATGTAATATGCTGCATGACAACTCTTTGTTGAAGACTGCTTACTGCAGTATTCAAATGTGACTAAGGTCATGCAGTACCCAGTCAGTGTCTGTTTAGACATAGATCAAGCAGCAGTGAAACAGCAAGAAATATTCTGATGAACCCCTCCGTACTTAAAAAGAAGAGTGCTGAAGGTTGGGATTTTGGTAGTTAAAAACAGCAACAGAAAAATAGTCAGCAGACAATATAACATCTATGGTGAGAGAAGCAATTAACATTTCAGAACAACCTGAAATGTTAACCCTCTGTGCAACTTCTGTTTGAACTACTGAGTGTTTCTGTTTTATTTCAAATTTCCAGCATTTGCACTATTTAGTTTTTGAAATACAGGTGGATTTGCTAGCCTAGTGGTGGAAACTAGCTCACTCATCTGAAAATGAATGATCCTAAACTAATCCATTGTGAGCATTGCAAAGATGATTCTCTATTGCTGTTTAGTTCTTCAGTGGCACTTTCAAAAGAAATATAGTTAACCAGTTTAACTTCTGAGGAGAGTAGTATGGATTTGGGCTGGGAGAAGTCAAGAGATAGAAAAGCAAAATAATCTCTCTCTGCAATATTACATTGCCCAGTTTCCACTGTTGGGGTATGACATAATGGTGGAATTGGTAAATCAGATAGATTAGGGCAGTAGCAAGCAACCAAACAAACTAATGACAATCTAGGGATATTGTAGTATATTTTGAATTTTGAAAAGTTATTTCATGTAAATTTTGTCTACTAACATGAAGGTATATGAACTAACTTGAAGATATAGTATATGTGTAGGATACCAGAAAGTTGTTTGAAATTTCTGGGCATAATTAATTTTTTTTCACTGAGATATTTTCACACTTATTTTTCACCGCAGCTTGTGTGCTGAGCAGTTTTTTATCCACCATCCCAATTCGCTTTGCTTTTAGGCTTTTGAATTTATTGTCTCCTATCATCTCTAGATCTCTGCTTCTATATAAACTTCCCAAATCTTATTCACAATCACCCCTCTGACCCGCCATCTCAAGTGGCCTTGTTGGTATCTTAATCACATGAGCATGTCTAAATATCTCATTGATTATTCATATACCCACTTCCTCCTTCCAACTTGCTTCCTTTTCTGATTGACACTATGAAAAGCTTTCTCTCTGAATATTATGAAGTGTGACACTTCATTTCAAAATTTCAGTTCCCAAGCCTTTCGTCCTCTACTTGCCACATCTGCAGCTACTGAATTCGTCTCCAAATTTCCTAGGTCACACTAAAATTATTATTCTGTCCTGGTTACGCTGCTGAAGGAACTCATCTTTGCTTTTTCAAGTGGGAAGAAAGGAATTGTCGACATTTCAGGTCAAAACCTTGCATTGCAGGGTTTCAACCCAAAATGTCAACGATTCCTTTCCTTCCACAGATGCTGCTCAACCCACTGAGTTCCTTCAACAGATTGTTTGTTGCTTTACTTTCCACTCACTCACTTGAGTGCAGTTTGGAATTGACTGTGAATTATATTGGGGTGTCAGTAATCTGTAAACACCATATTTGTAGAAACTTCAAAACAACTTTATTCCAGTCTGACAGCAAGGCCAATCAGTATGTGGTGCTGTCATATGACATCATTACATTATATAACGACATGATACATATTATCCATAACTAAACTTTTAATTCCAGCCTTCCCCCACCATCTTCCACTGTCAACAGTTCACCCCCAAGAGTGAACTCTAATTCTAGTTTCCCCTCTATTCCACACGTGCCTTGTCTGAAGTCATCTTGCTCATGACACTCAGCAGCTGCTCCCTTGATCATATTCACATTGAACTTCATTTACTGGTTCCCATGGGGGCTGACATTGTTAACTGTTCTCTCTTCTTGGGTACTGATCCCACCTCTGTAAATCTGTCAACTACCTTGGTAAATCACCAGAAAAATAAGCCTTGATTCCCTCCAAACATTTTGTAGCCTGCAGTTTCATCTGCAAATGCTTGTTTGCATCCTTACACTCAGATTTCTTCCCTGGTGCATGACTGAAACATCTCGAATCAAAGTTGCATGCGATGCCCTGTCTGGTTGTGACAAAGTTAATCTATCCTGCTTTTCCTTTGTGTACCAGTGTGTAACCTTTTGCACAGTTGATCATATCATGGCCTCTCCACCATCATCCATCTCATTATCTACCTAGGGGAGACCATTCATGCTGGTTCAGTTCTCATGTACTTAGCTATAGCTAGAACAGTTTTTCTTCATATATCCTCATCATTACCTCTGATATTCCCTACAAGTCTTAGGCCAGTTTCTACTTCTCATCCTCTGCTGCCACTAAGCAACATCATCTGCAAACAGTGTCTTGCTCCACATGGCTATCTCACCACTCCATGTTTACCTCTCTACTGCCTCTAAAATATCCAAGTAATTTGTTAACATCAAGTAGTGGGTTAGCAATTTATTTTTCTAAATGTTTACAACATTGATGCCATCATCATTGTGGATCATAAACTCTCTATCTCTTTCCACTACCCCTTCTTTCCCTGGCAATTGTTTGCAAATTTTGTGTCACCTTTGATATCAAGTTTAATACTATATTATCATATTGCTAAGATCCATTTTCAGTGCCCTCCCTCAGCTGATGTGACTCGTATCCATGTCTCTGTTACTTGCAAATTTGAATATTCCAATGCATCCTTTGCTAACTGACTTTGTTTCAATCCCCATAAATTTGAGGGCATTCAAAGCTTTGCTGGCTTGAGCTTTAATTTTCACTTAATTCCATTCAGTTATTCCATGCTTCTAGATGTGTATTGGGTTCTGGTTCAGCACTGTAATCTCTAGCTCTGTATTGTCCTTGGGTATTTGAGTTTCTCCAGTTTTGATCTATTGATTGTACCCTAATTTAGCAAGTATATCATTGACACTTTTGTTCCCAGCTAACTTGTCCCTGAGCCCTGGAATCCTCTCTGAATCTCTGCCACACTTCCTCTTTCCTCTTTTTAAGAAGCTATTCAAAAACTATCAGATCTAATATTTTGTTGTGTAGCTTGGCAACAATCTTTTAAACAACATTCCCGTGAAGTGCTTTGATACTTTGCTACATTAAAGATAAATAAAAGTTTTGTCATTTTATCATTTTCTGATTAATTCCCTAGATGCTTTTGGGACGAACTGGTAAAAGTTCTCATCCTTTAATTTCCATAATCATATGTATCAAAAATTAAGGAAGTTCAGATGCTTGTACAGCCCAGGATTTTAAATATTCATGCATCAAGTTCCTAATTTCCTTGATGAAGTGGCCAAATAGCAAGTAGGAGATTGGGCTTTCAATAAAGGGAGGGATGCAGAAGTCACAATGTTTGGCCCTCCATGTTTCCCTCCAGTCAGTTGGTATTGGATGAAAATAGAGAGTTGGTCATGAGAGAAACAAAATGATTTTCAGAAAAGAGTATCTATAAACTTGTCTTTGCTCTTTTTGAACCACTTATCTGTCCCTATTCTGTCATTCTGCATGTTGGTTAATATTATATGTAGGTTGATAGGATGTAGCCACACTAAATGCTCCATATTTAGGGGATTAAAAGGACTGACACTAGGAGGATGCTTCCCCTGCAGGCAAGTTATAATTATATGTTTACAGTTCCCATTATAAGGGGATATCAATTTAGGAGAGATTTCATTACCAAAATGGTTATGAATTTTTGGAATCCAGAGGGCTGTGGATGCCCAGCCATTATGTATATTCAATTTGCATTGATAGGTTTTCTTAGGATGCAAGGGCATCCAGAAATATAGAGCTATGAAAGGTGATTCTTAGTTGATGATCAACCACAATCTTACTTCAATGGTGACGAAGGCTTGAAGTGGTCTCTGTTCTTTCTCTTCTTATTGACCACACCTGAGAAATAGGTCGAGGGCTATCTGTTTGAACTGCTGCTCTCTTTTTTGTGATGGTGCTTTCATAATGACAATTCATAGGATATTTTAGGATATGAATCCCCTGTGATTGTTAAGGAATCATAATATTATAACAGAGTGTGACTCGGAGCTGATGCTGCTCACATGACATTTTTGATTTTGTATTTTCTTTAGTAGAGACCACAGAGAAGGTGCAATTGCAGTTACAGATTTTATACACTGTATCCTATGGATCTCACATACTTGGAATTTTTCATTCTTTTTCTATTTTTGGTTCAGTTCAGAGATGTTTTCAGTTTTTGAGAGTGTTGTGCAAATGCAAGTGTTTTTGTTTATTTAAAAAGAACTTTCAAGGTGTGAAATTCCTGCTTCCTTAAAGAGCAACTAAATTGACATTATTAATAACATTACAGATTCAGAGTCATCTTCATTTATTAAAATTTGCCACCATCACATCACTGATTAGCACATTTCCACAAACTAATCTGAATTGCAGTAAACTATATCCAGAGTTTAAAAGCCACATGCAGGAGTTTAAAAGCAAAGTGAATGAAAATGTATGTTTGCGTGACTGATCTTTATCATCACCATGGAGTTTTAATGGTGAAATAAAATTACTTTACAAAATAATCCTTAGGGATTTTTTGTTTTGGTTACTTACGACAGAAATATTCAAGCCAATACTTACCAATCATTGCATAAGGATAACAAAGAGAATGGATAGAGTCCAGCAGGAGGGGTGTTGATTAAACATTCTACTCCATTCTGGAACATGGTGAATATTACATTCCATTGCTGATAAATGTCGTAGGTAGCGAATAGATAATGAAGTTTAGGAAGTGAGCCATTCTTCAGATTTCTCAACATCAGCATTGAACTTAGAGGTACAGTTAAGGCCTAGTTGTACCTGATAAGCTTTTGGTTAATGGAGGTATCAAAAATGTTTGCAGAGTGATTTTCTTTGAGTTGTGAGTGGAGCTCAATAATGTAGAATCTTTGCCAAGCAGTCTCACCAGTGGTCTCATGATAAAGCAGTTGGATGGTTGGGGCATGGGTACTACCATTAATAACTCCCCATAGTGTCACCTGGAGATGAGATAGGCTTCCAACAAATGAGACCATCTGTTGATGTGTCTCTAGCCACTTGACAAAGATTCCCTTGATGGCCATTTTTACTGAAGTTTGATGAAATTTTCCTGTATTGGTGCTATGTTGTTGAGAACCAGCTTACCTCGGGTGCTCAACCCTGGTTTCTCAGTAGGTACTCGGCCTTAGTTGATGAGGCCAAGGAGAGAAATATGAAGCATTAACAAATTGTTAGATATGTTACGTGATGCCTCCTTGTTATCGCCTCACTTAGGAATGATTAGATGAATTGAGCATAGCTGGTGAACAACTTTGGGTAGATTTCAATTATTCTAACTATACTATAACATCTAGGCAAGAGCTGCAGCTTCCTATGATTATACTGACCTTCAACTGTTACTGGAATGTGTCGACGTCATTGTTGATGTGAGTGTTCAAAGAGGCTGCTCATTTTTCCAATGCTTGACTGTATATGGTTGTCCACTGGAACTTTTTGACCCACTAGTTTGGAACTGTTCAGCTATCACAGTAATCTACTTTTAGTATTTAACAAATAGGTGTTCCTGTATAATACTGTTGATAGTCTGATATTAAGATATATATATTGTTTGTCCTTCGACACATTCCATTGACTAACTAGTCACTTTCCATAATTGTGATTAAAAATATTGGAGCATGAGGTTGCAAAATGTATATATGTACATGGTAATGGGGCTGTGTTTTGGGATAGTAGGTACGTGTTTAGTCTGAGTCATTTAGTGTAATTCCGCCATACTACAAGAAGGAAGTTGTCCTTGCTGTGGAGATGAAACTTCATTTTCACAAGGACTTTATTGGCAGTTTTAACTTCAAAGCCACTTTGAGCAATGATGGTGTGGAGGCACTCTTCATATTAACTGTTGAAATCCTGAAACTAACAAAATTTGAAGTTACCCTTTGTGTAATTTACACAGCACAATCAATTTAATAAGCACAGAAATCTCCTGTTCTCCTTTTCCCCATTTGTATCCAGTGCATTTGTAGCTGTAGATATAAAAATACCTCACAAAGAATTAAAGGCTAAATCTTTCTACCAGATAGTGTGGAAATTCTGCTACCAGCTTTTGTTGAACCAAACAGAACTTTTTTAAGGTGAAAGTTGGGGGGTGGGTGAGATGCATGGAAGCAAAAGATTGATCTAATTGTCTGATGAAGGAAAATCCAGTTCAAAATGTAATTGTGCAGGGAGGGAAGCTCGTGAACATGTCAGTTCATCCATTATGAACAATCTCTCCTTTCCATCTCAATCCTGTATCAAATTACCTCCTGCATGATTCAGGATTTTTTAAGTCTTGTTTAAAGGGTTTAGACATCACTGGCAGGGCCTTCATTTATTATTTACTCCCAATTGCCCCAGAGATAATGTCAGGGAGCTTCTAGCGTTTTGCTTCGAAATGTTAAATTTTAAGAGTGATATTTCTAATGTACTAAAACTATCTTTTAATAGTATAAAACTTGTTTAAACCTGCCTGACCATACCCTCTTCCTTCTGTTTACTATTATTATAACAACAATACACCTTTCATTTATATAACACTTTTAACATAGGTGATTAATAGGAGAATTATGAAATGAAAATTGAGTCCACATAAGGTGATGCCATTCCAGAACATGATCGTAAATTCAGCCAGATGGATAGGCTTTCAGGAGCATAGCATGACAACCTGTCCTGTGGCCTACCAGTACATGTAGACCATCAAATAACCATTTACACTAATCCTATTTTATTCTCCCCACATTGCCATCGATTCAATTTCCTCTCAACCCTAGATTCTATCACTCACCTCCTTACACTGGGGGTAATTTAATCTGGTCAATTTAACCTATCAAACTGCACAACCAGACAACCCAGAGGAAACCCACATGGTTGCAGGGAGAATGCACAAACTCCACACACACTGGAAGTTGAGATTGAAGCTGGGTCACTGCTGTGAGGCACCAATTTACTAGCTGCCCCACTGTGCTGCCCAAGGCAGAAAGAGAGATGGAATGGTTGAGTTTGCAAGTACTTGAGCTTAAACCATTGATAAGTGTTGGCACAGATGTCCCCTGGGGGACAAATTAATTAAGCAAAAAGCTAGAATTAGTGCATATATTAGGTTAGAGAGATGGAAGAGCTGACAGGTGTAGACCCATGCAGGGATTTGAAAATGAGCATGAAATTTTTAAAAAGTGTACAATCAGGATTTTATGTAGATTAGCAAACACAGAATTGATTGGGTGGAACTAGGCATATATTAGGAAATGGGTAGCAGAATTTTGGATGACCTTATTTAGGGAGAGGAGAGTAATAGAGAGCAGTAAGGATAGGCCAGAATGGCCAACTCAAGAGGTAATGTAGGGCAGACAAGTTTCAGAATCAAGCGAGTTGAATTGTTCAGTTTTACAGATGTGGAAATAGGTAACAATGGTGATAGTGCTCGTGCATGATTGAATGCTCATCTTGAGGCCATTTATGACACCAATGGCAAATAATTCCTTTCATTTTCAGGCAGCAGTCATGGACAAGTATGGAGTCAAGGGATAGGGATCTGAGGACTGAAGATGATGGTTTCAGTCATCTAAGTGGTTAAGTGGAGAAGTCTTCTGCTTATCCAGTACTGAATCTTGGGTAGTGATTCACTGGATTTTGTGGGAGCAGTGGAGAGGGGGTGGGAGGGGAGCGTGATGGCAGCAGTGGTGTGTAATTGGAAGAAGTAGAGAAGGTTAAGAGGTGAAGGTTAAGAGGTGTTAGTGAAGTAGATTTAGGTGTTTGTTGTATAATATGGAAACTGGCTTTGTGTGTCAATACAATAGAGGAATAGAGACATTAGAAGAAAGAGATCCTTGTGCAGAAAGAGAATCCATTGTTAATGACTCATTGGCTTACCACTGAATAGATAAGAATAGAACCTGGGGAACACAGCAAGGTGGCCATGATTTTGTGAGACTGCAGAAGTTCAAGGAACTTAAAGACAAAGGGGTTGTTTGGAGTTGTAGTTTGCAAGGCTTATTTTATGGCAAATTTATTGGAGAGTGGGCACTGTGAAAAGTTTTAATGTAGTATTCTGCATTAACTTTTTCTATACCATTGACTTTTTACAAAATCACTTCACTGATCTCATTCATAAAGCCCATATTTCCCAAGTGTTTCCTTATAACTCAGACCCTTTAACAGCAGCTTTCTCCTTTCTCACAGTTGAAATATTTCTGAACCCTTTTAGTATCTGTAAGTTGTCAGACTCTTTATCTCACCTTGAGCAGATATGTTCACGTATAAAATATTGGGAAGACCAGGGCCATCATACTTGGTTCCCAGCAGCAACTCAGTTCCCTAAGTACATTCCTGCTGCTGAAATTGTAAAGCATGTGATTGTTACCTCTGAGTTACTGACACTCCTGAATGACTTCTTTCTCAGCGTAAATTAGAGGTGATCCAAAATCTGCTGTCTTGTCAAAATCTCTGTTTCTGCCTGGTATTACCATTCAGTTAGGGAGTACTTCAATTTAAAATTTTTACCTTTTGTATTTAAACAGATGCCTCCCATTCCACTGTGGTCTCCCACTTCCTTAGCCTTCAGCACAGTGACTCTTAAATATTTGTGCTCCTCCAATTTCCTAGCATCCTCCAATTCAGGTACTCTAACAATGGCTTTTGCTGCCAAAGTTTTAAATTCTGGAATCCCCTCCTAAATCCATTCCACCTCCCCACCTTTCTTCGCTCCTTCAAGATACCCATTAAATTCTTTTGATTGATATTTTGGTGTCTGTGTGGTCTATATGGCTTGTTATCAGTGTTCAATGATAATGCTCCTGTGTGGAGCATTTGCAACTCTTTGTTGCATTAAAACCATTATCAAAATGAAGGTGGTTTTTCTTTGACCCATTGTGCATATCTGAGGTCTCTGAAAAGCTTTTGCAAAGCCCAAGAAGTTTTTGCTTTTTATATCTTTATTCTTCATGAATTTACTATTGAATCAGTTTGCATCAACTCTTCAGGCAGTGCATTCCAGTTTGAAGCAGTTCAATACATATCAGCATTTCTCTTTCTTTTCCTTTTGGTTCTTTTGCTAATTACCTTAAATCTGTCTCCTCTGGTTGTCACACCCACTTATCAATGGAATATATTTTCTATCACTACTCTACCAAAATACTTCACATTTTGAGGTGCTTTTGATACACCTCCCTGTAACCCTCCCAACTCAGCAGAAAACAATTACAGATTTTCTTGTCTCTCCACTTAAGTAAAGTTCCTTATTCTAGTTAATGTTTTGCATCCTTTGTCCGGTGTGTTCAGATCTGGTACAGTCCTATCTATGGCCTCAGCAGTGACTCTTGCAGGTTTAGGAGATTCTTTTTCAAATTGTACTCTATTATATAAAACACAGGATCTGGTATCTTATCAACTTGTCATTCTGTCATCAGTGAATTAAGTATGTAAAACGGCAGACCTCTGTCCTGCTGTAAAATTGCATCAGGTTTTTGTTTCCATTTGAGCCCGTATGTTGCATTTGCAACTATATCTCCAAGGATACTGAAAAATCATGATTGAGGCCTCAGCTAATTCCATTGCTCCTCTCTGCAATTTATGATGCATCCTTTACAACAGACCAAGAAACTTTTTTTTTACTTCTGAATGCTCCTGGCCTTTTTACTATTTCTTTATGTCTTATGTAAATTCTCCATCCCTCATTTACTTTGGCAGTGGCAATGTTGTCGCCTCGGATAGGGGCAAAGTACTCATTCTGTATTTCCTATCCCTTTTTAATCTGCAAATTATTCCTCACTTTCTTTCGGGATTGATTATTATCCGTATGACCAAAACTGGACATGTTTGTTGGGCTAAGAGGTCTTTTTTATGCTTAACATTTTGATTCTAACAATTCCATTAACATATTCTATTTGTTTAATTTAAGTTGCCTATTTTCATAAATTTAAATTAAAAATCTGTATTGTTTAACTCAAAGAAAATATCGGTAACTGCCAGGATCAGATTTGTAAAAATAGTCTTTGCTACAGTTGTATACAGTTGTTTACTACTGTGCAATCTAATTAAGAAAAAAAAATTAGTCCTTGTATTTTACAATGCCAAGCAGACTTGGATTTTTATGTAGTGTAGTCAAATACCTTTTTAAAAACTATAAAGTGTTACTGAGTGTAGTCATTATTGGCTTTTGGGAGGCAAAGCAGACAATAATGAGATAGATAATTTTGGTTGTGCTGGTTGAACGATAAGTGCTGGCCAGTACACCAGGTAAAGCTTTTTGCAGGTAAGATTTTGATTCAGCTTTCTATGTGAAAGACAGCTGAAATATTTCCATAGTTAATGCTGGTACCATAACTGCTGTTGATTAATTTTTCAGAACATTTAAGAACACTTCATAACTTGACTAGCTGTATTTCTATCCAAGACAATGGGATGTTTCTATGTGATGGTGATGTGTGTGCACTGCTTATTGATTTGGTTTTCTTTATTGACCAAATGCAACTATCAGGCAATAGATAAAAGAATTTACCTTCATTTACTGGAAAACCACTACTAGTAGGATGCACACACTCCCTTTTGTTCCAACTTTGCAATAATTTATCTGGCTTAAAAGGTGAATTGAAATACTAGGCTTCAACATCATTAAAAATAGAAACTGCAGAGAATATTCCAGAAATGTTGAGATACTGTCAGTATATTTTCACAATAAGCAACATTTGATCAAAATGTACAATCTAATCTCATTGTGTTTCTTGTAACATTTTCCTGATTTAAAATACATCGCAACAATCATATTTTAAAATTAAGGTAAGATCTATTGTCAAAAAATATAAATACTTAAATAGAATCCTTTTAATAGTTAAAATGGCTGGCCAGGATCTCCTGTGGCCAGCCATTTTAATTCCACTTCCCATTCCCACACCGACATGTCTGTCCATGGCCTCTTCTACTGCCAAGTTGAGGCTAGACGTGGATTAAAGGAACAACACAGCATGTTCCACCTTGGTAGTCTCCAATCTGATGAAGGGTCTTGACCCAAAATGTTGACTGTTTTCCCTCCATAGATGCTGCCTGACCTGCT
>JARFYF010000052.1:60586379-60598129 GCA_030265395.1 Rhina ancylostomus
TGTGAAGGAAAGTTGGAGCACCTGGAGGAAACCCATGCAGTCACAGAGAAAATGTGCAAACTCCCCACAGACCGTACCGGAGGTCAGGATTGAATCCCATCACTACGGCTGTGAAGCAGCAGCTCTGCTAGCTATGCCACTGTGGTGTATACTGTGATGTACAGGTGGTACAATGCTTTCTGTACCAACTACTAAATAAGGTCTGCTGAGTATCTCCGGCATTTTCTGTATTTTATTTCAGATTTCCAGTATCTGCAGATTTTTACTTTTTTATTAAATTTACTTTGGATTTTGCAAGTAAATGTACAGCCCTCTTACAGAGGGTACACAATTCACTTACAATGGCTCTGAAACCTGGAAATTTTCCTGTGTACCAATGCACACACATATCATCTTAAATTTATGCATTTCTTTTGCCAGTTTGCCAGTCAGCAGAAATAAATGATCATTGACTATTCTGTTTTAACCCAGCATCATCTTCAAAATTTCAGTTTGCACACCTCTAATTACATTTATATTTTGTACTTACCCATATGAGACTGAAGAGTCCTTCGTGAAATGTCTCACTTTGCACAGGTTCTTCTGCTCCTAATAATTAAAGGTGTATTTCATTTCCCAGATTCATTTTTTAATTCCCATGCCCTTACCAGCATCTGCAATTTGTGAAACTCTTCCTTAACTATCTTTTCACAGTTACAGTAAATATTTTTTGCTGTGTGTAGCATCTGCAGTTGTGCTCATTTCTATTTTCCTCTTCGTTGGATGTTAAGGATGACTTATCACAGTGAGGAATAGACGTGACCGAGAAGCCCCATCTAAATCAGAACAGCTAACAATGAATGTGAAGGTGA
The DNA here is from genome assembly GCA_030265395.1 of Rhina ancylostomus. Lineage (NCBI taxonomy): Eukaryota > Metazoa > Chordata > Chondrichthyes > Rhinopristiformes > Rhinidae > Rhina > Rhina ancylostomus. The sequence continues at coordinate 60,587,231 of JARFYF010000052.1, forward strand.
ATTAATTTGGTTCCATTATTGAAGTTGAGATGACAGACCAGAATTTAGTAGTAGTACAGTATCACATTGGTATTACAGTGGCTCCTTTAGAGCTACTTTTTGAATACTCCAATTCAAATGCTTAATGCCTTGGGGCCTATGTTTTTCTCCTGGAATGCACAAAAGAATATCACAATGGAATATAATATCCACAGGTTTTGACTTTATACTATAGAGTGTAGTGTTTTACTGTTAGAATCTAAAGCCACTGGACAAGAATAACGAGTTGTTTACTGTAAGTGCTGGCATTCTGTTAGGTCTGCAGTTTCCTAATGAATTTCTGATACTGCCAAAACATTCCAAAGAAACAACATTCCGTCAGAGGGTTTATTGTAAGTTCTTTGAATAAATCTGGAGCATAAACAGCTCGTTGCTTGTTTGTCTCAAGTATGAAATACGAGATAAATAGTAGACAAATCATTACACCTGTGCAATTTTTTGATTTAAAACAAAATGAGAAGAGTCAGATGAGAATATGTATAAAAAGAACAATTTTTTTTTTCATTCTGGAATCAGTGCTAAAAAGAGATGAGCCCAGATTATTACAGGAAAAAAAATACAAGGGATTATGTTCTTTGGAGATTTTGGATGTCCATTACTTCATTCACGTGATATTTTCCTTCCCACGCCATATAAAGCTGTCTTTGTCCCATTGAATGAGCTTTTTTTTTCATTCCCACATGACAAACTTAACAGCGATAATAATTTTTCAGCTATTAATATTAGGCTCTATTATTGATTTTAAAATCTTATAATTTTATATCTTGTGGATTCAAATACATTCAGGCCTTTGCATTTGAAACTAGATGAAGAAATATATTTTTTAAAATGTAACACAATGTAGTTGTCTTTCAGTCAAGCAGCGTTGAGAAAATGGGTAAAATTGAGAAAAGATCATTGAAGAATACCTTGACTGTAGAGATGAGCCCAGATGTCTTTGGTTTGACCTTTCATGTTAAATTTAATCATATGGTCAGTGTTGCACAAGTATTACCCCACAAGGAGGTCTAATGCACATCAGAGTCACTGCTAAAAACTAAATAGTGTATCTAGCTATTTAGCCTTTTTGTAATTGCTGAATTGACAGACTTGGTATGGAGACAGTTTAAAGTGTTCCTGGTCTATTTCTCCTCTGCTCCTGTAGGTTGGAGGTTGCTTAGTGTGCAGATGCCTATACTGGTGTCGCTGTCACACCTGCCACAACTCCTTCTTCTCAACTTGAGAATATAGGTCTAGTCCATTCAATCTCTCCTTATGTGACAAACCTTCTGTCCCAGGAACCAGTCTGGTAAATCTTTGCTGCACTCCTTCGAATGGAAAGTATATAATTTTAATGCAAAGAGATCCAAATTGTACTTAAAACTTCAGGTCCAGTCCTAAATAATTGTAGTGAGACAATTATTCTTTTAATCAACCCTCAAGCAATAGAAGCGAACGGATCAATGCCTTACGAATTGCCTGCTGCATTTACATGTTAGCTTTTCAGTGACTTGCATACAAGGACACCTTGATTTTTTTTTAACATGAATATTTCCCAATATATCACTATTTAAAAAGTAATCAGCATTACTGATTTTCCTACTGAAGAGGGTAACCTCATTTTTCCACATTGTACTCCAACTGCCCTGATGTTGCCCACTCACTTAGCTTGTCTGCATCTCTTATCCTTGTTATTGTGCACATTCCCACTCAGTAAAAATTAGGAATGTAACATTTTGTCCCCTCCAAATCATTGATTTATATATAGGGATACATGCTCTGAAATCCAGGGAACACCACTGGTCCCAACACGCCAACTTGAGAAGTATTGGTTTATTCCCACTTTTTTTTATATTATGTTAATCAAGTTCAATCCATCCTAGTATATTGCTTGCATTTTCAAGTGCCCTAACCTTGTTCGCCAACCTCCTTTCTCAGATGTTATTAAAAGTCTTCTGAAAATCCAAATATGTCAGGTCGTTTGGAATTCCCAAACTAATAAAGGGAAATTAGAATATGACATTTCCAAGCACATGGTGATCATAAATAGAATTTCCTTCACAGAATGAATAATATAGGCAATGGAAAATCTATGCTGACCCTGCAGGGTATTTCCTCTGAGATGGGGTACATTGCTAGAAGACAAAATAGGCTTTGATTTAATTGGCATAAGAATTCTGAATGCCACCAGCTCGTGGTAGAAATTATCCTATACAAATCTCAAGGCCGAATAATAGCACAACATCTTGGGAAGCATATTGGCTTTGGAGGAACTACAGAGTAAATTTACAAGAATGAAACCTGGATTCCAGGAGTTGAATCAGGATGAGAAATTAGATACACGTCTTCCAGAAATCGCTTTTGGAAACATTGTTACACGTAGAGAATGATAGAGATTTGGAGTTCTTTTTCATAGATGGCATTTGATGCTAAGTTATTGATTAATTTTAATTTCAAGATTGATAGACTTTTGTAACACAGGTGTTAAGGGAATTAAAGTGAGAAGAGGTGAAGCTCGGTCTCAGATCAACCAACCTCATTTTATGGCAGGATAGGCTCACATGGTAGGTGGCCCGTCTTGGTATATTTGTTCCCACAAGAGGTCTAAAATGTGAAAAAAAGATCAGATGCCAGAGAATTTCAAGATTTCAAGAATTCAGATGCCACGGTGGCACAGTAACATTGCAGTTAGTGTATCGCTATTACAGCGCTAGCGATCGGGATTCAATTCCTGTCGTTGTATGTAAGGTGTTTGTATGTTCTCCCCATGACTGCATGGGTTTCCTCAGGGTGCTCCGGTTTTCTCTCTCATTCCAAAGATGCATGGGTAGATAGGTTAATATAGGTGTAATTGGGCGGCACAGGCTCATTGGGCTGGAAGGGCCTGTTATGGTGCTGTATAAATAATGTTCTAAAGTTTTAATTTTCAGAATTTTTCTTAGTGTGCCTATTATTTCAGAGCCCTGAGTCCCAACACCTAAAGGCACTGCCAACTTTGGTTGATTGATTACTGTGGGGAGGGAGGGGGAACAAGAGGCCAGAATTGATCCTCGAACTAGTGTTTATCAATTTGCTTTTTATTCTTTTGCATTGATCTTAATTTGGGGATATGCCTTGATTGCAAACAGCTTCGCTCCTTGTTAATCACTGAAATTTGGATTAATTTCATATTATATGTAGCAGTTAGCATAATGCTATTACAGCACCAGTGACCTGGGTTCAATTCCCGCTGCTGTCTGTAAAGAGTTTATGTGTTCTCCCTGAGTCTGCATGTGTTTCCTCCCGGTGCTCCAGTTTCCTCCCACGTTCCAAAGATATACGGGTTAGGAAGTTGTGGGCATGCTATGTTCGCATGGGAAACGGTGGCGACATTTGCGGGCTGCCCCTAGAACACTCTACTTAAAAGATGCATTTCACTCTGTGTTTCAATGTACATGTGACTAATAAAGTTATTGAAAAGAATGGTAGAATGCAGAAATATATTGCTAACCTGGCAGATGTTCAAATCTCTCACCTCTATATCATCACCCTTGCATCTTTTCTTAAAAAAAATCTATTTTGTTTTTATGGAACTTTATACTTCACTATTGCCCATTGTGAGATAAATGAATTGAACTTTGTCCTGTCTAGCTGAGTATAAAGACTTGTTGTGCCATATAGGAATGCCGCTCCTATAAATGTAGAGACATCACTTAAAGAAAGGAGAGAATTATTCAGATGGATCTACTTTCCACTGGTGTCTTTATGGTTCCTTGCAACATTTCTTCTATTTTGTAATGAACAAGAATTCACAAAATCTCAGGTTATGCAGCTTAGTATTGGAACTAACTATATACTGTTACACACTGTTTAAATATCAATCTTGTAGCCAGCCAGATGATACTAGAAAAATATTGACTCAATAGTATTTGAACTAGATAGAATGGAACGTACTAGAGACTTTGGCCTTATTTTTAAAGCTAAGCTTGTGCCATTTGGACTGTAACACTTATTTTTTTGGCATAAAAATATATTTTAAATGTTTTTGTAATGTTATCGTTTTTGTAATATTATCATTTTTGTCAAGTGTTCTCTGTCAAGAGTCCCAACATATAGTTAAAACAACTTAGGATGTGGGGAAAAAAAAAATTTCAGGTTCCAGAGAATTTTTCTATTTTTTACTGTGTGCATATTTAGAATGAGAATAACATATTTCTAATAAAAATAAAAATTCTCTAAATACTCAGAAGGTTGGGCGGCACCTGTGGGGAAATTTTGATTAAAACTTTGTTTCGCTGAGCGCTGCCATTAGTAAACTACCCCTCAAAAACTTAGTTTCGATCAATGCATAGAATTATTTTGTTGTTGATGCTTACCAGATTTTTACACTGGATTTATGTGTAGCACATCCACCTTAAGTAACTGAACAATTTATGTCAGTGGTGTGCCTGTACAGGTCAGTTTCCAATTATATGATTGTGAAAGCAATTGGTTTAAGAAAGTGGCATCCCCAGTGATTTAAAAGTTAATGGTCTCCATTCTCTTGGGGGGAGAAAAATGAGAAACCCTAAGTATGACGAGGCCAGATATGCATCATAGGAAACAGTAAATGAACATACTTTTAAGTAACAATGTTAAACAAATCAACAAAATAAATGAACTATTTGGATGTTAATGAAAGAGTCAGAATTAGGAATTAACAATGATTGGTTATTTAATTGATAGTAATGAACAAAGCAACAGGGCTGTGTCCCAAATACAATTCCAGACAGAATTGTATGACATAATGCATTTGAGGAGAGGAAACAAGTCTTATACTATAAAAGTATGGGACAGTTTTCTCAAATATTTCTTCACTTCTAGATAAGAAAATCCCTTTGCTCAAAATTTTCCTACTTAGCAATGAAGCAATGTGTAAGTCTATCATATCAGAGTGGTAGGCTTTTTAAGAGCTGAAGCCCGCTATCCTTGCCTGACATTAACTGTAGGTGGAGATTTAAGATGTCACAAACTTTCTGTAGTTATAAATACATATTGTCAGAAGTCATTATTGTGCAGGGTTGAATCTTTTAGCACTTGTAATGTGTACAGTATTGTCACCTTGCCTCATCACATAAGGTGTAGCAGTTTTGCTACGCTGAGTAATGTAAACTGCAGTGGCACTGAACAAATGTCAGAAACTGTGGTCCCCTGAATTCTCATAAATACATTTATGGTGGATCTAATTTATTTCAATGTTTTCCAGTTCTGATCAGAGGTTTTTAATTGTTAAAGGATTTGCTGTGTTGTTGAGACCTATTATAAAATATGTATTGTGTGGATATCATTAGGGAAAGTAGATTGATGCTAAACAGGAGAATAAAATGGCAAGAGGCTGGAATCGTGGCTCTTACTGCAGTAAGAATCTGCGAGCAGAGTTGAACTTGGATTAACTCGGCCAGGCTCTTTTATGGGTCTATTGAGAATGATTTCTAATAGATGCTGTATGATCTCAGAAATAGTGGATTTCTCAAAATGGATAAATAGAAATCATTATATCTGTATTATGAGCACAAATGAGTAATCTAGGAAACTGATTTAGTTAAAATCTAGGATTGTAATTTAATAAGCAGGAAATGCTCAAAAGTAATCCTTAAATCAAATTGAAAGAAAAAAATCAACTGCAGTACATTGAAGACCTTTTGTACACAGTATGAATTTCTTTTATGTTCCAGTTGACTAAACTGCTGGGTAGATGCCACGTATTTTTTTTCCAATGAATTTGCAAACCTATTCCCTCAAATTGCATTTCAAAGTAAGACTCCATATGCATGCTACATATCTGTGAATGTGAAAAACTGTGATGCAAGGGTCAATTAACTAAATAGATTTGAAAATCTTCCATGGGTTCACTTTGTGATTTTACTTGCTTCTGCAAATGGTGAGAAAAATCAGTAAAATAGCAAATATTGCAATTATTCCTCACATGCTCATAAAATTTAGGAGGAATACCTGATGACCATTGTATCATGTTTGTCTGAAATAAACAAGAGTACCATTCATCAGTTTGATTAAGCTTTTTGTTATTCTTCTACAGCTGTAAGTAATTTTTGCAAAACATTTTAAATTACTACTTTGTTTACAAGTCAAACTGAGTTGATCCATTGTGTCAGTCACTCCCTGAAATAAATATTAAAACATTTCTGCCTACAGACAGTAACTGTGCAAATGTATAAGGACATATGTAACATTTTCAAGTGCCTGTTAGATTGCAGATTGGTTCGTGCTAACTACAGCATGCTCATCACACGGTCAGGGGGGACCAAAGACATGTCAGCATGTAGTTCTACAACTGATATGTGTTGTACTTTTTTTTGATCCTGCCCAATGTGGAGGAGCTGTAGGTGATAATAGAGTCGTTATCAGCACTCTCCATCTGATAAATATGGGATGTGAAATAGCTAATTCCACTGTTTGCAGGTTATATGGTGGACTTTGTGTTGATTGGCCTTTGTTAGTTACTCATTTTGTTATTGCCACATAGTATACTGCAGTATAAAGAGAATAGATTAGTGAATTAACAAGGTAACATTCAATTTAGTTTTGTGCATTGAGTTCTACTTTAGACAAATATTAAATTTCTAGAAGTTAGCACAAAATAATTCGAGCTTTAAACATAAATGATGCCAGAGAAGTCAAAAGGAGTCACTTAACCTAATTGGCCTCTTGGCTACCTGTCTAAATATCTTTGTCAGATTTTGCTTGATGACATTACTGTGAAGCAGCTTGGGAGTTTCAAGAAGTTCTAACTTGCATCACATTCACTGATGTAATGGAAAAAAAATTTTGAGCACTGTCCAAGAACAAAACCATCTCATCGTTGGATCCATTTGAAACACTTAAATTATCACTTAATTTTAAAGGCATAAGGCAGAAGTAGTGAACAGTAGGTGAACATTTAACAATTAGTAGTTGTTGAGGAATGAAGCCTGCCAAGGATGAATCTGACCTGAGCAACTATGCAGTGCTGAATGTGTATGGGAAGATCGGGATATAATTGTGGACAATTGGTAACAAGCAAGTATGCTCTTGCTCTTCTAAGTATGACCCTGGTTACTTCTATGTTATGCCAACAATTAATTAAGACACAAAATCAAGAGACTAATATATTCAATATTGTTAATAAATTCAGGCAAAAAGCATTTGCGTGACAATGCTGATGTTGTACACCGTTGAGTTACTTATGTTTCACAACATCAAACCTCGAAAGCACAAACATCATTGGCTATCTGCCAAAAGAAGAATCGTGTTTGGCACAAAGAGCTGAATCACACATGTTTGGCACATCACACAAACATGTGTGATTCTATTGGTAGCATGTCTTTTGCCTTGGAATTATTTATTATACAATTATTTATTATTAATTTCCTATAATTACTTAGATTGAATTGGAACATTGTTTCAATGCATGTCAAATTCTGGTGCAAGATGTGCATTGGTATAGCAAAATCTTTCTTCTGATTGGTATTTAGAGGTTATAATGTAGATCACTAAATTGTTTCTAATTTTCCAAGACTGCTTAAAAGGCTAGGGTATCAATGGCCTGAAGATCCTATATTATGACCAAATTATAATTGCCTGTAAAATGCATAATGAGGTTGGTTTTGTTATATTTTGAAACCAATTAGTCTACAAGTACTAATGTGTTGCATGACTTCAGTTGGTAGTGTAAGAACATAAATAACAAAATGCTGGAAACATTCACAGGTCAGACAACATCTGTGGTAGGAGAAATAGTTGATGTTTCAGGTCAAAGGCTTTCTGTTTCTCTTTCCACAAATCTTTGACCTATTGAGTGTTTACAGCATTTCTTGCTTTTATTTCAGATTCTCAGTATCTGCAGCTTTATCATTTTCATGGCCAATCCAATCTTGGCCTACACACACTTTTCTGTCTCCTCATTCCATTTAACTCCCTTATAGTTAAAATGGCTCTCAGTCTTTGCTTTGAATATATTGAATGACTCTGCCTCCCAAAGCTCTCGGGTAGAAAATTCAAGTGATATGTGATCCTCTGAAGGAACAACTTCCTTCTTATCTCCACCTTAAGCGAGTGACCTCGTAATCTGAAACTCCTCCCCATATTTCCAAACGTTCTTTCGGCATCCACCCTGTCAATCCCTCGGAATCTTATATGGTTCCATAAAATCAAATCTCATTTTTCTATTCTTCAATGGAGTGTGGTAATCAAAACTGCACTGAGATGAAAAACAAGTTCAGCAATCTTCACCATTTGTAGCTGTCACAACAGCAAATTAAAGTCACATATTCACACCGAGTATGATGTGACACTCCCAATGTGCTAAATTGGATAAACTCAGAACCGACTCGGCAGCTTAAAACTGGGCTTCGATGAAGCACTATGGCTATCAATAATAACAAAGTTGTATTCCATCACAATCTGTAATCTCGCCACGTAGCATATCCCTTACTCTATCATTAGGAAGATGGCAGCTCAACCCTGATTCAGTGCAGAAGAACGTGCCAAATGCACCAACATGCTTGTGGGGAAAAAATGAGGTACCAGCATGGCAAAGCTGTAATACGTGCATGCTGACCAGCAACATTGGCATGTGATAGGTAGCTAATAATCCCACAACTGACTGAGCAAAACATAAGCTCTTTTGTTTTTCAATCTTTTTTATTAGTTTTTAAATCAATACAAATGGTATATGGCATCAAAGTTTGTACATACCTTACAAAGAGATCTGGTTATCATTTAAATCTTAGATAAAATTTTAGATACAATAAAATATAGAAAAAAAAAGTCCAACGATCTCTTAGTTATTGAAGACAGTATAAAAGAAAAGAAAGAAAAAAAGTTTATTATACACATTAAAAACAACCCAAATCAATATATTAAAAAATTATAAACAATATAAACTAAGCAAACAAAGATTTTAAAAAAAACTGGGCCTAAATTTCTCAATAGAAACAGAGCAATATTATGTCGTCAACTCTGTTCCTCCGAATTAAAAAGTTAATGAAGGGGGATCTACATCATGTGAAGATATTGGATAAATGGGCTCCAAATGTCTTCAAATTTAAGCGAAGGATCAACAGTACCACTCCTAATTTTTTCCAAGTTTAAACATGGCATAGTTTGAGAAAACCATTGAAAGGTAGTGGGGGGTATTGCATCCTTCCATTTAAGCACAATAGATCGCTTGGCCGTTAGTGTGATAAAGGCAATCATACGGTTAGCGGAAGCAGGTAAATGGCCGGTTCCTAATTCTTTGGTGACATTTTTCTTGGCTGAGTTTGCTCCTTCAAGGAAAAATTAATTCTGATGTTTGGTCTCCAGTCATTTTGGTTACAATTTTAACTTCTGAAATTTATTCCTGATGGTAAGGGTTTAAAGTTGTTTATATCTTTGCCAGTGAAAGATGACCTTTTCTGGAGCTTGTCCCGTAACTCCTGTACCACAAACTTTGTGTGAATGGTTCTGTACACCTGGGGACTTGGTATGGAATTGTCATGTAATGTAGGTGTCTTCAGGCACAGTAGTGTAGCAGTGAGCATAACGCTATTACAGCGCCAGTGACCCAGATTCAATTTCGGCCACTGTCTGTAAGGAGTTTGTATGTTCTCCCTGTATCTGTGTGGGTTTCCTCCAAGTGCTCCAGTTTCCTCCCACATTCCAAAGACATATGTGTTAGGAAGTTGTGGGCATGCTATATTGGCTCCAGAAGCACGGCGACACTTGTGAGCTGCCCGCAGAACGCTCTATGCAAAAGATGCATTTCACTGTGTGTTTCAATGTATATGTGACTAACAAAGAAGTCTTGTCTTTCTTTGTTGAATATATTTGCTGTGTCAACTGGTGGCAGAAAAATAGAAAGTTATGTTCTGACAAATTCTTAATTTATTTACAGCATATTTATTGGAAAGAAACCTAGAGAAACTATCAAATCTCAATACTTTGAAAGACCATACCAGTGGAATCAGGTAGTTGTGTTTTCATGCTTACAACTTAACCCTAAAAGGTAACTGCATCATAACATGCGGGTAAAAATGTTTAAATTTCAGTTGTCATCATGTTACCTTTCGAGTTCTCGTACTGGCTGAGATGTCAAGGGCAGTGTTAAAGTGTCCAAGATCCTTTTCTATTTGTGATTTTCTTTGTTTGCTCTTTGACACCTTTTTATTTGCTGTTCATAGAGAACTCTGGTTGTATTGATAGTAGAAATTACCACAGACCCTTTGCTTTTCAGGAGATAAAATGAGAACAATGAGAGAGAATATTTGAATAACAAAATCCCTCATAAATAAATGGAGAAAGCTAGCCAGTCTGCTTAACCAAATTCTCAACCACTGTTTTAAAATAACTTGGGTCTCCAAGTCACACTGGAGTAGATCCATGCTGGACAAGGCATTAAACTATTGAGTGTTTCATTTCAAGTTTGTTCTTGTGCTTTTGGTTAATTTTTACTGTAGGAGATCACTGAAAGAATAACTGCTTGGATGCTGCCCTTTGATTAGTCTGCCATTGAAATCACATAATTTGGTATTTTGTACAGTTAAACCAAAATTCATAAATTTGGTTTATTCTTGTCACATGTGTCGAGGTACAGTGGAAATGCCATCCATACAGATCATTTCATTGCAACCGTGCATTGAGGTAGTACAAGGGAACACAATGACAGAATGCAAGATAAGGTGTTAGTTACAGCGAAAGTGCAGGTAGACAATAAGGTGCAAGGCCATAATGAGGTAGATTGTGAGGTCACGAGTCCATCTTGTCCTACTTGGGGATTGTTCAAGAGTCTTAACAGCGGGATAGAAGCTGTCCTTGAGCCTGGTGGTACATTATTTCAGGCTTTTGTATTTTCTGGCCGGTGGGGGGGGGGGGGGGGGAAGAAGC
>JARFYF010000052.1:60602219-60612796 GCA_030265395.1 Rhina ancylostomus
TAAGCCCATCCTTTGAGCATGCAGATGGTGGTTAGTTCTGTGAGTACACTTCCAAAACCAACAATCGTAGTACAAGAAGAAACCACACAGTGTCTGAATCCTGCAGTGGAAGTTGCCACCCATTTGAACTACAGGCTACTCAGAAGCCCACTGACTCACCATGATGGGAACTGATGGTAACTAAGCCAGCAGCTGCAAGTGTCAAGAGAAGAAAATATGTGTCTTTATCTTCGGTCTTCTGCTGGAGGCCATCCAGGTGCATCACCTGAGTATCTGAAAAGAAAAAAATAAAAGCATAGGATTGTTGTGAGGAGCAGGGGAGAAATCATGAGGTTTATACTTAAAACAGCCAGAGCATGTAAATTAGAACATAGTGTGTGGGGAGGGCAGTAGAATATGAAGAGGAGGATTATTAATGAGCCTATTGGCATATTCAATGATCTCAGCTCTGCTGCTGGTCATAGACTCCAACATGGTCACATCAACAATGGGGAAGACTCTCCTTTCCAATGATTGGGGAGGATGGATGGTGGTATAAGAGGTGAGGGAGATGCACCCTTGCCTGCCCCATGCTGATTCCTTGTAGCTGATACTGATGATTCCCCCTTTCTCCTGTGAGAGAAAGACAAGTTTGAGCATACAGGAGAATTGGCCACATGGTCCTAGACCCAGTCAGTTGCTTTCTTGCCAAAAACACATCCTCATTCCTGATGAAGGGAGCTGGACAGGTTGATTCCAGTACCTGATGGGTGCCCACAAGGGCGGAGTGAAGTCCTCAGGCACTGAATTCTGTTGTCTGTGGAAATTCCTGACAACCTTCTGCAACTTGTTATCTGACAGTCACAGACATTTAACAACCATTCAAATGATTCAAGAAAATTTAAAAAAATTGAAGCACATTAAAACTCCAGTGAATAATCAAAGTAAAATAAATTAAGTAAAGCATTTAACTTCATCTTCAGGGTCCACGAACCCTTTCAAATGAATGGGGTCACCATTCATCCCGGATATAAAGCCGAAGGGTTAGGTGCAATGTGCATCAGTGTCCTCTCTAATGCACATCATTGTTTTGCTGCTGGACTCAATGTACAATGGTGGAGCAAACAGTTAAATGCTCTGGCATTCAAACTCCAGCATATGTTGGATTTCCACCTTTCACTGCACATGCACAAATATCCAAGACATGCTGTGGTGCTATTGTACTTGGATAACATGCCAATCAATGTTGAATAGCTGGAAGTGTATGATAGTTGTGAGATACAGCTGCAAGGCTTTGCGGGTACGGTTGAGCATTTAAACATTCTGTCTCACTCCTTGTTAAGAGATAGCTGAAAAGGGCATGGTGCATTGAGTAGTATCTGAGGCTAGTGGTGGAGTTGGTTGGATATGATATTTGAAGATTTATTTGCTGTCTTTGAGCATGTGTGAGATCATTGAACATTTTGTGGTATTCAGCTTTACAGCTATGTCTCCCACAGCCTTAAGATTTTTGGATTGAATAAATTTAACTTGTTAAGTCCAATTCAATCTAATTTTTTCTTTTATCCATCCAAAGTTGACTCAGCTTTTTCCATATGGAAAAGGAAGGGAATAGTATGCTTTCATGATCTATTTATTGATAACTGTTTTTCATCTTTTGAACAATTGTCTAACAAATACAATCTGCCTCGATCACACTTTTTTCGATATTTGCAAATTAGAAATTTTTTAAAAGCTGCTATACCCTCTTTTCCAAGACCTTACAAAACTGATACTACGGAAAAAATTTAAAGTCTTAATCCTCATCAGAAGGGCTTGATAACAATAATTTAATTATGAAAATACATCCAGAGTCACATAAGCTCTATAGTACTGCCTCGTCTTGTCATGACTAGTGATGAATATAATTAATAGCTATTGAAAGGATGTATCCAAGAGTATACCCATCCTCAATAGTAAAATGGCCTACATGTGAGTGCCAAAGACTGCACTAAAGCCTTTATTAACTCAGAAGTCACAGACTAGAAACCACCTACCCATGACTCAGTCATAAATCATCAGCCAAGTCAATCCACTCCATGTGGTATGAAGAAAAGTCTGAGATAATCAGTTACAACTAAACCTATGGATTTAGGCAAGATTCTGGCTTGGGCACGAAAGATTTGCTTACTAGAACGTTGCGCGCCTCGAGCCACTTGGCTTAAGTAGAATTAAGACACTTATCAACCTGGCAATGCAGAAATTTGCCTAGAGGTGCATGGTCAACAAAATTAGGGTAATTACCACCTAATCATGATCATCAGCTAACTGATGGAAGGTTTCATCAGTTCTGCCATCATGTGGTATTTAATTATCAATAATCTGCTTGCCATTGGTTAGTTTGGGTTTTGCCAGGATATCCTGGATGCAGCCTAGGTCCAAATGTGAACAAAAGCACTTAATTCCAGAGGTGACATGAAGGTGATTGCCCTAAATATCAAAGAGTCCTGGTAAATCTGAAGCATTGATCATCAAGGGAAATCATTCCAAAGGATGGCATCAAACTTCACACAAAGTAAGATGATTGTGGTTGTTGGAGGTCAGTCAACTTGTCCATGGGATACTGCTGCAGGAGTTGTGTAGAACAGTGTCCTAGGTCCAACCATCTTTAACTGCTTCATCAATGACCTTCCTTCCATTATAAGTTCAGAAGTGGCCCAAAGGGCCTTTTTCCCTGTGGTATAACTCCTATAAGTGGGGACGTTTTGCTAATTGCACAATTTCTAATTCCATGCATAACTTCCCAGATGAAGCACCCCATAGCTGCTACAAGACCTGGACCATATTCAGCCATGCGCTGATGTCTAGCATGAATGTTAGCTACTAGAGTGCTAGGCAATAACCACCTACCCATGACAGTCAGTGGAATAGCCATCATCAAATTCCGTTCCATCAAACATTGTGAGGATCACAACTGATTTGAAACTGGATCTGTCAGTGTACACTGTGGTAAGTGGCTCACTTACTGCCACCTGACAACCTTGTCACCACCCCCCAAGGCACAATTCAGGAGCTTGATGGGTGACTGCATCTCCAATAATGCTTCCAAAGAACCTCAACACCATTCAGGCCAATAGTACCACTTTAATCTGAGCTCCATTTACGAGCTGAACTATTCATTCCCTTTACCATTAGTACAGTGTGTACAATCAACAAAATGGACTGCAGTAATTTCCAAGTCTATTCCAACAACACCTTCTAAACCCACAACTTCTGCCATCAATAAAGCTGAAGGCAGCAGGCTTTTATGATTGTACCAGCTGCAAATTTTTCTCCAAGTCGCACACCATCTTAATTTGGCAAAACGTTACTTCTCCATTGTAACCAGGTCTAAATCTTAAAAGTCTGTGCTGTGGGAGTAGCTTCAGCAAAAGGACTCCAGGGGATGCTGTCAAGGGTAATTGAAGGTAATTAGGGATGGCTAATAAATGCTGGTCTTGCCAGCAATGCCCACTTTACAAAAGATTAATTAAACTAAAAAGAAACTTAAATATTTGGCAACTGTGTTGAAAGAGGCATTCCGTTCTTGATTTGAGATCAGCCATTCAGCAAGGATAGTGTTTCATTTTGAACATTGTCTTTCTGTTTATAACCAAAACCAAAATACCAGCAATACTGTGCATCAGAACTAAAACCCAGCCAAGCCAAGAGTTGCCATAGAACAAGTATGGCCTGCGGGCCATTATTTTCTTTTTTTTAAACTTGTATTTATATTTTATAATCAATGTAGGAAAACATGTTAAAGGATGGATATTAGTACACATAATTTAGTACTATAATACCCGAGGAAATATTAGGACAGATGATTTTTGAGGAAGATTTTAAATTATGTGCTAAGGAAGAAAAAAGTGTTGTAAGGAGCACATTCCTGAGCTTATGGCCTCGGCAGCTGAAAGCACACTTATTTTTAATGGAGCAATTAAATTTCAGAATCTTCAAGAGTTAGATGAGTGTAGTATCTTGGAAGGGCCAATGTCCGTGTCAGTATTAGGATAGAGCATCAAACCTAGTTTTCTTTTATTGGGATCACATCCTGGTGTGTTGATACCCAACAGAGTTTTGTTTAGCTGAGGATTAATTAGTGGATAGTGAATTGCTGAAACTAACCAGGGTGAAATTTGAATTGCTTTAT
Source organism: Rhina ancylostomus (assembly GCA_030265395.1). Classification (NCBI taxonomy): domain Eukaryota; kingdom Metazoa; phylum Chordata; class Chondrichthyes; order Rhinopristiformes; family Rhinidae; genus Rhina; species Rhina ancylostomus. The sequence continues at coordinate 60,606,370 of JARFYF010000052.1, forward strand.
ATGGTTGTGTAGCCACTCACCAGTGTCCTAGTACTCTTGCACTTAATTGCCAAAAATGGAACATTTTTGACTGACATTAGAGTAGTATAATTTATCAATATTGCCCAGTCTGTCAGACGTATAACCAATTTTAAAGACATCTCCTAGAATATTGAAAATGCTAAATTATTTGTCATGTTACATATCAAACTTTGTTTTGTTTCGTGCTGCATTGAGACCAATTAAATATGCCCAAAGTAGAAAAAAGCTATTGTAGATATTGTGTCAAAACCCATCATTACTTCAGAGAAAAAAAACTTGTCCTTTTTTAAGCTGCCTTTATTTTGGTGGAAATACTCCCAGTACCTCTGTGTTCTCTCATTGCTAGGACTTGAACATTATTTTGTGATAATTTATCACAACACTATACCCCTCATTAGAGAATAATCAGACCTTCTCATGAATCTCAGTGTTTACGTAAGGGACTCACGACCTTTAGTCTCTCAAGACCACACGCCATAATTGCTGCCAGCATATCCATCTGCAAGGCCTGAGAGTGTGAGAAAGCAATTTGGCACTTGTGGTGAAGCCAGTATGTATGAAATGCTTCTTTAATGTCATTTATACAAAATGCAATATGAGACCACCTGACAGTCTCAATGAAACAGGCCTCCACTGGAAAGTTATGGCCTACTGTGTCACTAGTGAAAGATTCTGAGCAGTCCATTTTTCTTCAGTTGGGTTGCTTTTTCAACTTCCCATCTCCTTTCCCTTTGAGTATCTCCAAAACTCCCCAGTCTTAATATTTGTTAAACAACCAGCAAGTCCTTTGTTACTTCAACTAGGTCTGGGTCCTTTCTCTGATTCCTGCTGACTACCATCATGTAACTAAGGTTGTCAATTCCACAGACCCATTGTGATCTTCTTCAAATGGCTCCCCAACGCTTCCTCTGCAATTGCTATTCTCTCTAATGGTGAGAGATCATTGGAGGAAATGTTACTGCTTTTGATATTTTGGGGTTTGTGATGAGATATTCTAGCCAAGGAGTTATTCACCTGGTCAAGCTAATAGTTATCATGCCCATATTGGTCTATGGGCCATTATTATGGGTATCCCTGACTGAGACCCTTCATCTTTACATTTCTCCATGTTTTATTTAAAAATGCATCTATTTTAAATTGCATTTTCCAATGTCTGTAAATGTGACTGGCTTCTTGTATAATTCAGAGTGAGGACTTTCAAAACCTTGGAATTATTCTTTATGAAACAGTCCTACAGAATAAGTCAAAGATTGATGTGACTGCCACTCAAAAAATATTTCCAAGTCAAAATTATTTTTCAAATACATAATCCACATATGCTCTGGATCACAAGAAAGGGGGAAACAAACTGAATGTAAGAAAGTATAACTGATTTTTGGAACCCACCTCAGTGTAAATGAATCACACTCTCTGTTTTGGATTCCACCACGTCCTGACAAAAATCTGTTGAACAGTAGTCTGGTGATAACCTGCATTGTCCGTTGGTGATAACCTGCATTGTCCGTTGGTATTTGACCCAGTGTGGTATCACGTAAACACACATTCTTTCCCAATTCTCCAAGGCACAGCAGCAGGGAGTGAAACTAAGCCCACTTCTGCTGGTTTTACAACTAACAACAGCCCAGAATCATCTAGGTATTTGCAATCAGGAATTCAAATATTGACAATCAAAGCAGAATGCAGCATTTTGTAGAATTGAGTAATTTTTTTTGTGTTCTTTGAATGTTCTTTTTTTGAGAACCAACTGTCAGCATTATCAAATAGCATACATGTTGTTTGACTTTTCTAAATTGAATGACAAGTACTATTGATCCAGATTTAGCTTTATTATTTGAAAACTACAGTATTGTCACTATTTTCATTGTTTGTACTTTTAGGAGAAGCCATTGTCCAGATCATTACAAAGAGGTGAAGATTTACAGTTTGATCAGGTAAGAAAATTGTTGTATTTTGAAATTGCAAAAAAATTTGTAATTGTGAAGTGTTGTATTTGTTGCATCAGGAAAACTCTATTTTAATTTGTATCCCCCAGAAACACCATTCTGCATGTTACTGTGTATTGTTTACATTTTTACATCAATAGCTTACAGTTTAACTCGATTCATGAGAAAATCCAAGATGTTACTATCTAACCTGCACGATCCAAAATGTTATTTTATTTGTGTAAGTCATAATGCTATTTGAGCCATAGCCATCACAGAATTTTAACTTCACATGGAAAATGGTGGCTTCTGGTTTAAGTAGGAAATGGTATTGAAACATTTGAACAACTTCAAGCCCTTTTTTTTATTCAGTCATTTGAATTTTTCATCTGCATTGAAAGAAATGTGTCCCTTCAAGTATGGCATTTTAGCTTGAAATCAGTTTTTCTGAAGCTTGCTAAGTATATTGTTATTTGCTTACAAAGATATCTCAATTGGAAGCCCCTTGTCTTGATCCTACCCCTGTTCAGTTTTTGTTGTTAGTAGAATGTACCCACCCCTCTTCCCTGTGTTACTTTCAACATTAATGGGAATAACTTGCTGTCCTAAAAGTGTGGGCAACTATTCTCAGTGAATTTGGACTTTCTTTTATGGTAAACAGTTGGAGTACTCACTGTCCTTAGCATTAGGAATGAGGTTCAGTTAACAGAGGCATTTGGGAGTATGAAGTGAGTCATGTTGGAGGGAGGTGGAAAATGTGGAGGTAGTGGCTGGACTAGGAACAAATGGGTTGAAGTGAATCTAGGAGACATGAACAGAATCTTGAATTGACTATGCGATGGGGTTGGATGGAGTGTGGCAGCAAAGACTGCAGTGGAATAGAGAAGATGAGTATCAGCATGTACAGAGGAGGAAACAAACTCTTTTGTGAAATTGCTTAGAGTGAAGCAGAATGCATCATTTTTAATGTAAAACAAGATCAATATTTTACAGCAAAGCTGCTTCAAGAATATTCCAGAATTTAAATGCCTTAAAATTTTTGTATTTTTTTATGATGATTATTTAGGTATTTTATGGAACTTTGGTAATAAGAATGAGAGCTTTTAAAAATAACAGGTCCATAAAATTAATACTCTTAATGTAGTGAAGAAGCCATCCATTATTTATATAAACAAATATTGGAAAATCTCATTTTTAAGTATGGTTTTAGTTTTTTCTTATCTGTCCAGAAAATAACTTGTTTGATCTAAATTAATTTGATGGTGTTTGAGAAGGAGTTTGAGCTTAAATATACTCTTGTCATTTGGTATGTGCTTGCAGTTCTTCTAGGTTTGATTAGTTAAATGATCTGTTTTTTGCTGTGACATTTAATAATAGAAGTGTCAATGCTGAATAAAGGACATCACTTGGCTTGCATTGTGTTCACTTATGATGTCTGTGGAATTTCGGAATAAGAGGCTTGACTGATTTTTCTCTTCCACTTACTATAAATTGGGACTGCTGAGGCTATTTTTGAAGGCATTTATATTGCCTGAAAGCCACTAATCCAGGATAGAAGCTAATTGACCCTAGCTTTCTTTGTACGAGTTCTCTGCTCATATGCTGAGCAGTGCATTTAACAACTGCTGTTTCTGCATAAGTAAACTTGAAAGGCTTGTGTCATAAAAATTTGGTAAATTGGATGATCACCATGAAAAATTAAAAAGCTTGATACCATAAGGTAACCACACTGAAAGAAAATTGAATATCAATAAGGATATTGCACAATTCATCCATTTAAATATTGCTTCATAAATAATTAATGAAAGCAGTTTCCAGAATGAAAGGCTATGTTCTGGGTGATGCATGTGATAAGAGTAAGTTGAAATCCATCTTTGTGAGCTTTTATTTTTTACATTAAATGCTGATTCTCCTCAGGACCTGCTACTTTGAAGTAGCCATACTCAGAAGAATGAATATTAGTAGTACAGTATCTGAGAGCAACAACAGAAACACAATACTGCAATATTGGGCCTTGCTCATCTGCCAAAATTTTCCAGTTTCTTCAGCATGAGAAAGGTGAAGCTGATCCCAGCATTTCCTCACATTCCTTCCTCTGCCCTTTCCGTATTGGCCCACTGCCAACAATCTATTTTAAACCTCTCCTCTCCTCTGTATGGACCTGATGTACCTTGTGGTTAGGATTGAGGCAGTCCATTCAGTTGCTTCTGTTGCCTCCTCCTCGCCACGTTGATAATACCAAAACAGCTTTCTCAACTTCTGCCACATTTGTGTGTGTTACCCATCCAATTCTCTCAGTTGTTATATTGCCTTCAAGATTGTCCTACAGGTCTTCCCCAGGGTATGAACGTCCTACTTATGGACACTCCGCAATACACATGAACCAGCATTTGGAAGACCAGCAGGGTGGATGGAGATGGGTTTGCCTGCTGCTGCGGGACTGCCGGCATGTTCTGCAGAATGGGAATGGGGCTTTTCCACGTGCCTTTTCTCTACACTCCACCCTTCCCCGAGCTGACCAAAGCTGGGAGCGCTGAGCAGCCTCATTCACTCATTCACTGAGTCAGTGAGGCCAGCTGACAGCCACTCTTCCTGCACCTGCTGACTCTCCCATTGCAGCTGTGATCCTCTTCCACACACTGTTTTTGTTCATTTCCAACTTCCAACCACATCAGTTTATGAACAGTTCTCACGAACAGGAGCCAGTCATAACCTGAGGACTGCAGTACCAAAATGTATCAATCTCCAACTTACGATAAAATGCAGCTGCTCTCTGCCCTTCCCATGATGTGCTCATTTCTAAAAATGACGCCATATTTCTTGACTGTTACTGAAGTTACAGCCATTTGATTTACTGAGCATTGTGATTGATGGAAAGGCTTTGAGACATGAGGAGGCGAGCCATTCAGTAGTGTAGTCGTGCTCAGTTCTGCTCTTGTAATATTGATGCATTTAATCCAGTTTGTGTTTTGGTCATGGTAATCAACAAAAGAATCATGCAGAATGGCCTGGCAATGACCTGGTTGAAGAAGGTTGGAGTGGGGGTAGCTTTCTCTTGTTTAAGTTGGTCATTACAGTCAATGCAGTCAAGCAAAACTCAGGAAAATCAGTCTGCTTAGGATGAGGCAATCTGTTTGATCTCTTTTCTTGGAGACTATTCATTCTCTGAACTACCAGTGGATTCTTGGCCACTGTACATGACGTTTCGAGGATGGAGAGCATTAACTCCCCAAACTAAGTGAACAGAGATTCTCTGCATTTTGGTCTCTAGACCAGAGAAGGCAAAAAGTGGCAAAGAAAACACCTTTACCTCAGAATTCCACTTCTACACACAAATAACCTTAACCTGGGCACATATTCATTTAGTGCTGAATCAAAATTTTGAAATTACCTAGTTAGGATTCCATCACTATAGGGATTACAGTAGTTCAAGAAAAACCCTGTTATTACTGAGGATGGGCATTAGATGTTAGCCAACTAACAATGGCCATATCATGGGAATAAAACATTCCCTTTAATGATGGATGAGGTAAAATTGTAGTGTCTAGCAATATTTAGTTTCACTTACTTAATCTAACTTGACCTCACTTAGCTTTAACTCTTAACTATAACTTCAACTCATATTTACTTTAACTCCAACTCTGTGATCACTGGAAGGAGCCCATTTCCATCTGTGCAGGCAGTCATCTAGTCCACAGTTTCATTGCAAGTTCCCCCACCCTCCCAAACTCCTTTTTTTACAATTCAAAATCCTCTCTGTAACAACTGATAAATGAAAACTTGCCCATTTGATTGTACCAATTATGTCCAGTTATTCCTTATGTTCCTAATTTAATTAGTCCCTTGTCGTCCATTTTCACAGAAAAGTTGTTTTCACAGGAAAGAATCTGAGCTTGTCAACACCTTGAAAGGTTTTCACTGTAATGAACACTTGAATGTTGACTGACTGGAGCTGCAGCAAAGGATTTGCTGTGTTGGTCATTTCCAGAAGGAGGTTGATTAGTGTTGCAAAACATAGTGCCAGGAACTTTTTTTATGGCAGGTCAGAAGGAAAGGAAATTTATATCTGTTCAGAAAGGCAGAGGAGGGACAAAGGCACCAGCCATTCTTCGGATATAGATTAGATTGCATCCTTGGTTAGGAAAGGTTTTTTTAAATGATTTACTGATCAGTGACTTGGAAAACCTGAATTATTTAAGTCACGATTGTGTAGTGGGCAGGCACGGCAGTGTAGTGGTTAACATAACGCTTTACAGCGCCAGTGACCCAAGTTCAATTCCCGCCACCGTCTGGACAAGGAGTTTGTACGTTCTCCCCGTGTCTGCATGGGTTTCCTCCAGATGCTCTGGTTTCCTCCCACATTCCAAAGACATACGGGTTAGGAAGTTGTGGACGTGCTATGTTGGTGCTGGAAGCGTGGCGACACTTGCGGGCTGCCCCCAGAACACTCTATGCAAAAGATGCATTTCACTGTGTGTTTCGAT
>JARFYF010000052.1:60648228-60659241 GCA_030265395.1 Rhina ancylostomus
ATCAATGTAGTCCATTACATTCTAATGTTTTGTAAGCCAGGTCTATACAGTTCACTCTTGGTGGAATTGCAGTGCTATTTGAGGCTATATGACTGAAAGTGTACTTATCATGAAGTAAAATGTAATATTGCCAATTTCCAGGCTGTCTTGCGTTACTTCATAAATTATCCTAGGCAGTCCCCGGCACAAGTTGCACTCGCATATCTGACATTTCCATTTCAGGTGTGCATGAAGTTTTCTCATTCCTTACACATTTCTCATTTTGAAGCATTGGGAGTGGATGGAAATCAGACTGCATTATTGGAGCCAAAGTCACTGTTCATCACTCGCAGAATGTGTAGCACAATACTAGATCAAGACCCCACTAAGTACATCTCATGCTTACCTTTGATCTGCAGCCTCCCCATCATAGTACATGTTGCCCTCCCCCCAATCAATCCTCCAATCTCCACAATTCCTCCTCACCCTTACATTGACTTCCCCTCCTCAACCAACTGACAGACCCTGATCAGACCAAAACCACTGGCACTCACCTTCTTTGATTCCCAGATCTGACCCAGAATACTACAGGACAGAAACAGGTCCTTCAGCCCACCTAGTCCATGCTGACTTGATCTTCTGCCTAGTCCCATCTACCTGCACTCAGATCATATCCCTCCAAACCCCTCCCATCCATGTATTTCTCCAAACTTAACTGTTACAATTAAACCGCATCTACCACTTCCATTGGCAGCCTGTTCCACACTCACACCACTCTGTGGTTGGCTGAGGAGACAATTGTGCGAAGCTACTATTCTGTGGGATTATGACTGAATATGATTAGGTCAGAATCCTGCTGAAATTTATTTCTTTAATCTATTGAGTGCTTTAGTCACCACCACTCATTCAGGCAATGATCTCAATACTCCCACCACCCTCTGATGGGAAAACATTCTTGACTCCTCTCCAATCTACCAAATCCCTTAAGTCCCAATGTAACTAATCACTCTGCTGAGGAAATCAGCAGTTGCCATCGCTTCCCGTTCATCATACCTGGGGCTTTTCTAATTTTATACAACAGAATTAAATCTGCCCTGAGCCACCTTTGTTCCAAAGCAATCAATTTTGGCACAGCCAATTTTTTTCTCAGAAAAAGTTTCTAATCCTGGTAACTTAATTGTAAATGACCACGGTGTTCTTCGTTGTGCTATCATATGGTTACATATAAAATTCTTGTTTTTTTTTATTTATTCGGTTTTTTGGCATCACCAAGTCCAGATAAAAAGTACTATATGCTGCTAAGAGGGGGAGTATCATAACCACTGAGTTTGTGCTGACCATCGATCTCCCATTTACCCAGATTCTACATTGGTCCTATTTTTTATTCACCCCACATTCTCACCAACACCACCCAGATTCTACCACTCACCTGCACACTAGGGGCAATTTTACAATGGAGAATTAACTTACAAACCTGCAGGTCTTTGGGATCTGGAAGGAAGCTGGAACACCTGGAGAAAGCCCACATGGTCACAGGGAGAACATGTACACTCCATGCAGACAGCACCCTAGGTCAGGATTGAACCTGGATCTCTGTCACTGCAAGGCAGTGGCTCTACTGGCTGTACCCACTGCCAAACTCCTTTGCTGCCTTTGTTTTCTGGCTTTGTTTCTCCTGCCTTTCAAATTTGTCTACTGATTGCCCGTCTTCTGTAACCATCTTTTCCTCTCCGCCTTCTGAAACTGTGCTCAGCTTCTTATCACCATGGCAACAACAACAGCATGAGCAGATCTCCCTATAATGATATCAGTCCAAATCCTGTTGAGCTGCAGCCCATTTGGCTGGTATAGATCCCAACCCACCCCCACGAACTGTGTCCCTTTGCCCCATGAATTTTAAGTTTTCCCTCCTGTGCAGTGGCTCCAGCTATACATTTATCTGCACTCTCGTGTTTCCATACTCAATATTCAGTGATAACAATGAAAATTGAAAATCCAGCAATTGCTACCTTTCAGTTGCTGCTTTTTAAACTCGTATAGTTTCCTTGTACCTGGCCTTGTTATTCTACTTCTCTGTTTCATCTAATTTTGAAGCTGCCTGAAAAGATGCAGTGGTGTGGGGGAGGAAAGAAGTGGCTGTAGCCTTTTATGTTACAGACAACCAGAAAATAAACAAGGTTGATCATGTGGAAGAGGAAAGGCCACAGTATAAATTATATTAGCTGAACATTTTAATTCATGATGATCAGATTACACAAGAAGAAAATGCTACACAGAGATGCATCTGGAAATTAGTAGTTTTCTATATTTGTTTCACATTTCTTTCTTTGTATTTTTTCATAATGTGAAAAAAGGAAGTGTATTAACTATGCTGACATCTTTCCCTATCAGGAATGTCATTTTATCACCCACAAGTGAGGAAGGCTCTTGATAGCATTCTTAGACATTTGGACAAGGAAGTGGGAAGATCTATGAGCATGACTAATGTACAGATGTCCAATAAGGAGCCTGAAGATATGATCACGTAAGAAACAAATATGTAAAATTGTAGAAAAAAATTAGGTTGACAAAGCCTTTTTAGGAATATGAATAATAATAATAACCAACATGCTTTCTAATGGTGTTTTAGCACTGTCAAGTCTTCATGTTTTTTTTCATGAAAAAAATTTCAGTGGGATTCATCAAATGATACAGCACCGAAGAGGGACATTTGTCCTCCTGTCTATACCTTTATTTTGGTAGAGCTATTTAGTGAATACCTCTCCTTGCTCTTTCTCTTGTATGTCTGTAAATGTTTTCCCTTCATCTGCTTACACAATTTCCTTTTGAAAGATACCATTTAATCTCTACCATTCCTTAAAAATATGTGATCATTGGCTACCAAGCCTTCTCCCACTGAAAGCCGTTTCTCTTTATTCGCTGTATGCAACTGTCCCATATGAAATCAGATTGAACACCAGCATTAGCTTCTTTTATCTTGCAAGAGGATTTGAGTACAAGGACAGAAATTTCATGCTCCAGCTATACAGTGCCCATTAAGATTCTATGCGGAATATTGGGTCTGGTCTCCCTGCCTAAGGGTGCAAAAAATTGTGATAGAGGAAGTGAAGTTCAGGTTACTGGATTGATTCCTGGGTTTGTTATGTGAGGAGGAGTTGGGCAGAGGCTTGTTGTCTCTTTACTTTAGAAGAAATGTGAGATGATCTTATTGAAAGCTGCAAAATTCTTACGGTATTTGACAGAGTTGTTGTTTGTCCTTGGTATGATCTTAGAGACGGGCCACAGTCTCAAAATCAGGAATCAATCTGTTTTTTGAAGGTTCAGCATAATTTTCTTGTTATTGCACTCTGTGCCTCTCATAGTAAAGCCAAGGCTCCCAGATGCTCACCTTTTCTGCCAACATCAGAGAATGTATGCATATTCCCACTCCATTATCTCTGATCTTACACCTACTTTTATGCCATTTACCTTTTCTTGTCTTCATTTTTTCCTACCAAAATGTAGCACTTCACACTATCCATTAAAGTTGTTAATAAATTTGAATGATATTCTTCTAATTTTTAACATACTGTAGCCAAACTGTAGTCAATTAGTCTGTGCTTAATCATGAACTGTATGTATGCCCAATGAACTTAGTTTGCTGTGCAGAGATCATGGGATTTTTGTTAAGGACTGAAGATGAGGGATATGGAAACTTGATCAAAGAAATTATTTTGATAGATGGTGGGGGAGCAAGTGTGATAAACATTTCCACTGTCAGAAGGAAACCAAAGGATACAGATTTGAAATAATTGGTGAAAAATACTGTGTAGGGATGGGGGAGAGCTGGAAAAAAATTGTTGTTTGCACTGGATTTAGATTTAGAATGCATTTCTTGAAAGGCTGGTGGAAACAGATTCAATAATAACTCATGAAAGGGTTGTTGAAGTATACTTGAAATAGGAAATGTACTTTTCTGTGATAAAATGAGACTATTGAAATGCTCTTTCAAAGAACCATCTCAGAATTAAAGGCCTGGATTTTTTAATCAGATTGTAGCCAAGGCACTTGCTGCTGACCTTTCTCACTGCTCGTTGCTGTCAGGCAATAAATCAAGCATGTCCCTTTCATCCAGCAGCCAGCTGAGCACCCAAGTACAAGAAGACATTCTCGGAGTAGCAAACCAGGAAGGAAAAAGAGCAATATTTTAATTGATTTTTAAAGTAGTTTACAGATGCTAAGTAAAAATTGGAAATGCAGATTGATAAGCTCTCTGAAATTAGAAATTTTAGAAATTTTTTTTAGAAATCCTATTTATTTATTTATTTATTTACAGTGTGGTGACAGGCCCTTCCAGCACAATTTGTCCGCACTGCCCGTTTTAACCCCCAAGTTAACCTACCTGTACGTCTTTAGAATGTGGGAGGAAACCGGAGCACCCGGAGGAAACCCACACAGACATGGGAGAACATACAAACTCCTTACAGACAGCAAAGGGAATCGAACCCCGATCGCTGGCGCTGTAATAGTGTTGCGCTAACCGCTACGCTACATTGAAAATAATATTCCTTACATTTAAAGTTCTATTGAGCTGAACTGTGCTCACTTCTGGCTGGAAGTTCCAAAGAGAAGTATGGCTATCTCTCCCTATAGCCAGTCATTTTATTTTTGACATCCATGCTTGCATATCGAAGTATGGATATCAGAGGCATGGTGGAGGTCAGATAATGCTGTATCAGGATCCCACTTAAGTTCACCACTTTGGACCCAGCTGCTCAGCTTTACCTTGCGATGGCTGGAGTAAGTTGTGTGATTCCGTTCACTTGAATATGGGTTCTGGATCTTAGTAAAAATATAAGTGCAGGTAAGTGGTTTACTTAAATTTATCTGATAATTTCAATTTATTTCTAAGACTTCAAGATATTCTTAATAAAATAATGTTTTACAACTATTTAAGCTAATATGAACTGCTTTTAAATGTCTCTTATTATCTGAGACGTCAATTCCACTTGTGGTCCACTCTGTTCAGCAGAAGGACTCACAGATACTGAGGCTGAGCGGATCTGGCTCTCTATGTCCAGGTCAAGTTAATGCAGGCAGGCGGGTACAAATGGGGACCGGTTTAGAAAACAGGCCTAATACAATAAGATGTTGCCCATTATATTTCAAAATACTTATAAGAAAATATTAGAATCCACAAACTTAAAATTACTGTGTTAGGGCCAGAAAGCTTGCTAAATTGTAAACAGAGTCATAAAGCTATACAGCACGTAAACAGACTCTTTGGTCCACCACACCTATGCTGACCTATTTACCCATCTACACTAATACCATTTGGCCACATTAGGTCTATAATGTTTTATGCCATGCCTATATGTATATAAAATATCTTATGTATGCCTATATAAGACCTTTATATGGCTATCTAAAGAATGCATATATATAAAAAATCTCTTAAACGTGGTGATTGTATCCAGCTCCACCACCTCCTCTGGCAATGAGCCCAAGATGTCAACCACTCCCTGTGTAAAATAAAAACATCCCCTCAAATATGTTTTAAAATTCCTTCCTCTCAAGCCAATGCCCACTTGTTTTTAATACCCCTACTGTGGGGGAAAAAATTCTGATTATCTACCCTATCCATATCTTCATAATTCTATATACCTCTGTCAGGTTGCCCCTTGGCCTCCTTTGCTCCAGGGAAAACAAACCCAGCCTATCCCCATAACTAAAGTCCCCATAACTAAAGTCTTCCAGTCCAGCCATCGTCCTGGTGAATCTCCTCTGCAGCACAACCGTGTATTTTCTATAGTGTAGCAACTGGAACTATACATAATACTTCAAGTACGTCTAACCAGTGTTCTGTAAAGTTGCCATAAAGCATTCTAATTATTGCATAAAATCTCATTTTGACCATATCTGTGAAAAAACATTTTCAGAAGATAGTAAATACTTTAAGTTCATGTAAATTCAACAGATTTCCCTTGCTTCCAGTGAGGAAGGTATTGTTGGAATCGGTTTATTATTGTCACTTGTACCGAGGTACAGTGAAAAACTGGTTTTGCATACTGTTCATACAGATCAATTCATCACACAGTGAATTGAGGTGATACAAGGAAAACAATACAGAATGCAGAATAAAGTGTTACAGTTACAGAGAAAGTGAAGTGCAGGTAGACAAGGTGCAAGGTCATAAGGAGGTAGATTGTGAAGTCAAGAGTCCATCTTATTAGCCTGTGTAAGAGTTGAATGACTAACAAGAGCTTTGGGATTGCTCCTCTAAACAATGCATTTGCCAAAATCCTAAAGTTGCTTTCTTTTTCAATTCATGTTCATGCCTTTTCTTTCTCATGTTAATAAATAGTGACACTAATAGTATTATCAACTTTACAAGTGCAATGATTGTATGATTGATGCTAGCTATTACACAGATATCCACTAGATTTATACAGGATTTCAATTTTTTTAAAAAAACTATCACTATTGTTATTGCGTCATTTTCAGATTTTGGCATTGCAATAATACAACAAATCTCCAATTTAAAAAAAACCTATTTGTACAAGGAAAATGTACATTTAAGATCTTTCTCATTATTTGATTACATTGGAAATAGATAAATCATTTGTTAACGTGACTTTGTTGATAATGGTTAGTTATGCGCATCTTTTGCATGTCTTGAGGGCTACATAATAGAAAATGTTTTCAAATAAGCTGTGTTCTTCCTGTATAGTTCAACTGAAGAATTTCACCTTATCACATTCTCTTCTCATCTCAGAAATGCAACTGATGGTTCCTTAATCCCATTTGCTATTTTCAAAATCCATCTGTTGTTCTGATGCAGTTTTCTTCCTGTGGACTAAACAGTTCAATTTAAAATTCCATCTTAATTAATTTTCTAAATTCCTAAGAAGTGTCTCCTGATATTTCTGAAAACAATTGTAATGATGAATTTTGTTTATTATAGTCCTGAGAACAACTATCACTCCAGCATCTATTTCGACTGAAATCAAGTCAAATTTCCTAAATGCTTCCTGACATTGGAGATTATTGATGCTCACCAGTCTAATCTATTAATAATCCTTTTAGGATTTTAGGATTAGCTGACTAGAAAATGACTGGGTGAAAGAATTAAAAATAAATTTATCACCTTTCCCGGTCTAATTTATACTTATGCATGACCCTTGGAAGTTACAGTGATTAACTGTTTCAATGTTTTTATGCTTTAAAAGGGGAGAAAGGAAGCCTAAGATTGACCTTTTCCGGACTTGTGTGGCTGCTATACCCAGGCTGATTCCAGATGGCATGAGCAGGGCAGAACTTGTTGAACTTCTGGCAAGGTGATATTAATAAAAAAAAATAACATTATGAATTTTAGATCTTCGACAGCATATGTTCTAATGCATGAAACATTGAATAACTTCGAATAGAGAACAGCAATACTGAACAAAGCTTAAAATGCATCCTGTGGATGAGGATGTATTTTGGCTATATGGAAAAAAAATGAATCTGGCATTTGCTGGGACTTTGAAATAGCTTCCCTTGATAATTTAATCATTTGTATCCATAAACTATGTCACATTGAGTGGACCTGGTTGACTTAGGAGATTGTAAAACTGTCCCTTTTAAAATTGAGAGCTGAAATGTATCTTTCAAAACTGATAGGAAATGGTGCCTAGAAAACTGCCAGTTTAGATTTTATAATGAAGCAATAACTCTCTTTCCTACCATCTATAAGTGCTGAGTATTTCTGAGTTCCTGTTTTCATTTTCTAGCATTTTCTGTTTGCCCTTTGTAACCTGCATGTTTTTAAGTTTTGGAGGGGAATGCATTGTGCACTAGAAATTTATTACTTGGTAATTAGGCATCTTTTTCTTTTTTTAAAAAAATTAGACTCACCATACACATGGATGAAGAACTTCGTGGTCTGGCATTCACTACCCTACAGGCTTTAATGGTTGACTTTCCTGACTGGAGGGAAGATGTTCTCTCGGGGTTTGTGTCATTCATTGTCCGAGAAGTGAATGATGTCCATCCAACACTCCTTGATAACTCTGTCAAGATGTTAGTACAGTTAATAAACCATTGGAAACAAGCAGTTCAATCTCATGTGAAAGGCCATGATCTGCAGGTAATGACCAAAAAGTTATTTTGAATAAACCATCAATAATTCTTCTATGCTGTTCAATTGCTAGCTCATTTTGTAATTTCATGCTTCCTCCTTACTCACATTTAATTTGTTATCCACAGCGTGCTGTTCCCAATGGAGCTGCCCACACACTTCCACTAGAACGGAGCCCTTATTCCTCTGTCTTCCATGCAGTGGAAGGTTTTGCGTTAGTAGTTCTCTGCAGCTGTCGGCCAGCCACAAGGAGACTAGCTGTCAACATTCTAAGAGAAATTAGAAGTTTGTTCACAGCTTTAGGCCTTTCAAAGGTCAGTGCCACAATTTTTTATTATTAAGAGTTGTGAAAGGCAGAATTGATGTTCATATGACTTCCTCCTGTGTTACCCTATCCAGCTACAGCCCTGTGCTGCACACTGTTAACTGAAAAATGTTGATACCTCTTAATGTAAAGGAACTATGCATATTGGCATGTAGATCTTTGAAACAAAAGCTACACTAATTAAGTACAGCATTGAATCTAAAGCTATTCTTTCAGAAATTGTACTGCACTGAAGGAATTTAATCTGTTGTTGCTCTTTGGGACTAATTATCTTAGAATTATGTGACGTGGAACAGAGCAACCCCAAGATGTCACCGCTAGAGTAATCTTGAACCAAACCTGCTACCTTGTGCATAATGCAGTATCTTCTCTGCATCAAATCTTTATTCAATTTTTCCTTGCAAAATGTAATGGCCTTACACTGCAATGTGATGTAATACAACGCATCAATGGCTTTCCATCTCAAAGGATTCAGTGCCTCAACAATTTATCTATAAAGAAATGTTTATGGACTCTTGTACTTGCATAATTGTCATTTTTCATTGAACATCCATACAGACCTTTCCCTATTTACTCTTGTTTAAAAAAAACTATATCACTTTCAACAGTCTGGTTAGTATCCAGGATCAAGGATATCAGATGAATTAGGGGTGAGAAATTTTAGGAAAAATAACACAATAGCCTATGCAATAACAGGTAAAACAGAGGTTCGTTTGTCAAAATTTTAATGTAGGAGTTTGTGGCAAAAATGCCGCTTGTTCCTGCTTTAAGAATGGTACAAGTGTCTGGGATTCAGTTAGGTAGCCTTATCAGTACCACCTACTACTCATGTAAAATGCATATTGAATTACATATTCACAATGGGAGGACTTTGTAACTGACACACCACCACTGAGTGTTCAAACACTTAGCTGGTATAAATTCACTTGAATGGTTTGAAAGCTTCTGAGGACAGAGAACCCAGACATTGAAGATTAGTGTTGCGAGGGCTGACTATGGGTACACAAATATCCCAGTATTGATTGACGGAGGAAGTATGCCTATCACCATGTTTGATGTGCTGGTCTGGAAGTTTACTTGATCTCTTTCACAGTGATGCAAAATAACTTAGCTGAAGGTGTCTGATGCCACCTAACATACCCCATTGTCTTGCGTTTGCCTGATGCATAGAGAACGTCTCAAGCTCGTCAGTTTATAAACCATATCTCTTGAGCAGCCAGCCTCCTGCTGTGTGTTAGTGCTCTTAGGACAATATTGTTTGTTTATAAAGCTATCCTTTAAATTTCAAAATGATTAATGCCTGCTATATTCACATAATTCCATAACTCCAGAATCCCTAATGGGCACGTTTACAGAGCCTTGTTTGAATTGCTTTTGAAAGCATATGGTTTGATTACTGTTAATAGAAAACAAAATTATCTGGCACCTCAGCTTTATGGCTCGAGTATCTGGTGTAGCCTCCAGGCATGAGAATGGGGCTGTTGACCTCCATTAAAATGTTAAATATAACTAAGTTTTAATTTTTCTCAATTTGAGTTTATATGTTTTTAATTAACAACACATGAATGTACTTTTAAGGTTGTTTTTTACTTTTAAATATTTTTTTTCATTTTTAAAAATTATTTCAGTCTATTTCAACTGCTTTGAATGTCTCTGAATATCAGGGGTATTTAGAAAATGTTGAAAAGGGCATCGACACAAGCTTTCGAAAGGCTAGCAGGGCAGTCCAGTCGCAGGACCTTGGGTTCAACCACTTGAAACTTTGTCACAACTCATGGACTGCTCTGGTTCGTGGCCATTGCAGCAAGGCCTTAAGCTCTTTGGGAGCTATGTGGATAGAAATGGTTTGTATAGTCATGGTAAAATCTGGCCATTGGACCTTGGGCAACACCATCATATTTGGCTCTATATTTATTTGACCTTCTTTGAATTCCGTCAGCCTGAGTGTTCAAGGGTCCTTAACAGTGTTGTCCCCTTGGTTAATAAATTCTCAATCAAAGCAGGACACTGGATTTAACTTTTTAAAATGACCCCCGAGGCTCCATTGTAGCAATTTGGAGGTTCAAAAAACATAGCTACATCGTTCTTATAGGCAACATGGAAATTGATGT
Organism: Rhina ancylostomus; assembly: GCA_030265395.1. Lineage (NCBI taxonomy): Eukaryota > Metazoa > Chordata > Chondrichthyes > Rhinopristiformes > Rhinidae > Rhina > Rhina ancylostomus. Next base: position 60,658,742 of record JARFYF010000052.1, read on the forward strand.
TAGTACTGTAGTTGTGATTATTATAACTTAATGTATCAAGAATGCTTAGTAATTGTCATTAATTGTCCAATTGATGAACATCATAATCTCTTCTAAATTAACTTATTAAATGCTTTGTATATTTTATTATTTTTTGCAACACTCCAACCAATCAGTCTGAAGGCAGCACTGCTTGTTCCTCTACTGAATTCATTATTCATTCGACACATTGTGCAACAACAAATGTGATTTTTTTTCTCTTTCCCAGGGAGATGAAGAGCTGGCAATTGACGTCATGGATCGATTAAGCCCTTCCATCTTGGAAAGCTTTATACACCTCACTGGAGCAGACCAGGTAGAACAGTGAGCTATAACTGTTTTTGATACTTTATGGCTTGAAGGCCATTGTTTTTGACAGTTCTGAGGATATTATAAATGTGTTTTATGAATCTAATTTGATTATTCAGTGTCTTTTTTAGTGCTCGTTTTAGTGCTATTTTGAGGTAGTGAATACCAGGTCT
>JARFYF010000052.1:60677675-60687754 GCA_030265395.1 Rhina ancylostomus
GGACACTGGAACCAGTTCTGGAGAAGGTGGGACCTTCAGAAATGGCACAGCATACACACAGACAGGTTCAGAACCAGTTTCTAGCAGGGCTAGTTTTTAGTGCTGTTGAGGAGAATTTAAACTAGAATGGCAAGGGGATGGAAACCTAAACAGAATGACTAGGGACAGTGAAACAAAGGCAGAAATAAAATAAAGGACAGTAGAATGAAAAAGCAGAAGGCAAGAAAACCAAGAGTGAGAGGCGATTAGAGCCAAAATACTAAACAATGTTAAGATGATTAAAAATGTCAAAAGGTTTGTATCTATTGTAAATGTTTTGTACCTTACTACATGAAATAATAAGGTAGATGAACAATAGCACAAATAGTAGTAAGAGGCTCTGATTTGAAAGCCATTAGAGTTGAATCTTTTGTTTATTTCTGCTACACAGCAAGTGCCTGCAGTTCACCAGAAGAACGAGTTTAAAAAGCTTATTTGTAACACTCCCTACATGCATAAGGGACATGATCTTCTACTATGATAAAATTATCTTTGCTGTCTGTAGTTTTCTGTATTTGGAAAGTCTTTGTTATGTGTCAATTTCAAGTGTTGTTCCATTATGACTTATGAGTTTTGCTGCACCATATTGTATATCAATCACTTTGAAGCAGGAATGTTCAGTGTCGTGTCCTTCGTTTTGTTCTCATCTTAGAAAGGAAGTGTTGGGAAAATGAAACTCTTAGTTTTAGCAATCACAAAAAATTGAGAGAGTTATATTTTATAAGAAGCATTATTTCTTGACATGAATAAATAGACGGGCATGAAATATGTTTTCTGAACAATTTGCGTATGAAAGCATTTTTAATTTCCCTCAAAAAGAAAATGAGCCACAAACTGCCCATGGTTCTCATCAATTGATCGACTAAGAAATTGTACCTAATTTGCATGTAGCTGTGAATTTTTTACACTGTTAAGATAAAAAGAGGGCTCAAATTGAAGTTGCCTAAAGTTTTTACTGTAATCCATATTGTAAATAGAATTTTCTTCTACAAAGTTTACATTTATGAATGGTAATTCTTTGGAACTGATCACCTTTACTTATAGTGAAGCTTTTCTCTTGATTTTTCTAATGATTTTAAAGTGAAAATGATACTTGAGGGAAAACTTGGTCATAAATAGTTTAACGTCAATGATGAACAACAGACAAAGTGCTTTACTTGTGTTGTTCAGCTTAAAAGATGTTTTCTTCCAAGTTCTGAGCATGTGCACCCCAGTCGTAAATGCATATGAAGTTATGTGTTTAAAGAATTGTTCCATGCATATAAATTCATTCATGTAATTAAGGTGTTCCAACTTTTGAAAGGAACCAAAGCCCCCAATTGGAACAGCCTGCTTATTGGCATACTTCAATATATACCACCACTTGTTAAAAGGCTGCTATCAGAGAGTTCAGAATATTTGTACTATTAAGAATATGGAATAGATGCAGGGTCAGGATTTCCCTTGCTTCGAAGTCAAGGTGTAGGGCTAGCTGTTAGGCTGGGAACAATTTGGCAGCATTCCAGCTGATTGGAAAAAGAACGCTTAAATTGAGCAATGATTTATTTGTTCCTTGCTTGAACTTCTCAGTAAACTTTTACTTGAACTTCTTTGAATAGGCATATTTGATTTGATTGTGTTTTTGTTGTCCTAATGTATTCTTTTCTTTTCCCTATTATTAGTGGAAGTGGAGGCCTTGATAATGAATTACATTCCCTCAATAATACTTTGTTGGAGTATGTTGATCTAACTAGGCAGCTACTTGAAGCTGAGAATGATAAGGATTCTGACACATTAAAGGATATCCGATGCCATTTCAGTGCCTTAGTGGCAAACATCATTCAAAATGTTCCAGGTATGGATATTTGTAAGATAAGCAATGTGTTAATGATGCCTGAAGTGTCGAGCAATTTCTTATTATCTGAAAGGACACAATATTTAGCTACTTTTAGCTTTGCGTCTTAGCTTTAGCTTTAAGGTAGCTTATTTAACTACCTTATATTTTATAAGGGTATTTTATCATAACCTGCTTTGGTCTTTGGACAAGCATACTTACCAAGGTTTACTCTAATGTGGTAAATCCAGTTTGTCTTAACTCTCAAGATGCACTACAACAGTTTAGTTAATTTCCAGTGGTGTAACAGTGCCAATAAGAAAAAATGAACAAATTCAGTGAATTTCAAAATATAAATAGACCTATATTTGAGTGTGTGTGTGTGTGTGTGTGTGTGTGTGTGTGTGTGTGTGTGAGAGAGTCTACAAGGCCCGAAATCTGACTGGAAACAAAGAAATTAAATTGTTTCCTGACAATGTTTAACAGTTGCGCATCAAAGGGAACTTTTAGTTTAAATTATTGTAAAGATAATGTATTGTGCAAACCTTAATTTATCTTGGGATCATACTAAAATTTATTTCTTATTTTTGTCTGTTCTTGCAGTGCACCAACGCAGGTCTATCTTTCCACAACAGAGTCTACGTCATAGTCTATTTATGTTGTTCAGCCACTGGGCCGGTCCCTTTAGCATAATGTTTACTCCCCTGGACAGGTACAGTGATAGGAACATGCAAATTAACCGGCACCAGTACTCCGCATTAAAGGTATTAGACATTATTCTTCTCTTTCATGATGAAAATCCATAAGTGTTTTCTTGAACTTAATTCTGCATGTAATAATGTTGCATTTTATCCTGGATATTTGCAACCTGTCATTTGAAAAATATTTGAGATTAACATTTTGTTAGGTGAATCACATCTTAAAGATTAACAAATGTTATATTGATACATGTACCAATAGAGTTCTTATTGTAGCTTATGGAAGAATAAAAATACTTGTAACTTTCCTGCATGAATATACTTTGCTCTCTAAGTACTAGCTTAAATAAAATACAGTTTCATTCTAAAAGAGGAAGTTATAATGGGTCAGATTGTGTTTGATCTGACCCTGGAGCCCAGACTCTGACCCCATACTAGAGCATTGGCTACACCTGCATGCAGTGACCAGTCTCAGTGGCCTGTGGAGGAGACCTCCATTCTGTACCCTTCTGCAAGGTGGAGCAGACTGAGAGTGACAACTAGACCTCTGATAGCTGCACATTATTAGAGGCATGGTTCATGACTCTGAGATCTCCCTAGTATTCAGAGATATTTAAAATTAGTTTAAAAGGATTTAAGTTATTGTAAAAATAAAATCTAAAAATAATTTTTTAAAAAGTCAGTAAAAGTATTATAAATTAATTAAAAAACATACATATAAAGTGAATTAAATTAAAAGGTCAAGAAGTTAACTTGGCCTTTTTAACGATGGTCAGTGACTTCATTCAAATGAATAGGGGGGGTTGCTTGCACCCAAATTTAAAGCTAAAGGAACGGATGAGAAGTGGCATTTGATATCCAGCATGTCTCTGGCTTCTGTGTTGTAGTACACTGATGCAGAAGTTGAAGACACACTGAATAGCAGAGGTCCAGTGGGTAGTGAGTGCCTCCCATGCAAAGCCTGATCTACCTATATATTTTTTTTAATTCACATGTGTACCACCTGCTGGTATTAACTAGATTAGTTTGGAATATTTTTCAGAATTATTTCAGTCTTTGTGCAATTCACTTGTATGAAAGAATTCCTTTATGAAACATTCTCAGCACCTTTTCTCTTATTTTGTCATATGGTAGTTGTGTTGCAACTGAAATTTAACATCAACATTTTGTAGTTTTAAAATTCAAAATCAAGGACTATAGTCATGTAGCAATCCATGCCATTTCATCCTTAGTGACTAAGCTGACAGTTGGTTGGGCAATAGTTATACTCAATGCCTTGTTCTTTTCCTGTTGCTCCATAAATATTTTCCCTTGAAGTTTCCATCTATTTGTCTTTGGAAAGTTATTTTGGAATTTGCTGCCGCCATCCAATCAAATCAGTCAACTTTACATCACTGAAACTTGTTTTCTTTTTTAAAAAAAACCTCATTAGTAATGATATATTTCCTTTTGTGCTTTCTGCTTACCGTTCCTTCTGCTATCAAGAACTGTTTTATTCTTAATTACTCTATTTTATCCTTGTTCATTGATTTCGGATTCCTTTTTCATTGGCCACTTTCATTCTCATTTCTACTTTGATTCCTTTTTCTACATCTCATCTCTGCTTGCTCTAGTTCTGTTCTCCACAATATTACCATCCTTACCTTTGTCATAAAGCCATCTTTTTCTGTTTCATTACTGTCATGGAAGGATCCAGGCACCTCTAGCTTTGGATACCTTTTATTTCTCCCCATTATGATTGTGTACGTAAGCCATCTTCTCTATGATGGTCTCCTGTTCAGTTATGATTTTCCCTACCAGTTGTTGAATGTGAGGCAGCAACAGTATCTGCTGCATCACTAAGCCACACTCCTTTTATGATTCATTCTTCTGTTCTGTCATCTCTCCCAGTCCCCTATAGACATTGCAGCTTCGCCATAATGTTTCATAGTGTTTCCCATTTTCCTGGCAGATTAGTTTAAACCCATTCCCAATCATCACTTATTTGTCCCAGCTCATTTGAAGTGCAAATGTCCTATTCCAGAATTGGTTCCAAGGTGCAAGGAACTGAAGCCCTCCCTTCTGCGACATTTCAGCAGCAATACCTAAACTTATTTTAACCTTAATATTCCTGTTCTCACAAGCATAAAGAGTAATCCACAACATTTCAGCAGTAATACCTAAACTTATTTTAACCTTAATATTCCTGTTCTCACAAGCATAAAGAGTAATCCAGATTTAGCCTTTAAGTAGCATTCCAAGGTGTGGTTATGATTGATTACCACAATCTTAAAAATATATTTATGAATGAATTTTCACAGAAATTATAAACCTATGCACAGTGCATGTATAAAAGGTGTGCAGGAACAAAGTGATCTAAATGTACATATGCATAAATCCTTGAAAGGGGCAGGGCATGTTGAGAAAGATTAGTAAAGCATGTAGGAACCTGGGATTCAGAAACAACTTTCATACTTTGGTTGTATGTGAATCCATGTTAAACCCGTACAGAGTATTGTGTCCAATTATTAGTGGTAATACTTTAGGAAGCAATTGATGACCCTAGGGGGTTGCATAATAGTTTTCAAAGGACAGTTATAGTGATGAAAGATTTGAGCTGTAATGTTAGTCTGGTGAAACTAATGTTAATTTCCTTGGAATAAAGAAGGTTGAGATGATATTTGAGAGCATATAGGATCATGACTAGTTTAGGTATGGTAAATAATAAGAAGCTATTCCCATTATCAGATTGTTCCAAATAATAAAAAACATTCTGGGATAATAAAAAACATTCTGGGAAAAAGAAAGAATGTAACTTTATTAGGGCAAAGATTTTTTGTTTCTTTATTCAAAGAATAAGTTCTGGAATTCACTGCCTGTTAGGGTGGTAAGACAGAATCCTTCAAAGGGGAGTTAGGTAAGTACTTGAGAGGATAATTTGCAGGGTTGTTGACAAAGAACAAGGGAACCAGATTGACGGGATTCACCAACTTGGAAACAGCTTAAACTTGATGGGCCAAATGGTCTCCACTTGTACCATAACAATTCTATGTTTTAGCACATGTGCTTGTTTTCATCATTTAAAGCATTGAAATTCAGCACTGGAGAAAAGGGGGAAACTAAAATATATTTGTTTGTATTTTATGGTTGAAAATGTTTGTCTTGAAGCTGGAAGCATTGGCCTGGATTTTGTAGTAATGGTGAAAATGTTAGTGTTTGCCATCATTACATTGTGCATGCGCAAAAAGTTTGCACATGCATAGTTAAAGCATAGAAACCCAGAAAGTGCTGTCATTGATATCCTGCACCTCCACTGGGTATGCTCTTGCAGATGAATTTTTTAAATTGCAGATTTGCAGAGAACGTCAATTTTAAGCAATATTCTTGTAAATGTCCTGGTCAGGGCTATCTTTTTCAATTGGGTGGAAATGGTGTTTTAAACAGTATTAAGCTTCAATTTTTACAAATATCTTTTTGGCTCTGATAAACTCCTGAGTAAAATCTAATTCCCTCATTAATTTAAAAATTCAATCTTATATTATATAACTAGTTTAATCTTATTAAAATCTTAATCTTCTGTGTACAATCCATTCTTCATTCCATGCTCTACTCTTAAAAAGCTAACAGTCTGCTGACAGTCAAAATTCTTTAATATCATTGGTGGTATGAGATTGCTGGATGCCCTGTGTTAGGGAATAGGAACTGTATGCCAGATAGATTGTTAGATCTTTGTAAGATAAAAAAATTTTAAAAACTGTTGATGCTGGAAATAAGAACTGAAAATGCTGGAGACACTCAGCAGGTCAGGTAGCATCTGTGGAAAAAGAAACCATTAACATTTCAGGTCTGGGACACTTCATCAGAAATGAGAAAGGGGAAAAGCATGTTAGTTTTCAGTAAATAAGAAGGCAGAGTAGGGAGAGGTTAAAACAAAGGGAATGGAATAAGGAAAAACTCGGCCAAGATGATGACAGGCAGAAATGGCCAGTTCTGATGCAGACAGAAAGAAAGAGTCAGCTACCTAAGGTTGTAGAATATCAGGTTCTTAAGGTTTTTCTTTTTTCTATTCATATAATCTGGCATGAGCCATAGCTTGTGTTGATAACTGACCCCATTAACCCATTTGGACTCGCCCTATCATAGACATTCCTTTGGTTCTACCCATGTCGCTCCTATCTTCTCTCCTACTGAAAACTGATCTTTCTTTCCCATTTCTGACAAAGAGCCCTGGACCTGAAACTTTACCTGTTTCTCCATCCACAGATGCCACATGACCTACTAAATGTTTCTGTTTTAATTCTTAAATCTTTGAGTAACTTGCTTTGAGAGCAGTTTACCACAACTGATTCTGAACTTGTCATCAATCAGGTCTATTGCCCCCAGTGTCATAAGAAGGCATATTGACAGGAACCCCTCTATATAATGTCATAAGCAGCATGTGCATGGCTTCTTTCCACAGTGATGGAAAACACTCTGATGCTGGTGGATGGTGTTTTTCATCTAGACACCAGCATCTGCAGTCCTTTGTCTCTTTCCACAGTGGATGTTTATAGATTTTCAGAACCCTATAATGTGGTTTATTCCGTGCACTCCCTAAAAAGCCTTCCTCAACTTGAATTTGGATTTAAGAATCTGCCTTTGAAGTTTGTCTAATTTGTGACATTCCTAATTTTTAAATGGTTCTTGAATCCTCAGAAGTACAAAATATATCTTAAAAGCACTTTAATCGGTGAAAATTTGAAATATATTTGAATATGTGATAAGCTTAAGAGTAAATTCAGGTAAATGCTGTCAATATTTTTAATATTCATTCAAGGGGTGTGAGCTTCATAGGCAGAGCCAGCATTAAATTGCCCATCCCTAGTTGCTCTTGAGACATTGGTGGTGAGCTGCTGTCTTGAATCACTGCAGCCCTTGAAGTGTGTTTATACCCACCATGCTGTTAGGAAGGAAGCTCAAGGTTTAAATGATTGGTAATATTACCTGTTATGCTACTGATCACTTCAATTTAAACAAGTGCATAATGCCATTCATCTTTATGGAAGTATTGTATTACCAGTCCTTGCACTACAGGCATTGTTGTTACTATAGCACCTGTGTTTAGGTCTAGGAACATTGTCATAACTATTTTCAAAGAACTGTGTCTTTAACTATGAGTCTCAATCTCATCTTTCATCACTGTAGGCGATGTCAGCTGTACTATGTTGTGGACCTGTGTCTGATAATGTAGGTTTGTCTTCAGATGGCTACCTGTATAAGTGGTTGGATAATATTCTAGATTCACAGGAAAAAAAGGTAAGAAATATGTTTTGAATAAATGCCCTGTCATAATATTGAAGACAGAACAATCTTAATTATAATCTCTGGTTTCTTGTGTTCTGAAAACTCACTGTTAAACATGATATGAAAATGCATGTAAAATTACAAGATACATGAATGTAGATTGATTATAACAGAATGTTTGTGTTAAAATCAAACTGTGGCTCATGTAACTTATACAATTGTCCCTGCTTATTGTAGCAGTAAGCATTGTTTTGTGGATGAATTTATTATATAATTAATACATGTTTCAATATTATCTGTTTTTTAGGTTCATCAGTTAGGTTGTGAAGCAGTAATGCTCTTATTAGAGCTGAATCCAGACCAGAGTAATCTCATGTACTGGGCTGTAGATCGATGCTATACAGGTTCAAGACGTGTGGCAGCTGGATGTTTCAAGGCAATAACCAATGTATTTCATAACAGGTATGATTTTAAACCATCATATATTGATGATGAAGCAGTAATAGGCATGTGCTCATTCGCTGAACTTGAAGTAGCTCAGTTGAACATTATGAGCATTGAATTTCTTGAATTAACAGGTTAATTCAGTCAATGAAAATATTTGGTTTTTAATTACCACAAGTTATATATGTTTACAAATTGCCCACTGGGAAGGAAATATGAATCATCTGATATTAATTAATTGATTTTTTTTATTCCATATGGTAGTCATGAGCAATTGAAATGCGTTCATATACCTCTTTTTATTCATGTGAATTGAAATTTCAAGCAATTTATAGAAAACGGTTCCCAGGAGAAATAAAATCAAATGCTGAACTAACCTGGTGCATCTCTGGGATGCTAATTATATAGACTGTATAAACTTGTTGCAGTCATACCACTCATCTTTTTTTGAATGGCACATGACATGCTGTTAGTTCATAGCGGAATCTGAGGGTGTGGTGAACTATTACAATGGGAGAACCATGGGTTGAAGTGCACAGCTCTCTCCATTGTAGGAAATAATATCAAATGGAAGGATTTTTTTACATTGTACAGACAAAATTAAATGTCAATGCCCATTTAGAAGTTACAAAACTAAAGTTCAATAAAATGTCTTATCAAGTACTCTTTTCATTTATTATATCTGTTAAAGAGCATTGACTGCAGATAATGTCTTTATTTGTCTTCAGAATATGATTTTTTAAAAATCAAGTAGCCAAACGCTGATGCATGTAGATTCCTTTGAATGTCCAGTTTAGCATTATAGTTTTTTTCTCCTTAGTTCTCTATCTTCAGGTCTTTATTTGAACCTTCATTAACGGTTGTACATATTTACTATACAAATATGGTGGAGTATTTACCCAGTGATTGTACTGCTGGATTTAGTATTTGTGTTTGTTCATGTATCCTTTACTTGAGTTAATTATAGCAAGTCTAATTCAAAATCTAGCCTTTCAAATTTAATAATGCATGTATTTGTGGAATTCCTCACAGGGATTACCAGTTTGACACAGTGACTCTGCTGAACCTGATACTTTTCAAAGCAGCTGATTCATCCAGAGAGATCTATGAAATTGCCATGCAGCTATTGCAGGTTTGTCTATGTTTTGAAATGGAGCCAGTAGAATTTTTTCAATGAAAAATGCATAATGATTTAAAATATTTTTCTTCCATTATTAAACCTTAGCAAAAATACTCTCCTAATTCTAAATCTAAATATTATGAATTTTGAAATTACTGTACTAATAATTATTATAATAATTCACATTATAGTAATATGATTTTCTATATTTCATGTAATAATATGAAATACTATATTTCATTGTTAGTATTCTCTCCATTTCATCAACTCCAACAAACAATTAAGACTTGTCAATTCAATGATCCATCAGTGCATGGGGAATTTCCATTTGTCACAGTTCCCTTTTTCTACACTCATTGTGAATTTAAGGATTGAAGTACATAATCTAAGGCAATTCAGCATGGTACTGAATATGTACTGAATTATTCATGATCTCTCTGAAATATTCCTGAAGTTGGCAATCTTATGCCCAACCTTGCAATTTTCTTTGGTTTGATGTCGAGATAGTTGATGAATAAGGGGGAAAACATTTGAAAGGAGTAACACACAAAATGCTGGAGGAACTCAGTAGGTCAGGTAGCATTTATGGAGGGAAATGGACAGTCGCCATTTCAGGTAAGTACCCTTCATCAGGACTGGAAAAAGGGGAGATAGCCAGTATAAAAGGGTGGGGGGAGGGGTTGGAACAAGAGCTGGCAGGTGA
>JARFYF010000052.1:60745716-60757592 GCA_030265395.1 Rhina ancylostomus
CTCATTCCTCCACCCTTCAAACCCATTTGATTCCTTTAAATAATCTTTCGTTTCCACAACACAAAACTTGTACCTATCCACCACTACCTTCATCATCACCTCTGGGGGTTGAGCATGACTTGCTTCCAGTACAAATTTGTGGGTTGTGAAGTGGCTGATGAGGGCATTGTCAGACTCTGCCACATGTGGGCCAGGAGGTGTTTGACAGGGAGACTGTGCAGAGCTCTTCTTAGGCTTCCATATCCTCCCAACGAAGAGACGAGGTTCGTAGTGCCATGCCATGTCCTCCTTTTTGAAAAGGATTCCCATGAGTTGATGAGGATGTTGCAGATTCTTTATTTAGAGACTTTAAGAACATCTTTGAAGTATTTCCTCTGTCCCTTAGATAATTTCTTGTTGTGCAGAAGTCAGAGTAATCTGCCTATTTTAGAAGTTTGGTGTCAGGCAAACAAACCCTTTATTGCCTGAACCAATTTTCAGTTCCTCAAAAATCTTCCCTGTTTTTTTGTTTTTTTTCTATCTTGTGAAATGGGTTTGAAAAACCTAATATGACTATGTGGATGTGAACATACTCACATAAGGGTGTGATGGAGTTAGTGCAACAAAGCTTCACCAAGAGAGATGAGGTATTCTGGCCACATGCTATTTTCAGTTTAGAAGAATGAGACATGATCTCATTGAAATACACATATTTCTTAAGGATGTTGACAGGGTAGAGGCAGAATTGGTGTTTGCCCATTGCTGGAGTATCTAGAACCAGAAGAAGGGGTCAACTATTTGAAACACGGATGAGAAGTGAATCTTTAGAATTCTCTACCTAAGAGGGCTGTGGAGGCTCCATCACCAAGTATATTCAAGAAAGAGATTGACAGGTTTTTGGATATTAATGGAATTAAGGATGTGAGGTTGGTGCTGGAAAGTGGTGCTGAAGTAAAAGATCAGCCATGATTTTACTGAGTGGTAGAGCAGTGCAAGGGGCTGAATATCCTATGCCGCCTCTTCTATTTTATTTCTGGAGGAGATGGAAACAGAAGGAGATTAATGAAGGCAGAAGAGAGAGAAAGAAAAATATAAGAAAAAAATACCGGAACAGAGAGGTGAAAGAAATACTGGAACAGAGAGGTTATAAAAAAGCACAGGAGATCCTGGGAATCTGAAATGAATGCAGAGATGCTGAAAAAACTGAAGAGAGGAAACAATTTATATTATAGGTTGTTGATTTTTCTGATGTAACTGGAAAGGCTAGTTATTTTTGAATTTATATTTATTAGTGAGGGCTTTAATAAGCCAAGTTGGAAGATGAGATACTATTCCATGAGCTTATGTCGGGCTTCACTGGAACAGTGTAAAAAGTCAAGCTAGGAGTGGAATGGGAGAAATGAAGCGACAGGCAACTGGAAGTCCAGGATCACCCTTGTGGATTGATCAAAGGTATTTGGCAAAACAGTCACCCAATCTGCATTTGGTTTCTCCAGTTCAGAGGAAACTACACCATGAGCACTTAATGCAGTGCACCTAATATAGAATCACCTGGAAGGAGTGTTAGGAATGTGAGAAGAGGTAAAAGTGTGGGTGTTGCATTTTATTTTTGCAGTTGCATGGGAAAGACTGATGATACCTGACCCACTGAGTGTGTTAGAATTGTTTGTTTTTATTTTACTTTTCGAGCAGCTGCAATATTTTACTTCTATTGTGATATGTATCTCTCATGCTGATTTCTTACCTAATCATTCTGATGAAAGATCATTGACCGGAAACATGAATTCTCTTTCTCAACAGTTGCTGTCTGAACTGCTGAATATTTCCAGCACTTTTTGCTTTTAGTTCAGATTTCCAGCTTCCTAAGTTTTTACTTTTCCAACTCAGACATACTGTGTGTGTCCTTTACTTTAACAGTTGTGTAACCTATACTGCAAATGAGGTGGAACAATTTGATGCACCCTGCTTGAATAGACAGCTTTCAGTAAAGTATTATGTAGCATATAAAGTATCCATACTGTAGGTAATTTGATTCATGTTCTTTGTTTTTGTTTTCATTACAAGTGATAAGTTGTTCATAAAAAGCTAAGTACAAATATTCAACAATGATGACAATTTCTACCATTCAGGTTCTGAAGAATTTCTTTTCACATTTTATCTGCAATAATATTAACACATTTGGGTCATTTGGAATATATAGATTAAGAATGATAATTGCAGAGAGACTCCATTATAAAGTCTGATCATTTTATTAGTTTGATCATTGTGTACATTTACTACCTAGATGCATTGTTAACAGTTTCCTTAAAGAAAGTGAGATAGTTGCACAATTAAGCTGTATCGATAGTCATGAATGCCACCTGCTTGTATCAAATTATATTAAATTCTTTTCTTCCCCGCTCCCATTTCTGTTCTTACAACAACATAATCAGCATTGTCACCTTTAAACATTTGACTGGTGGAGGATGGTGACATGAAGATCTGCTATATTTTACAAGCAAATTCTGTTGACTCATAAATTTACACTTTAATTAAATTGGGTCACAGAGGAAGCATAATAAGATTTACTAATGGAACTTGGAATCCATTCACTAATTAAACAGTCCCCTTACACTCAGGAGTATTTCATCATTCTTGCACAAGCCATCAAATATAATTGAATGATTTTGGTGGACTTCTTAAATTAATTAGATGAAAAATTGTCACTTTCAGTGACAGGCAAGAAAGACATTTTGAGCAGGCTGGTGGTCAGTACTATAGGTACATATCTTATACACTATTTTCTTGTGGACAAAGTTACCAGCTCTCCTTAACATGATGAACAAGTTATAAGAACTTTGCACAAAAATATTGTTAGACCTTATTTTCAGAAGTATTAACTCATTTAAATTTATCAATCAGAATTTCATGAATCTGGGTACAGGAATAGATCTTCCACACATTGTTCTCGACAGGCAGCCAGAGTCTTCTAAACAATCCCCGCACTCGTCTGAAGTATTCCATCCATTCTTGAACAAGCCATCAAATATAATTGATTGATTCTGCTGAACTTCTTAAAATGATTAGATGAGGAATTGTCTTCCTGGCCTGTTACTGAAAATGATATTTTTAGCAGAGCTTGGTGATAAGGGACATGTACCTGTTGTATATACATAATAAACTATTGATACCTACCCAAAACTACTGGGGTGGGCATCAGATAATTGGTGCTCTACATCTGTTTTTCCTCCAGAAGAAATGCATCATTTGCATTTACAATTATGGTTCCTTGTTTGGAACTCTGTGGGTATACCTTAATTTTCGGTCGCTAGGAGGTGATGTCACACATATTTATATAGTAAGTACAGAATTACAAACTCAGACACTGTCATCCATAGCCAAGTAATTTTAGAATGAATATTCTAGATGCTGGAATTCTGAAATAATACAGGAGGTCAGGCAGCATGTGTGGAGTGAGAAGCAGAATTTCACAACCACTTTCACTCAAATTCTGAGAAACAGGATCCTGGAAGACAGATCCAACAATGATGCTAATTGAATCTGTTATTCGTAATATGGCAGCTGAAATACACTTAGTTTACTTTGCTAAGTAGTCTTGATTGTTCAACAGGTAAGGAAGGATCAGTGACTGGGAAAGTGGTGGACTGGGGATTTGCTGTTTAAGTTGCGTGTTGGTTTTGCTGTATATGAGAGTTCTTGGTCTGGTTATGCATGATTTATCTGCAAGTAACTACATATTTCAAGTTATCACTGACTGAATATATTTTGACCTTTTGATTTGCTGAATTTTTTGAAATTTTTTTTAATGCAGTGGTTGGAAAACTGTAGAAGGACTTTTGGTGCAGGGGATAGTCTCCAAAGAACCAATAGAGGTGCACAGGTGAGTGTCTGCATTTTTCCATTCTTCCACTTTCCTCTCCAACTCCACCCCCACTTCCATATGATATATTCATCTTTATATTTATTGATTGCTAAGGTGTAGAGGAACACTTAGAAGAAATGGAAGGCTGAGCTTTAGTATAATTATTTTCATGGCATAATTCCCCATCTCAAAGATCTTATGGTAACTATTTTACCTCAGAATACAAATTGATTATTCCAACACTTAGTATATAATGTTGATATCATTTTCACAAGTGTAGTTAATTGTGCAGGCTTCCTCCTGCACAAACTTCTACCAGTATGTTTATTAAAAATTGAGCCCATAGGAAAGCAAACACTGGCCTACCGTTAAGAAATGTTATGTGTTTTATAAATATGCCTGTTTTGTTTATGTAAATAAGACAAATTTGCTTGTAGCATTGTAATTTATTTGTGAATAACACCCTATAGCATATTGAACCATATCTTGACCATACTTATGTTAATCTTTTGCAGATTAGATAATAAGCTTGTAATTTGTACCATGTAACTAAATGTGATGTTACAGTTAGGTTGAGACAAACAGGCTCTCTTGGAACTATATCAAATTGATTTTTCTTCATTTCAGAATAAATAATGTCTGGTTGATAATTTCTTCCATTGAAAGTTCTAACAAGTGTGCTCAGCAAATCATATAGCTAATTAGTGAAAGAAACAGATTCAGTTGCTCTGTTTCACTTTCAGTTTTTCCATAATAATATAAATGAGGTTAGTTAACCATTGGTATCAACAGTGTTATTACTCGTTCTTAAACACAGGTGTAAGTTACATGATGACACTTCACTGTGAGATGCAAGATACTCCCATAGAAAACTGGCTGCTTTCGGTTAAGAATATGTCATTTTTCTAACTGCACTGTTGGCAGTGTATTTTCAAAACCTTAATGGGCCCATTCAATATTTCAACAACATTATATCTAGTGCTTTAAATTCATGTCTTGAAGAAACTGATTCGAAAAAAGCTTTGAATTGATGAATCAGTTTGATTTGATCAATCAATACATTCTTGTATTCATAATTTTCATTCATCTTAACATTCATAATTTTCAGTGTTGACATTTACAACCATCCTGTTTTGTAGCACGGAAGAAAGCTGTTTGTGCCTCTACCAACTCTGCTAAGGCATTTCAAAACATGCAATACCATGTATTTTTCTTGAACTATGTGTCTTCTGCAAAAAAATGTTTATCTAATGTTCCTTTGAAAAGTAATGGTTTCTGTCTCACCACCTCTGCTCACAAAACATTCCATCCTTCAACAAGAATTCTTCCAGCCTTTTTTGCTTTCTTAGTAATTTTGGATTTATGCTTCTTACTCACTAACTTTCAATCCACAGAACTAGTGTTCCCTGTTAATTCTTTTAAAAGTAACAAATCTTCACAGCTATATGGTTCTGTCCCCGAATTTTACAAAGAGTAGCTGCATAGTGCTGTAATTATACATCTTCCAAAATTCCAAAATATGATTTATGAATTTTTTTGTTAGGTCAGAAGACTGTTCATGTCAGTTCACTATTTCAAAAACATGAACAGGAGGGGATTGGCAAATTACAGACCCATTATCCTAAGGGCAGGGTATATAAAGACTTGGGTTTTAGCTGATCAGTATGCACCCATTGGATTTGTAAAGCGTAGATCTGGCCTAGTGAGCCAGATTTGAATTTTTCTTTTTGAAGGGGTGACCGAAGTAGTGGACAAGGGCATATCTGTGGGGGGTAACACTTGGACTTCCAAATAAAAAAATGGTTAACAAAATGATTATTAGCTGAATAAAAAGCTCATGGAAATGGAGGAAAGTTATTACTTGGTTAGGAAAATGCCTGAGTGGTAGGTGTTAGAGAGTAGGATTAATGGGTAAGTACTCAAATTTGGCACAATGTGACTTATGCTCTTCTGCAGCAATCAATATTGGGGCTGCAACTATTCACTGTATAACTTCATGATTGAAAGCTATGTATTGAAGTTTGATGACACAAAGATAAATGGCATTGTAAGTACTAAAGCATTAAATTACAAAGAGATATTAAAAGATTAAGCATGTAAACTGATTGTGACAAATGGATTTCAGTGCAGGCAAGTGCAAGGTCATTTGTTTTGACTCATACTCTAAATGGTAAGAAGCTTGTAACAGTGGAGATCAAAAGAGAATTTGCAGCTTAAACTGGCATGGTCAGGTAAAGAAAATTTTTTTAAAAAGGCAAATAGAATGCCGATCTTTAAGTGTTGAATAGAAATGGGTAGAAGTTATGCTACAGCCATACAAAGACCCTGGTAAGACTATACTTGATGTGTGTGAGTTGCTGTGAACATCACATCTTGAGCCTTGCACCCAAGGATAGGCTTTTATCTACTGTGGCATAGATATCTAAGAATAGGAGATCCATAGTGTAAAAGGCAGAACTCATAATAGGGAATGGAAAAATTGGCTGAAACTATGGAAGATACAGTATATGCAGTAAAAGTAGTGACAAACTGAAGTGTGGTAACAACAAACAACAAAATCATTGCTGTAATGGAAGAGAAGGCATTGGACAAATTAAGGGGATCAACAATTGTAAGATTTATGCTTAATTCAGGATTTGACTGACAAAATCTTAGGGACCATTGGACTACGTTCATCAACAATATTTTTGTAAATCACATTGAAGAAGCATCTATAGCACATACACACTTTCTGCTTAACTGTCTCTGTTTATATGATTTATTTTATGAGCTGAGATGACCATTCAGATCTGGAAACTCAATTCTTCCTGCTTCTGTTCTGTCCACATAAGCGCATTCTGTTAGTTTCCAAAATCTTCGCAATTAGTAATCCATGTATGTGGCCTTATACAGCAAGAATTCTTCCTATTTGACATTCCAAAGAGCTAAACTAACTTGTGTGTTTGATGAAAACAAGCAGACTTTGGTAAAATGCAACTTTCATAACACCTCGCAAATATTCTTGGGTTTCTGCCAATTAGCCTTTTCTAAAATGATTCCACAATAACCCCTGTGGTGGCTATACTTTATTCAATGCAAGGAAGACATGGGCATAGACAG
Organism: Rhina ancylostomus; assembly: GCA_030265395.1. Taxonomy (NCBI): domain Eukaryota; kingdom Metazoa; phylum Chordata; class Chondrichthyes; order Rhinopristiformes; family Rhinidae; genus Rhina; species Rhina ancylostomus. The sequence continues at coordinate 60,752,657 of JARFYF010000052.1, forward strand.
GCAGAATGCAGCATGAGTTATTTTCTCCACTGAGCCTGAGAAGAAGCTGCAATCTCCAAATAATCTCCACTCCTTTTATTGCCATACCTGCCCCTGGACAGTATGCTATATCTGGTCCTTTCAACCACCCATCTTGTTTTTCAGGTTATGTTTATTCAGCAGTTCCAGGTCTCTTGCCAAATGGCTTGCACAACTCTTCCTTCCCTGAAACCACTACTTAATATTTTCTTTATATTGCACATCATAATGGAGAGGAGTGGTTGGCTTAATCACAAGTGTGCAAAACTTGCATTCAATTTCCAGTCTAATTACAGGAATGCAATGTATGTGTCACTGTCTCAGGCAGTAGGATCAAGCTGATTGATATTTGCAACGTGCATCCCTCTGCACCCCTTCATCATTGATTTGATGATGACCATTCCAAAAGATGAATGGATGAGTTTCATGCAAGCATTGGCACTTGGTCATTGTCCGAAGGAAAAGAAATTAGTTAGCTGCTTTGCCAGAAGCAGGACCTTTCCTGTGTATGCTATGCTATCAAGATTACATTAACCAGTTTAGCCTTGGATCCTCCCAGGCAGGCTGCCAATTCACCTTGCCATAGAATTATGCAGAAAGATGCTGCCCCTTTGAGCATTTTTGGGAATTATGTTAAAAGTATTCTTAAGCCAAATGGTATAAATGTTTAAACGTTACAAGATGGATTGCTTGATAAGAGATGGTTATTAACAGCAGAACCTGAAAAGGAAAGGGATAAAGTATTTATGATGTCGTCAAATTTGCTTTGGCTGTTTCTATGACCTACAGTTGAGTGTATAAGAATTAGTGCTATGAATTAGGAAGATCTGCTTGCAGATATTATGGATCTGCTAATATCTTTGTTAAATCTATTAATTCCTGATTCAGAATTTTTTAATGAGAAGTTTTAAGGGTGATGGAACAAAGGTAGGTCAAGGAATAGGGTCATGGATCAGCCACTACCTTATTGAATAGAACAGGCTTGAGGGGCTCGCTCCTTTTCCCATTTTCAAATAATCTCCACTTAACCTTTGTCCAATTGTAAATAGCACCAGTATTTCCAGTCCCTTAAATATTCCATCCTTGAAATGACCCTAATAAATTTACCCTATACACTCTCCTATGACTGTCATTGCCTTTCCATAATGAAGCACTCTAAACTGAGTCCGATGTTTTACTTAAGTTCATTGTTATTTATTATAGGCTTCTATTTATAAACCCCTGGATGCTATCATTTTTAATGGCTGCACATAGATTTTCAGGGAATTAAAAACAGTGCCTTTTAGTCTCCATGTTTATCTATACCCTTCATTGTCCTTTCATTGAGTGTACACTTCCGTTTCTCATTTTGTTTTCCCAAAATATATTTTCTAACTTTTATCCTCATTAAATTGCATTTAAGTTTCCTACTCTTTCTGATAAATGACTTGTATTTTCCTAAAACCAAATGTCCTTTCTTGTTGTCAGCAGTTTTCAAAAGTGTGGTTCCTGCATTCAAGCTCAAATATATAGAGCAAAACATAATTGGACCTATCCCTGACTTCAGGGGATATCATGTCCTGCACTCCTGTAAAACAAGCAAGATCCATTTACCTTAGTTATTTGGTTTCAAATGTGGTAAACTCTGAGACCTGCTGCTGCACTTGACATATCTTATACCTGAAATTTGTAGGGTACTTTATTGAATATTATCTGAAAGTTCACTGATACAGCATTGAATGCAATTATTAGAGCAAAATATTGAACGTGTTTAAAATGTTAAACAGTTTGAGAGTTTGGTTCCATCTGAGCCAAATATTTCTCTAGATTTCAGATTCAGTTGTTTGAATTTCCTGTTTAGCCAGCAGTGTTGTTTATAACATTTCAGTATTTCTGCCTTGAATGCTGCAAGTATCTTTTAGTAAATATTTTACAAAAGTATTGTGCAACATTAGGAAAGTATTTCAAAAGTAAGTGTGCTTTTATTTCATAGCATTGTGGAGGTAGATTTGCTAAGGACATGCTCAAATTTATATCTTAATTATCAAATTTAAAACTAAAATCTATAAAATTTATGTATTTTGAACTGTGCAAGTTCTCTAAAATACATAATCAGAAAATGCTTGACAAAAAAATCAAAATACCAAGCAACATCTGTGGAGAGAGAAAATGGAGTTTACCTTTCAACACCATGACATTTTCATAAGTAGAAAATGTTACAGATTTTAGGCAAGTGGAGAAGGGATTGAGGATGCAATCAGGAGAAAAAATCAAAAGGGTGGATCAAAGTAAAGGCAGAAGTAAATACATAGCAAAAGGGATGATGGTGCAGGATGAGCTAGTTTTCACTTTGACCAATGCCTTTCTTATCCTTTCTATAATATGGAGAGCAGACCTCTACGCTTTTCCCAAGTATGGTTTAACACAGGTTCAATATAATTAACTCAGTGGTGCACAGCTCTTCACTGTGGAGGATCAGTTTTCTAATCCAAACTATTTCTAAGCAAACTCATGAAAAACGTGCATTAGCTTAACTATACACGATCTTTTACCGATATTTTAAAAATATCTTTAATGGCACAAATGCCTTAGCTCTTGCTGCTTCACTCACTTTCTGCTTTCGACCTTGCTCGACTTGTGCCCATCAAATATCATCCCCCTCAATTATGCAGCACAGACCTATGCACACCAGTGCTCTATCTATTTTACATGACATATCCATGCCCACCCCAGCACAGAAAACCTTGGTGGAGAATTAAATTTGAACCTGGTCTGGATGGACCCAGAAAATCAGACAGGGTCGATGTTTTTTCAGAAAGCCCAGTGGTTTGGGATCTGGCTCACTAGGTGATGTTTACTGCACTCCCTTTCCTCTCATCCGGTCTCTAGTTCCTGCGCTCCCTTTCTATTCATTGGAACCCGGTTCCCACGCTCTCTTAAAAGTCACCTGGTTCACTGGGAAGTTTTTTTTCCAAAAAGTTGGAAAATACTTCACAACAAAAAAGCAAATTAAATGCAGGTTGGAGTTTCAATAGAAATAACATCCATTAGTCATGAAAATCTGCTAGTCTGACATGACCAAAGTAAGACTGTACTGGATTATTGGAGTTTTACTGTCGTCAAGTCCAATCTCAGATCCTCACCCACAGCTACCACAGTGCTGATCCTGGTCTCCGTGCACTTTCCTCTGAAGTCACGGGCTACTCCTTTGAGGAGCTGGAGCTACCTGGGCACTTACTGAACTGTTGGCAAATCTACAGCAGGAGCAGCTAGCAAGGTGAACAGACAGGACTGACATGAGGTTGCAAGAACAGTGTCTGGACAGGACAAACCCCCAGGTCATATGTTGTGCACTGCAGGTTTAACATAATTATATAATCATCTGGAAATCAATCTCTTTAATATTTGCCATATTAATTTGTCTCACTGCTTTTAGCCATTTGTGTTTCCTTCATTTCTTTATCCCACAAACTCTTATTATGCAAGCAGCATATAGTTGCCTCCTCACAGGATAATTAATGTCATTTTGTATTTTTTTCAAAATCTTCCTGTCCATATTAATTAACCCCCAAATTTTGAAAGTATACTTTCATTTCCATCCCAATTATTAAATGTAAATTGAGCAGTGGTTCTTGTATTGATCATTATGATACTTTGCCTACTAACCTTGGCCAAACTGAGTAGCTGCCCTTGACCCCTGTTGTTTTCAATTCTAGAGCTTGCTGTGCATTCTGCTCCCTCCTTCCTGACTCCAAATGCTCTGAACGCAGTCATGAGTCTATCAAAACTCTAAAAAAAGATGTTGTATCCACTGCTTTCCCTTGACTTTTCTGCCACTTCTTAAAAGAATTCAATAGGATTATCCTGGCATGAGTTTCTTATTTGAAATTATGCTGACTACAGTTTGTTTTTAAATTTTTTCTATCATTCAATGAGAGGATTTTTCCAACTAATAACGTTAAGCTAATTGATTTATGGTTCTCAGAACTTGTTCACTCATCTCGTTAAATTTAATGATTTACACTGAATTCAAGATTCAACTGATAATATCATTGATAGCCTAAATTCCAACCCAAACTTGGACGAGGAAAGAATCTAAAATTACCTCCTGTTCATGTTGGTGGCCTAAAACTAAAGTTGTGATGAACTTGTAGCACAACTGAAAACAATAAACTGAAAGAATATTATTGTGGTTAAATTCCTGCAGTCATATAATTTAAGAAAGACTCTTACAGGCTTATCGTTACTGTATTGTCAATATGATTATATCTTTCACTTTGTCACAATCTGTTTAGGGTGCTGAAGGTACATTACAGAAAGCAGTAGCAGGACATGCAAAATCCTTTACTATCCCAAATTCAATTAAAATGTAAAAAGATAAATATTTACTTTTTCATTCGTAACTCTGTGAAGTTGGTTATATTAATTAAACCCATCATTACTGGAACAAAATACTAATTTGATAATTTTATCATGGCATTACTATTAAAGTTGTAATTGAACTTAGACAGGAATTCTGATTTAAAGAATAAGATTTTGTTGTCTTAGCTACTGTAGTTTTTGATTGCATGTGAAATCAATGATTTTTTTTGGATATTAAGGGATCGGTGTGATGGGATTGGTGCAGGGAAGTAGTGCTAAGGAAAGAGATCAGCTATGATCTTTGAATATTGGAGCAGGCACTAGGGGCCAAATGGCCTACTCCTATTTTTTATGACTAACATAATCTTATGATTGAGTTATTCAGTTGCATTTTAAATATCATTTTATAAATTTACCACCGAGCCAAAAATGATTTCTTATAAATATTAGTAACTGTTTAATCTGAAATATTTTTAAATCGGTTGAGGGGCCTCAAATTACTTAGACGAGTTGAAATTCCTGTGAGTACATCTAACCATCACTCAGTATTTGGGTTTGATCTGTAACAATTTGTAAA
>JARFYF010000052.1:60839354-60849854 GCA_030265395.1 Rhina ancylostomus
ACAAGGTAGAGCTGTCCAAAAACAAAAAACATAAGAGATTCTGTAGACATTTATAAAACGAAAGAGTTAACAGAATGTGTGTTAGCCCAAAGGAAGGCGAGTCTGGGAAATTAACAAGGGAACACAAGTAGATGGCAGCTGAATCAAACTAATATTTTGTAGTAGTCTTCACTATGGAGGATAAAGATAAGATCTCACAAAAGCCATAAATCTGAAACTAAGAGGGGGAGGAACTCAGGTTAACACCAGGCAAAGTGGTGCAGAGCAAACAGAGTTTGTTGGGGCTGTGGCTTGTTAGAGGAAATCATGTTTAACCAATTTATCTGACATCTTTGAAGTAACATGTGCTGGCTTTTTTCCTCTTTTGATTCAAGATCACAAATTGTAATAAGCCTCTTGCAAATTGCTATGTTGAATCAAAAGAGGAATAAAGCCAAATGAACCACCCAGCATCAACCTGCACACCAGATTCAGACAGGGCAAAACCATTCCTTGGTCAGTCATCCTATTGTCCTCTTCACAAACATCTGAATACAGGTATCTGAAAGCAGAAATCTTTGCCAGGACTGATGTGCTTGCACTTACAAAGACAGAGGCAATGTGCCAGTATCTTCCATCACAATCCTTGGGCACATCTTGTTCCACCATCTCAAAAAGTTAACCAGAAATGGTAACACAATAGTGGACAAGTTGTCCTAAACATCTTCAACATTGAATCCAGACCCCATGAAATCTCAAGACATCAGATCAAATTTGGGGAGGATGTGCTTAAAAATGAGGTGCCATCCTGGTGAAGCAACAACGAACAGGATGACAAGTGGTAAACTAGAAGGGGTTTCTTTTTTCACATCTGCATTTACAAAGTGCACTGCAGTTACACACCAAGGCTACTCCGACAACCCTGCAACATTACCTAAATTTCCCATACCATAACTCAGCCTGATTTGGAAGTACTCCATTATTATAGCTGGCTTCAAATCCTGAGGCTCCCCTACTCAACAACACTGCACAAATTCCAAGATTTAGATCCTACAATGATAATGGGATGGCTATGTATTTCCAAATCAGGCTGATGTGCAATTTGGAAGGGGAACTAAGGGGATAGATTATGCTAGCACATTTACACCAAATGGACTGCAGTGGTTCAAGCTGGCAGTTTACACTACCTTCTCAGACAATTAGTGATGAACAATAAATGCCAACCTTACCAATGCTGTGCACACTTATAACACAGTTTTACACAGACCCATCGACTCCATCCTGATCATCCAGCAACCCACACTTGGAGTAATTTATTGTAGTCAAATAACCTAAAGTGAAATCTTTGGCATGTTGGAGGAAGTTGAGCACATGGTGGGGGGGGGGGGACGGGGCGCGGGAAAGAACCGGGGAGAAGAAAAGAAATACGCACATTCATAGGCAGAATGTGTACCTTCCATGTGGACAGTAAAACAGTCAGGATTGAAACCCAGTTGCTAGAGCTGCAAGGCAGCAGTACTACCCATAAACATTTTTCCTTAATATAGCAATTTCATGAAACCAGGGAAAGATTTATAATTAGCTTGATGTTTAAAGTTTTCATTTCCCAAAAATAACTATGTACACATGCTGATGAATAGCTTTCAGATTTATCAAATCTGAGAATTAAATGCATTTAATGAAATCACCTCTGCACTTAAAACACATTAAAACATCAGGGAAATGCAATTTAAACATGTTTTCAAAAACAAAAAAAGGGAATTAAAAAACCTTTGCAAGCAGCATTTGTAAGAGAAGTAATTCAAGTTAATGAAACACTCTGGACCTGCTCCTGATGCACTAAATAAGCCAAAACTACACATCATAACATTAACGTTATTATAAATAAAGAAAATGAGATTATCCTTTTGTGTTCCGCTTATGACTAATCTGTTAAGCACATATCCTTCAACGTGAAATTCCAAAATGCAGTCAACAATTATTTTGTGTACCTCCATGCTTCAATAAATTGGAGGTGCCTCAAATATCTAAATAGAACTTTTTCCAGGATCGTAAAAATGATGCAAAATATCATAATGAAGATGTTATTTCTAGAAAAGATTAAACATTTCCAAATATCGAACCAAATTTTACTGCTGGTCGCTTTTAAGATGTATGATCACAAAAAGTGTAGATTGTAAGTTTCCTTGGTTTGCCCAATGGCCAGATAGACAAAATAACCCGCCAAACAGCATTGGGCTGCTACTTGCAACTGAAATACAGCTCCAATCTCTGGGGAGTACACTCAAAGTAAAGCACATGACACCATCAATGGCTTAGCTGGAAAATCAGGGTAAAAAGATCATCAGGAAACAAAAAGGTTTCTTTGGCCACAGAGACAGACTCCAACATGTTACACCTCCCTGACGCAAGATTAAGAACGTCACCAAGCAACTTATATATTTAAAAACTGAGGTGCAATGACATAGGTAGAAAGAGGAAATTGGTCCTACAAGCAGATTTTAGGGATCTGAAAGAAAATAAAAATGTAATAACTTCCAGATTATTGGTGATGCCATGTAATAATCGGTACATATACAGAAGAATAGAGCAGATGAATATGTAAATAGAAAGCTAGTAGGGAGAGAAAGCTTTGGATTCCTGGCACATCAGGACTGATTACAGAGATAGGCAGGACTTGCATACTGTGGATTGTTCTACTTCAACAGAACTGGGATTAGTTTGCCACAGTTTTCCAATGTTAATGGGGAGATTCTAAACCAAGTTGGCCAGGAGATGAGAATCCATGCATAAATTCACAAGGTTGAATCTCCTAAGGGAAATAACCGGTACGCAAGGCACTGGAAACAGTGACGAGGCCAAAGACAATAAAAATTTTGCAGAGTTTTATACATTTCATTGGTATACATTTCATTGCAATGAATTCAGTGAATAAAGCAGATGACTTGAGGGCACTGACAAACATGAAAGTATAACATCATTGCTATTACTGAAACATGACTTAAAGCAGGAATGACAACCATACAATGGCTGCAGGGTTTTCAGAGAAAACTGGAGGAAATAAGAGGGTTGGGGTATGGGGTGGGATGCAATATTGATTATAGAAACAATAAGAATAATACAGTGGAAAGATTGCCAAATTTCTATGAAAGGAGGATAAGGTCAATAATTCATTGAGGTATCCAAAACCAGAGGGGATAGGTTTAAGGTGAGGAGTAAGGGGTTTAGAGAGATTGGAGGAATTTTTTCCCCCATCCAGAATGTGGTTACAGTCTGGAACAATACTGCCTGAGAAGGTGGAGGAGGCATCACATGAAGAGCATCTGGACGAGCACTTGAACTGCCAAGGCAAAGTATGCTGCAGAACAAGTGCTGGTAAATTGGATTTAGTACAGATAGGAACTTGAAACTGCTAAAAGGCCTGTTTCTATGCTGTATGACACTATGACAACTGCAGCGGCCCTCCAAGTCACAATTTGGAAACATGCAACTATTCCAGGGTAAAATTCCCGAAACACTCCACCTAAAAGCACTGCAGGAGTACCTGCACAATGTCTTCATGGATTCAAGAAAGCAGACCACCATCTTCTCAAGAACAATAAGTGTCAGTTTCATTCAACTGAGAATGAAAAAAGAGGCTCTATGTGTAAAAGATTACAAGACAAATTCTACGGATAAGTTATATATTTCGTTGGGGAATTCAGGTCAATATTTCACCATCCAGGATACTTCGTCTGCTTTCAACCAGTTATAAAATCAACCCAAACTCCCCTCCTGATCACTAGTAACTCAATGGAAAATAGATTACTGAATAACAGCAGAAGAGATCATAAAACAGAATGCTGGAAGAACTCAGCAGGTCAAGCAGCATCTGTGGAGGCAAAAGGTGAAGTATGATGTTTCAGGTTGAGACCCATCGAGTTGCTGCTTGACCCACTGAATTCCGTTTTTTGTTGCAGATTCCAGCATCTCTAATCTTTTGTTTGCATAAGTCACCCTTGATTGTACTAGCAAAGTCACATAACGAAGTGACCACTTGGATACAGTTCTGGTTCAGCAAAAGTATGTAGAACAGAGGACCTTCCATAAGTCTCAAAATCTGCTGTAGGAACTCAGCAGGTCAAGCAGCATCTGTGGGAGGAAAGGAATTGTCGGTTTCAACCCAAAATGTTAACGATTCCTTTCCTCCCACAGGTGCTACTTGACCCACTGAGTTCCTCTAGCTGATTGCTTGTTGCTCCAGGTTCCAGCATCTGCAGTCTCTTGTGTCTTCCTTGATTCAGTTTGAGTAATTTGAACTTGTATTTATCAACATTTGATAAGACACAGTAGAATAAAACATATTTGGCAATGTTAAGATTTGTACATACTGTATATGAATACTGATAAGCTAGAGTTCAGTTAAGGTATGAATCAAGACTCAGCAGCATGTATTTTCAGATTTGTGGTTTTGGTTAAAAAAGTTTATGAAGATGTCACGGTATATTAATAGGGCCAATGCATATACTGAAGGAAATAAAGCACCAATGATTCACTGTATAGTACACTTGAAAGACATTGAAACCAAACAAGTTACAAAGAATATATTAAAGTTTTCTGATTCTTTTCAGCATCGCATCAAAGGAAACTTAACACCAAGAAGCACTGATTAAATATAACAGGTGATGCCATGAAACAGTTTCAGGAGAACAAAATTATGTTGTTATACATTATTCCACACACAAAAAAACAAATGCTTGGGAACATTTTCTGCACTTCCATTATTAAATCTGGTTTCTTAAAGCATATTTTAGGATGCATTTTCAAGAATTAATGTTGTTGTTTCAAAAGGGCAGGCTTGCTAACACCTTCATAGCACCTGCAACAGTTCATAAAATCACAATATTCTTAATTTTAACAGTATTTTACTGCGACATTACTTCCATAAATATTAAAATTTCAGCAAACAGAAACCCAACAAAAAAACAGACTTTCTTCAGCCAAGAACTCGAATTATTAATTGTCTATCCGAAGCTATATCAACAGTATTTGAAGATGTGGCTCTTTGGGTAAAGGGAAAGCCACATCCCAACTATCCCATTGCAGCAGCACCAGATGAACATTTAACCTGCTTCCAATCTCAGATTCTTACATCAATGTCTATGTTTTCAGAAGGAACCCAGCATACGTGATTGGATATCAAAACATCGAATGTGATGAGAGGAAGAGACACTAGAAGGGGCAGCAGCAGTTAGTTACATCCCAAAGCCAGACAATGTGTCAAGAGGCTACCGTCAAAACCAGACACTGGGCGGGTACCGTTTGTCGGACTATGCCCGCCCTTCTACTCACCAGCTGTCCTCCTCCTGCTCACTCTCATCCTGCAGACCCATTGTCTCCAGATCCAACGTCGCCACCTCATCCAGCAGCGTACGCTCTGCCAGCTCGGGGCTCTCCCAGCCGAGCGAGCCCGAGAGGCCGCAAGATCCCGGCGACTGGGTCACGGCTCCTCCCCGCTGCGTGAGGTGTGACAACGCCTCCCCTTCCAGATTCTGGGCCGGGCTGGGGCAGCAGGCGAGGAGGGGCTGCCACGAATTGCCGCCGGCCGGGGCGGGTGGAGGTGGGGGTGCGGGGGCCGGCGCCGTGTGCTTGGGGCTCAGGATGGTGGAGCGGGTCCTCAGCTGTTCGTTCTGCTTCTCCAGTTTGCGAACCAACTCCTGCAGCTTCCGTACTTCCAGGTCGGCACTGACGTTCGAGTTAACGTCTTCCATCGCACCACTTCTCTCGACGTTTCCTTCCTCGTCGCCTCTTTATTCCTTCCCCTCCTCCTTCTTCTTTTCTTCCTCTACTACCGGCACATGACGCACGCTACCACGATCACAGCCACACAATCCCCACACCCAGCTCAGGCTCGGCCATCATCTGCCCGCCGCCATCTTCCTGCCGCCTGTCTCCTCCCCCTCCCCACCTCATGACGTCATCGGGTTCCTCCCCCCTTTTTAAAGGCCCTGACGACAGCAAGTTCCACCCAGCTCCCGATTCATGACGTCACTGCTCCCCTCGGTGACAATGACGCCACCGCGGCCTTTACATTGCGTCATTGTTTTATCCCGTCCCCATGGCTGCGCCATGAGGCGGACAGGCAGTGCAGGACTCGGGCGGCCTTCCTGCCGGCCAATTGATGCCCATGCTCTGTGGCTGAGATTGAGCCGTGCCCCGTTGAGGAAGGTCCACAAGCAATGGTTTTATCTACTGCGCAGTCGAACCTTCTGAAAATGTTGTCTGGTATTGAGAAGGCGGACGTTGCAAGATGACAATGGAAAGACCTTGCATTTAAGTGGGCAACTGAGAACATTAAAAACTGCTGTTTCTAGGGTTTCGGATCTTACAAGCCACAGCCACGTGCTACCCAAAGTGGATGCCTGAACGTGTATCAGTTGGAGCTTGCAGCCTGCAGTTTGGAAACTCCCAGGGCCAGAGCACTGGTAAAGTTCCAGGATTTGTTTACATGTACTTAGGACATGTCAAAGCAATTTGAAACCAATTGGTTGGTGTTTTTGTGTGCAGTCATTGTTGAATGGCAAATGTGGTAGTCAGCACCACAATAAGATAAATGACCAATTAAATTGTTTTGATTATGTTGGATGAGAAATTAATTTTAGCATAGGCAGCTGTAGAACTTATTTGAAAAAAATGTATCACAAGGTCTTTTAAATATACCAGAAGAGACACACAAGGCTCCAATTCAATATCTGCTCCAAAAGTCAACACTCGCCAGAATGCGGCAGTCCTTAAACCCGCTGTCCAATTCAAGTCGTCTGAGCCAAATTAATACCAGGAATGCAAGCCACTATTCAGAGTGCGATACAGCCAACAGGACAAAAGGCTTGTTTGGAAGGAAATCTATAACGACATTTGATTATAGAATATGGTTGTTAGTTGTAGCAGTCAAACACATGAAATGTACCAATAGTTACATTCTCAAATATGGCATAAGAAATGGGAATAGCCGTAAACTGAATGGCCCCCTCATGCCTGTTCTGCTATTCAATAAAAATACATCTGAACTGATATTATCCATATCTCCATTCCTCCCTGTTTCCCATAGCCTTGACAAACTAAAAAATTGTCTATTTCAATCTTGAATATATTCGGTGACTTTGCTTCCACAGCCTTCTAGTGTAGAGAATTCCAAGATTCATGACTATCTGAGAGAAAAAAATGGCACATTCCAGTTATGAATTTGTGACCCCTTATTCTGAAACTAGGTTTCCAAGTTCTGGGCTATTCTAGAAGGGGAAACAGTAAGCCCCCCTGAATCTTTTGCTTCAATAAGATAATCCCTTAATCTTAACAACCTCTCAATAAACTCCAACATGTACAGGTCCAGGGTGCTCTACCATTCCTTGTAAAATAATCCCTTCATCCCAGACTTAACCAATTGAACTTCTCTGATGTACTCCAATGCAAGTATTTCCCTTAAATAAGAAGACCAAAATGAATCACTTAAGTCCTCGTTATTTGCGAGGGATAAGGGTGGGGTCTTACCACAGATAATAAAAAAGCATCGATACCGGCCGCAGGCAATGAGGCTTCTGTAGATATGACGACAATGTGGTAAATTTAAGTTTGTATGTTTCATCTTTGATTGATAGGAGATTGATAGGTATCTAATTGGTCAGGGTATCAAGGGATATGGGGAAAAGGCTGGGAACTGGGGCTGGATGGGAGAATAGTTTAGCTCATGGTGAAGTGGCAGAGTAGACTTGATGGGCCAAATGGCCTACTTCTGCTCCTTTGTCTTGTGATCTTGTTTAAAACTGACCAACTTTGCAAGAACATAGAGCATCCCTTCTCTTTTGCCTCCAGGAGAAAAATTAACTGGAGTTTGGAGCCCACCTCACAAGTACACGGATCAGGAAGTCAGCAGATAATGAGGATAAAGTGTATGCAGTATTCCAGTTGTGATCTCACCAATACCTTGTACAGCTGTAGCAAAACTACCTCTATTTTAATAATTTGTTCCCCTTGCAACAGAATCAGAATTATCACTGACATATGCCGTGAAATTTGCTGTTTTGCAGCAGCAGTATAGTGCAAGACATAAAAATCACTATAAGTTACAAAAATAAATAAATAGTGCAAAAGAGGAATAGTAAGGTAGAGTTCTTGGGTTGATGGACTGTTAAGAAATCTGATAGTGAAGGGGAAGAAGCTGTTCCTAAAACATAGTGTATGGGTTTTCAGGCTCCTGTCCCTTCTCCCTAATGGTAGTAATAAGAAGAAGGCATGCCCCAGATGGAGAGGGTCCTTAATGATGAATGCCGCCTTCTTGGGCACCACCTCTTGGAGATGTCCTTGATGGCGGGGAGGGTTTTTTCCATGTGATGGAGCTGGCTGAGTCTATAACTCTGTGCAGCCTCTTAATCCTACGCATTGGAGCCTCCATACCAGGCAATGATGCAACCTGTCAGAATGCTGTGTACCGTACATCATTTGCAAGAGTCTTTGGTGACATACCAAATCTCATCAGACTCTTAATGACCTAGAACCACTGGTGTGCCTTCTTCGTGATTGTACCAATGTGTTGGATCCTCTGAGATGTTGACACCCAGGAACTTGAAGCTGCTAACCCTTTCCACCACTGACCCCTCAATAGGACTGGTGTGTGTTTTCCCAACTTCCCCCTTCTGGAGTCCAAAATCAATTCCTTGGTCTTGCTGATATTGATTGTGAAGTTGTTGTTGTGACACCACTCAATACAACAATAGCAAACATTCTGTTTGCCTTTCCAATTCTTTGCTGAAGATGTGTGCTAAATTTATGTTTGATGTACAAGGATACCTAGATTTCTCTGAACCACAGCATACTGTAGTGTCACTTCAATCAACCAATATTCTGTTTTTTTTAATCCTTCCTACCAAATTAGATAATCTCTCATTTCTCACTTTATGCTCCATCTGTCAAGCTCTAGCCCACTCATTTAACCTATATACTTTTAAATACTTTTTGTGCCCACCTTGTAACCTACTTTTCCATCTACCTTTGTAATGTTAACAAATTTGGCTTTGTTAACAAATTTAACAAAACAATACACTCAGTACCTTCATCTAAGTCATTTAAATAGAATATAAGTTGAACTGATCTATGTGGCACCCACGAGTTACAGCTTACCAATGTGAAAATGACACATTATTCCTAACTCTCTGACTTCTGCTGGTCAACCATTTCTTTATTCATAATTAATATATTACTCTCAATGCCAGGAACATAGAACATAGATCAGTACAGCACAATACATCCCCTTCGGCCCTCAATGTTGTGCTGACCTTTAAACCTCGCCTAAGACTATCTAACCAATATAATTAATATATTACTCTCAATGCCAGGAATTCTTGCCTTGTGCAGAAACTTTATATGTGGCACCCTGTCAAATGCCTTTCAGACATCCAGATATACTTTGTCCATATTACTCATTTCATCCTCAAAGAACTCTTTAAAAAATTGAAGATTCATTTTCATAAAATCATATTTACTCTGTCTAATTGTAATTCTAAGTATCTGCTACTGCTTGCATTTTCTACTGACAGAAATTAGGCTAACTGGTTTATAATTTCCTGTTTTCCATATTCACCTTTACAATAAGAAGGATTAGATAAGATTTTTTTATTAGTCACATTACTCAGGATATTGGAATTCTTTTCCAACTTTAATTTGTCATCTTACATTTGTATGTTGATATTTAATGTCTGAATCATAAGATAAATACAGCTGATAAGATTATTCTATAAACCCAAGAAAAAGTTTGTCACATAATTATTTTGAATTAATTTAAGGTTTCTGTCTCCATTACCCTACCAAAAAGATCAATTTAAAATCTTCATCACATTTCCTGCCCATGTACTTACACCATGGTAGTCACCCATTAATACAACCTTAGCTTCATCTTCTTCCACTCTCTCAATTAGTGAAATTATCAATAACAAAAACGTGGATTTATATGGCATATATAGCAAACAAATAGAACTTATGGAGGTGATATGAAAATGGACACTGCAGATAAATGACCAACCTGTATGATCGGTTTGTAAGACAAGCTTTTCACTGTACCTCGGTACTAGTGACAATAATAAACCAATACCAATATCAATACCAAAAACAATGAAAATTTGAGTTTTAGAAAGGTTTTAAGGGAAGACATGAAAGTGAAGAGACAGATAAATTTGGAGATCATGTGTCCCTAAAAGCTGAAGTGGTGGGATGAAACAAGACAGTGATACTAAGCAGACCATACTTAAAGGAATGGTGTTTGGGAAAGAGGATAAATAGAGATGGGTTGACTTGTGAAAGGGTTTAAAAATGAGAATCATCATTTTAAATTCAAGAACTGAGAATCAGTGCAGACTAGCAAGATCAGGATAATGGGCATGATGAAGGATGGTGAGTAGTTACCAAACATATGCAGTTCCATTTCTCCCATTCATCTGGAATATTTTCCAGGCTTAGTGAAGGGTCCATTCCCAAAATGTCCAAATGTTTATG
>JARFYF010000052.1:60993208-61014810 GCA_030265395.1 Rhina ancylostomus
ACGTAGGTGAGGAAAAGCCAAGGATCGAGCTATTTTTTTGACAGTGGTCTCTTGTACATCTGCCCCTTTTGAGCCATCATTGAAGGTGATAGGATGGAAAGATAATTCACCATTGAAGACGCCCTGACTATAACTGGGATAGAGCTGGGAAGAGGTATTGGAGAAGAATGATGGAACTGATTACATTTAAGATGATATCAAAGGTTGTGGAGGGCTTGAGAGTATGATGCGGCTAGCAAACTTTAAATATAAG
This sequence comes from Rhina ancylostomus, assembly GCA_030265395.1. Classification (NCBI taxonomy): domain Eukaryota; kingdom Metazoa; phylum Chordata; class Chondrichthyes; order Rhinopristiformes; family Rhinidae; genus Rhina; species Rhina ancylostomus. The sequence continues at coordinate 60,993,462 of JARFYF010000052.1, forward strand.
CAATTAACGAGTTCTGTAGTTAAATGCTGGTATTAGTAATGAAACCGCTGAGATGTCATTAAAACTCATCCACACCACTGATCCTCAGAGAAGGAAATAGGACCTGCTTAGCCGTTCTGGCCTGTGTGTAAATTCAAATCCATCAATGTGGTTGGCTTTCATCTGCGCTATGAGATGGTCCAGTCAGGTAGTCAATTCAAGTGGTTATTTGTGAAGGACAATAAATGTTGCTTTTGCTAATGGCATCCACATCTACAAGCAAATACAAATTCTATATAAAAAAAAGAATCAGTGACTAATTTGTGACTTTGGTTCAGTGTTGTGATAAGAACATAACTAATTGCAGAGAATCAGTCGTGTGGTTTGGAGAAAAATGGGTATGGTTTCAAAAGTTTCAAAAATTTAAAGTGAAAAGGTAGATCAAGGCTAAGGCTTTATTTAATAATTAAGCCAGTATAAAAACTAAGACTGTGTTTATAGTACTAAAGTTACCTACTGGTACATCCAATCTTGCAAAAGCTTCTATTAAAATAGATTTCTAGAACTGTGGAGGAAATGATATTTGTTAGAGCAGTTTCTGACTAAATCTAATTTCAATTAATTAATTTTCAGTACAAATGCTGATGTATGTTCATTTATTTATCTTTCCAGAAAGCTGAGGGAAGACCATGTTTTTCAGACTTACTACTGATGATTAATCAAATAATGGAACCTGACTATTAAAGTGGCTTTCAGTTGGCTTTTGGAATTAAGTCAAAAATCTGCAGATTCGTTATTGGATTATGACAAGTTATTTTTGAATTCTGTCAAAAGTTCAAATCATCAGTTGAAAACTTTGTGTGTATCTGAAACACATTATGATGAGTAAGAACAAGAAGCCACCTGTTGATGCATATGCTCAAGGGATATATGAAATATTAAACATAAGGGTACATATTTGTTGAGTAATGTATCCATTTTCTGTGATATAATCTCAGCTGATTCCATCTGGAGTGCACAACACAATACCAATGCTTTGCAATGAAACTGATCCTGAATTCTCAGTTTTTGGGTATTTTTTAATGCCAATTCCAAATCTTAAGGGCAAGTTTTAATCCACGTTCTATTTTACTTGACACTATAAATTTAAGTAAACCATCAAAAATGTTTTGCTGAACAAATTTTTAGCAATTTTAATTCTTTATTGCTTCTGCTTGAGTTGAATATTTTATGAGTGCAATAGCATAATTCTATAACATTATGCCATACAATCCTGTTGAATTACTGAAAACTTAGATAAATTGTTGAATGATGGAGATCATATTTGATAGCTCTAATTAACAATTGGAAGAGCAACCCATAATCCAAATTGGATAGATTTATTAAACTTAGAGCTCATACAGCTTACAACAGAAAACATATTTTTAAAATTGCTGGAAATGTTTCCAGGAAAAATATGGTTAAAATGTAGACTTTTCATTAGATTTAACTTGCATTAGGGATGATAACCTATCCCTTTCATTTTGAATTTTTGTATTTTTTGTATTATATAAGTACTTCTGGTTAACTTGAAATTATTGATGTGAAAGTAATTATTGAAAAAGTGAAGTACATTTTATTTTTCAGAAGTAACAATATAACTGTAAATAACAGTAGAAAATGATATTGATATAGTTGTATGAAGAAATGAATCAAGTTTCAGATATTGAAATTCTCGTTCAAAATTAGAAGTGTCAACTTTCCTCAATGCCTTCGGTAAATTGTTTTGCATTACTAGTTGTGGTGGGTTTGTTGATAGAAAATTTGAATGACTGAGAATATTGGGTGTCTGGCCTAAGTACATCAGTCAAACTTCCAGTGGGGTTCAAGAGCATTCTAGTTCATGATGTGAATCAGTACGTGGACTCACTGTCTCCCTGGTTAGTTGCCCCATTTTCATGCAAGGTCTTCTGTGCAAGTATGGGGTCTTGAGGAAATTCATATGAACATAAAGAAAAACTTGCAACACTGAATAAAAATAACCTGCTATTTAAAATTATTAAGAGGATAAGGCAGAGAAGATTGTAATATAAATGTGAAATTAGATAATTTAAACACAGTAAATTGTGACAGGATTTACATTATTAACACTGTGTTTAAATATTATTTTGCTCCATTGAAGCATTTTGGTGCAGGTTTGTATTTTGATAGGGAGCTCCCATAGCCCTTACTTTCTTAAGTACCACTGGGCACTGGAAAGTAACTGTTGGCTGGGCCATTGGAGAAGAATAAGTGCAACCCACTTATTCAGTTGGAAACCAGTGCTAGGGATAAAGCAGGACAGCAGCATGCAGAGTGATCTTGTAAGAAGGCAGTGATGATTGTAATGACTTCTAGTTTGTTTCTCTCTCCACAAGTGCTGCTTGGGTTGCTAAGAATTATTGGCATTCTCTAATTTTTTTAATTTCAGATTTCCAGCACCTGTGGTATTTTGCGTTTTGGTTCTCAGGCAATGTATCATTGCCCTTCTATGTTGCCCACTTTAACCTAAGCCTCACCTATACTGTTAGGGGTGCCCTTCACATTTATTTAAGCAAGGTCATCTCCTCCTGGATGTCACAAATACCAGCAACACCAGGAATTCAGATCAGTGGCAGTTTGGGATTCTGGTTCCATTGCAATGAACAAGCAGAAGACTATCAAGGCCCTTCAAAGTGCTGTAGCCAAGTAGTTTTTTCTGAGTTAGTAGATGAGTTTCAGAGACTTCTGCCATTTTACAGTAGAATTTGTGTATCTACCATAAAATAGCTCAACTGCACCAGAAAACAATTTGTAAAGCAATTGAGTTGGCAGCTAGGTAGCTGGAGCAAGTTGACATTGGAATAAAAAGAGTTACATTTGTGTGCTTAGTCTTTCTATAAAAGTTACATATTCAGCTGACACAAGTGAATAACTATTTCCTCGTGAGAAGGGAAACATTGGAAGTGAATCATCTGATGTTCTTACAAATCTGTCTTAGACATCTCAGTTGAGAACTATCATTTGTATTGGCTGAGGGCTGTAAACTTTCAGCTTGGGCAATTAACTATATGATGACAAAGTTAGAATATTTCAATATACATGTGTAATTGCACTGTTATCATAATATTTACTAAATATTCATTTGTTGATTAGCAAAAAGTAAATGTGCACATTTCCAACACTAGAAATACCATATTGCAGGAGAATGATTTTAGTGTAGATTTTTCAGTTTAGAATTGTTTACACTGTATTAAACATCATATTTCTTTTTGTAATAAAAATTTAAGTTTTTAAAGAATTAAAACACTTATAGATGTGATTTGTGGGATTATATGCTTGTACACAATTAATTGCTTTTTATGTAGTTTTAACTTTCTTGTTCAGTAATTGAAAATCTACATGCTGAGAAAATTACTGGATCTTGAACAATCAGTTCACAATATATTATTTTTTCTCTGCTTTCCTAATTAGTGATTTAACTTTTGTGATAACTGAAAGACTTTAGCAGCATTAACAGCAGAAACTTAATGACACTCAAATATTTAACAAGTTGTAAACCGAAAACTTATTTTCACTTTTGCTCCTGTACATTGACCAAATAAATACATTTAAATGTAAAATGTGAAACCGTGACTTTGAAATTGCCATCCACCACAACAAGTTTCTGACATTGAGACAGCTTATTTACCCCATCAAGATATTGTACATTATTAATAATCCAATTAAGATGTCATATAGATATTTGTTTACTACTTTTCTCCAATAGATAAAAAGTACAGTCAATTTTAAAATATAAAATCCTATAACTGTGTTGAATATCCATATGCAGACTATTATATATCCTTGAATAGGGTGCAAAACAGTGTTGGATTGATTTTGGACAATGCATCAATTGGTGTATTTCAGAACAGAATTCTGATTAGAAATAGCTGTGATCCACGTGAGAAAACGTGAGTCATTTTTACATCAAGTGCAGGAAGCTCCTGTCAGCAAATGGCTAGAATTTCACAAACTGTTATTGCTAGCAATTGCATTTTTCAGCTCTTATGCTGGAAGTTTATATATGAATATACAAAACAGAACAAGTAATGACCAACTGGAACCTGAGCCTGTCTCTCCTTGCCTCTCCCTCTCTGCTATCCACAAACATTGCAATCTCCAGTGAGGAACAAAAAAGAACCGAGTACATTGAAACCTAAAACATGATGAAGTGCTTCACAGAAACATTTTCAAAGGAAAATCTTCGATAAGATAAGGAAGCTATTAAGAGGGGTAACTAATAGCTCATTCATGTGGGTTTTAAAGAGGATCATAAAGAAAGGCAAACAACGTTACGGGGGAATTACAAATGTTTGGGCTTTGATAACTGATGCATGCTGGTAACGGGGTGAAAAGAGTATAAATTTACAAAAGGCTAGATACTGAGGAACTCAAAAATTCTCTGAGGACTGTAGGGCCGGAGGAGGTTTGATATAAGGAGAGGGGAGGTCATGAGCTGAGATCAATAAAAGAAAAAAACAAGTCATAGCTGCCTTACCAAGTGAAAAGGAGCAGTGAAATAGGTTATGTTAAGGCTGCACTTAAAAAAGGAATAATGATCACCTCACAGAGGAATGCCATTTGGGGAGTTTCAGTGGTGTACCAAGATTTATATCTGATTGATAACATTCAGAAATGTTGTGGGAAAGATGGACAAGATTTAGGGTTTCACAGTGAAAGTAACATTAGGGATCAGGTGATCATTTATAAGACAGGAAATACGTGGATATTTTGAGCAGTGGAGTAACCATGGCAATTTAGGAATGGAAAAGAGCATCACCTAAGAAGAAGAATGTCAGCTAGCATGGAGACTGTAGAGAGGTAACTAGCAAATTATTTGCCATTGGACCAAGAGACAAGGCCAGTCTTGGGCAAGAAGATTGGAGAGGGCTGAGGAGGACAGTAACAAGAGAAAGATGAGGGTTCAGGGCTTAGGCAGAAGTGAACATTGGGGAGATCTGAGAATAACTTCATTTGTAAAGAGGTCCTTGTTGATTGTACTTGCAGGAGGTGATTGTGGATAGGCCGAAAAAAAATGATAAAGGAGAATGATGTTATTAGAAGACAAGGGTTCTTTTTGCTTTGTACCTAATTGTCAGGGAATATAGCCAAAAGATCTTTGCCTTTGCAATCACTTCATGGTACTGGTCATGGACTTTAGACAATGCACAAAAACATTTAAATCCTTTTCAATATCATTGGGCCTCAGTCCTTGAACTTCCCACTGAACAGTACAATGGGAATTGGAGCAAATATTGGAGATGCTGGAAATCTGAAACATAAGCAGAAAACGCTGGAAACACTCAGCATTCATGAGCAGGAAGCAGAGTCAGTGTTTCAGGACAAGGATTCTTCATCAAAATTGGAAAAGTGAAAAAACATGTTTAAATTTCAGAGAGGAGGAGAGATTGAGGGAACAGAGTGAATGCCTGTAATAGGGTGCAGACCAAAGTAACAATTATTTCACAGCAACATCTGCAAACAGAGAGAGAGAAATAGAAGGGCAGTAATCTGAAACTATTAAATTCACTATTAGGGCCCCTCAGCTGTACAATGCACAGGTGGAAGATGAGGTTCTATTTATTCCCTGAGCTTCCATTGGACACTGTTTTGGCAATGTAGATCCATGAGAGGTCACAGTGGAAGTGGGACAGAGAATTAAGGTGGTAGGTGACTGGAAGCTCAGGGTGGACAGATTGGAGGTGTTCTTCGAAGCAGTAACCCCATCTGTGTTTGGTTTCTCTAATACTGGGAAAGCTGAGTGCAATACACTAAATTGGAAGAAGTGCAAGTGAATCACTGTTTCACCCTGAAATGACTATTTAGATACAGGCATAAAGAGCGGGTGCTGCATCTCCCCTGTTGCATGGGAAAGTGCCCTGGGTGTGGTTGATGGAGGTGGAAGAATGAAGAGAACGTTCCCTTTGGAACACTGGAAAAAGTTGTGTGTGTGTGTGGGGCGGGGGGGGGGAGGGGTGGCGGTGGAGAGAGAGATGCATCTGCTCATGCAATTCTGTTGAAGATGGCAGAGAAATTGTGCATTGGAAGTACCTTCAGCATAAGGACTGCAGAAGCTCAAAAAGCATCTCAGTAGTATTAGGGATCATTAGATGTTGGGCATTCCTCAGGAATTATGTGGATAGCAAGCATTAAAACAAACAATAACCAGTCTTTAAAAAAATCCTGTTCAAATGTAAACTACAAGCAGTAAGCAGTTTTGAAATTAAAAGGACAGCTTTGCATTCAAATAACACTGACTGCAAAGCACAGGCTACAACAGGAGACTGCTCAAGAGATATTGTTTGTAAACTGACATGACCATGAGACATTCTGCCAAACCTAAGACAGTGGGGCTATGTTAATTGGCCTACTACCTTTCATAACAGATAAATTATGATAGAGTTGATAGGGTGGTAAAGAAGGCATATGGCATGCTTGCCTTTATTAGCCAAGGCGTTGAGTTTAAGAGTCAGAAAGTTATGCTACAGCTTTATAAAACTGGTAAGGCCACATCTGGAGAGAAACTGGTAAGGGCACATCTGGAGAACTGTATTCTTTTCTGATCACCCCAGTATAGGAAGGATGTGGAGGCTCTGGAGAGGGTGCAGAGGAGGTTTACCGGGATACTGCCTGGATTAGAGGGCAGGTGCTATCAGGGGAGATTGGATTGCTTTCTCTGGAACAGTGAAGGCTGAGAGGAGACCTGATAGAAGTTTATAAAGTTATGAGAGGCAGAGATCGAGGAGACAGTCTGAGTCATTCTCCCAGGGTCAAAATGTCTAATACTGGAGGGCATGCCTTTAAGGTGAGAGGGGAAAAGTTCAAAGGAGATGTGTGGGGCTAGTTTTTTACACAGAGAGTGATGAGTGTCTGGAATGTGCTGCCAAGGGTGGTGATGGAGGCAGATGTGACAGAGGTGTTTAAGAGGCTCTTAGACACATGAATATTGCAGAGAATTGAGGGATATGGACCATGTGCGGGCAGAAGGGATTAGTTTTAATTAGTTTGGCACAACATCATGGGCCAAAAGGCCTCTTCGTGTGCTGTACTTTTCTATGTTCTATAAATCTCCAGGGCCTGATCAGATATATCCAAGAAGACTGTGGGAAGCTAGAGAAGAAATTGCGGGAGCCCCGGCTAAGATATATGCATCATCGTTCGTCACAGATGAGGTGTCAGAGGAGGGTGGTTAATGTTGTGACCTTATTTAAGAAAGGCTGCAAAGAAAAGTCTGGGAACTATAGACCAGTAAGCCTAACATCTGTGGTAGTTAAATTACTAGAGGGGATTCTGACCGGTAAGATATAAATGCATTTGGAAAGAGAGGGGTTGATTAAGGTTGGTCAGTACGGCTTTGCGCAAGGAAGATCATGTCTCATGAATCTGAGGTTTTTGAAGGTCAGTGAGGGTAGGGCAATAGATATAGTCTATATTATCTTCAGTAAGTCATTTGATAAGGTTCCGCATAATAGGCTGTTATGGAGAGTAAGATCATATGGGATCCTGGGAGAGGTAGCTAATTGGATACAGAACTGGCTTGATGGTAGGAAGCAGAGGATGATGGTGGAATGTTGTTGTTTGGACTGGAGGCCCATGACTAGTGGTGTTCCCCAGGGGTTGGTGCTCGGTCTATCGTCATTTGTTATCTATATCAACAATTTGGATGAGAATGTGCAAGACATGGTTAGTAAGTTTGCAGAAGACACTAAAATAGGTGGTGTCATGGACTGTGAAGATGATTATCAAGAACTATAGTTGGATCTCAATCAGCTGAGTAAGTGGTTCAAGGAATGGCAAATGGCATTCAACTCAGATAAGTGCGAGGTGTTGCATTTTGGGAAGACCAAGCATAGTAGGACTTCCACAGTGAACAAATGGTAGGGCCTTGGAGAGTGTTGTACAACAGAGGGATCTAGGAGTACGAGTACATGGTTCCCTGAAAGTGGCGTCACAGGTGGACAGGGTAGTGACGAAGGCTTATAGCATGCTGGCTTTCATCAGTCAGGACACTGAGGATAGAAGTGGGGGTTTTATGTTGCAGTTTTGGTCACCCTGCTATACGAAAGATGCCATTAAGCTGGAAAGAGTGCAGAGGAGATTTACAAGGATGTTTTCAGTACTCGAGGGACTGATAGAGATTGAGCAGGCTAGGACTTCATTCGTTGGAGTGTAGGAGAATAGAGGTGTATAAAATTATGAGGTACATAGACAGATTGAATGCACACAGTCCCTATCCCAGGGTTGGGGAATTAAGATCTAGAGGGCATAGGTTTAAGGTGAGAGGGGAACGACTGAATAGAACCTGAGGTGCAACTTTTTCACCCAGAGGGTGGTCCATATATATGGAATGAGTTGCCAAAGGAAGTAGTTGAGGCTGATACATGTTCAACATTTAAAAGACACTTGGACAGGAACATGGATGGGAAAGGTTTAGAGGAATATGGGTCAAATGCAGGCCAATGGACTTTACTTAGATGTTATCTTGGTTGGTATGGACCATTTGGGCTGAAGGGCTATATGACTGTATAACATGATTCAGCCAATATTTATGCTGCTGAAAGCCTTCCATTAATCTTATTGGACTCATCCTTTAGTTGATGGTCTTTACTTGCCTTAGGCTTTTAAGAAGTCACAGAGTCATACAGCATGCCTTTGGCCCACCATGTCCATGTTGACAATCTGTATTGATCCTATTTTTCATATTGTATCATCATCAACTATTTGCCAGTTCATCCCCAATTCTTAAAAGGTTGCATTTTAAATCCAATTCCCCAGTTCATAATCATTAAAAATGTTCTCTTTATTCTCTCAACACAGATGTTGTTTGTGATGCAAACATTTATCTCCATGCTTATCTCCCTTAAGAAAGTATGCTGAGTTATCTACTTGAACTGCTGTAGCCCCTGTGGTGAAAGTACTCTCCCAATGCTGCTGGGTTCAGTGTTCCAGTGTTCTGATCACCAACAATGAAGAAACAGCAATTTATTTCCGAGTTAGAATGGTGTGTATCTTGGTGGGGAACCTGCAGGTGGTGATGTTCCCAAGCACTTCCTGCTCTTGACCTTCTAGGTGGTTGAGGTCAAGGGTTTGGGAGGTGCTTCTAAAATGGGGCCTTTAAAACAGAGTATTCACAACATTGAATATGGTTTTCTCTTGAATTAAAGTACTTCAAAAGTGTGTTTAAGCAGTTTCTGTTTAGTTGTAACTTAGTGTAGAGTTTAATTTTAATGTGTTTATGTCTTCTGTGAGATGAATCATAATGAAGTGTAAATGAAACCTGTTAAGTCAAATCCTTATGTCACATCCTGGGTGTAACACAGTGAAACCTTTACCAGCTAGAAACTCAAAGGCTGCACATGATTCAAGCAGTACTTTGAGATTGACAAGTATTGCAAAGCTTAAGCAGTCGCCGTTCAAGAGGATGTTTAAATTGCAGTAAAAGAAACAAAATGATTCTTTCCACATGTAAGTAACCAACATATTGCAGATATTTTATGCATACACAGAATAAAGATGAAATGTTCAGAATGGGAGTAAATAACCGTTTTTGAATTGGTCAACCTATGGAGGTAGTTCTAATATTTCTATGAGTGATAGGTTGTATTGGACAAACTGCTTTCAACATGGTTATAATGTGTGCTAAAAGTTCTTTGTTCAATAATGCTTATTCTCAGAACACATTTTGAAAAGACTGTTATACATGTCACCTGAGCAAAAAAAATTCTTGAAATACGTGCATTATTAGAACAAAGAATTTATATTAAAGCAATTAAATGTATAAACTGCAGTTGGTTTAATTATTTAAATTTCACCCAGTAGTATACTGAGCAAAAATATTAATGCCATTTTGTAAAGGGAAAATGGTCTGCTTTTTGCTTTCATTATTTTGAGAGGATAAACAGTGAATTTTAGCTACACAAGTCAGATTGTGAAAATGATTTTTCTGTATACCTTATCCATAACACTTTGGATTTACATTTTTTAAGGCAAGTTGGAGAAAAAAAATGTCTATGTTAATAAATGTATGTGAATACCAAATTTACAGTTAGACCATACCAAGTGGAGAATGACTAATGAGGTCATTGGTGTAATAAGAATACTTTTCTTTATTCAGCCACATAGTCAGATGGCATCATGCTGTCCTTTCAGCTTTCTTCACAGTATGAACTTTTGTTTAAATACGGTGACCATCTTACCGCCACCTTTATCTCAGTGGCAATTGAATCAATTTAACAGATGTATGTCTTAAAACTCTGGAGTTTCATCTAATCGTGTTTCTTGCATTTGTGTTGGTTTCTGTCTTGAAAACAATAATACTGATGGAAACATGTACCCCTGCTCTGCATCTGACAGTGGGGTAAATTGCTAAATTAATTACGACACAAAACTATTAACTTTCCTCTAGTTATTTAATTACACTGGTCCATAATTGTTGTCTTTATCATTCTCATAGAGTCATATTTGCACAGGAATAGGCCCTTTTGCCCATGATGTCTTTGTTGACCATCCAGTTCCCCTATACACTGATCCCGTTTACCAGCACTTGATCCATAGACTATGCCTTGGAATGTTTTGATCTGTGCTGCTAGATATTTCAGCCCTAGAGGACCAAAGGACAAATAGAACAAAGGATGGCATGGTGGCACAGCTCGCAGCGCTGCTGCCACAAAGCTGCAGGGACCGGGGTTCAATCCCAACCTTGGTTGGTGTCTGTGTGGAATTTACACATTCTCCCCTTGATGCTCTGGATCTCTCCACATCCTAAAGGTGTGCTGGTCGGATTAATTAGCTTCTGTAAATTACCTCTTAGTGTTTAGTTGAAAGGCAGTTGATAGGTAAGTGATAGAGAATAAATTTGCAGGGCTACAAGGAAAATAAAGAGAGGAGGAATGGGACTGATGAGATTTCTCTGATGGGAGCCTACACAGACCTATTGGTCCGAATGGCTTCCTTCTGTATCATAATAAGTATTAAGCCAAGTTGAGCAAATAAATACTCACTAACATCATATTACAAGCTCCAGTTGATTATGCTCCGTTATTTACACAAAGTGATTCTTAGCTTGTCCAATGATTTTATCCAGTCACAGGAATGTGATACTGATTAGGAAAATCTGGGATTATTCTTAGATCAGTTCTGTCTTAGTTTGTCTTAATCAGAGTTCAGGCAATGGTACTGCATCGCAGTTAATCTCAGTACATTTGGATGAAGACCAACATTTAGAGTTTTCCATTCTTGGTGTCTGTAAAATGAGACATGCTGAGAAGGAGCATGTATTGATGTTGCAAAAGGAATAGGATCAGGCTTGGCTGTGTTCCCCTCAACACAAAATATCCATCCAGACTACGGTGGTTAGGTTCACATAAAATCTGAGTTTTCTGAGCATCCAAACTCCAGGGCAGAGAGAACATCTTTAGAAAAAGCAGACCCTGCACCATCTTAACAATTGTATGATTTAGTTTATACTTCATCTCTTCATTTTTTTTATAACGATACGTAATTTTGCATTAAATGTCATCCACTACATGCCGGCCATTTAACCAGCATGTTTTTGTTCTCCTGAAGTAGTCTTCATCATTTATTATATTTCAATGTTTTGTGAAACACATAAGTTTGAAATAATGCCCAATCTACCCGCAAACAGAAAACTGAATATGTTGGAACTATGTTGGATGACAGATAGCATCTGTGAAGGGAGAAAGAGAATTAATGTTCAGGTAGATGATCTCTCAACAGAAGTGGGAAAAGTTTGGGGTAAAGCTGGAACTTGTATTTTAGGGAGGAGGTAAATGACAGCCAATAGATTTTCTGCTGCTTCTCAAGAAGCTGAAGTGAGTTGGGGATGGAGTAATGGTGGAGATGGAGGAAGGAATCAGAATGACCCAAGGGGATGCTGAAAAAGGAGGGAAAGGCATGTCCAATGGTGGTATCAATTTGGAGATTGTGGAAACTGCAGAGGATGATTTGTTGAATGTTGAGGCTGTTGGCTGGAGCTGAGGACAAGGCAACCCTGTCTTGATTCTGGGGAGAGAAGTGTGGATAATGGAATAGGTGGTCAAGTATCCATTCAGCTAAAGTGCAGGAGAATCCTCAGGTGAGGGAAAGGGAAGGCAGGGCTATAGCACTTTACTGTCACTTTACAGACCAGATAATTTTGTCTGTAGCTTATCCTCATGGTCACCTATTAGAGACATCCCCTCCTCCACTCTCCTTGCAGTTTTACAAGCTTCTTTAGTCTCCTTTTCAATTCTGATGAAGGGTCTCAGACCCAACACATTGACTCTGTTTCTCTTCTCACAGATGCAGCCTGACTTTCTCAGTATTTCCAGCATTTACTGTTTTTGTTTTAGATGTGTAGCAGCAGCAGTCTCTTTCATTTTCTCCAAGGGCAATTGGGAATGAAAGATGAATATATAAAAAAACTCCTCTATTGATCCTTAACTCTAACCATGTGGATTATGTCTTCATATTCCCATGTACATCATTCCTTTCTGGTGCTGAAACATCCTTAATCAATACTGCTACCCTATCAGCTTTTCTTCCTAAGCAAAATTTCCTGAATACATTGTAACTATCAATATTGTGTCCATTCGTCTCCTTGTTAATCAGATCTTTTTATTGACTATAAATCATAATCCCAAGTATTTACTTGTGTCTGCATCTCACCAGCTTTCTTTACAACACCCAGCGCATTTATACAGAAGTAATCCATACCTCTTAGTTTGCCTTGCATTTCTCTTGGGTGTGATATCTGCTGTTTCAGAATTACTTTTTATTATTATGCTTATAAATCTGCTGTTAGTGCTTTGCCATTTTACTTTTTTTCTTTTGCGCTCTTCGATAATACCAAAAGCTATGTGAAATGAACTGGACTAATTTTGATTGTCTGATAGGATTTGAGAAAAACTTTCCAAATATTCCTAATTGGCTCAGATTTTACTATGTTTCCTGTCCCAGCTGAATTATGTGGCTTACATGTGGATTGAAGCATGTGCATAGGGTGGTGCACAAGGCACCTCTACAACTTCACCCATCTCTGCTCCTGTGTCAGGCCACCTGCTGCAGAGTCCTTCTTGTGCGGCTTTCTCGCCTACTACTCTCCCAGACGGTCTTTGGTGCTTTGCCCTCCAGAAATAGCAGTGCATCCAAACTTCTGCTGCCAATTAGACCTCGTGCTGAAATTCCCTCCATCAGTCTTTGCACCTTTCTCTTCTCTAAGTTTCTTTTAAAAATCTATTTCTTGGCTAACATTTAGTCATCCCTCCAAAGAGCTACTCTTCAGCACAGCATCATATTTTGTTTGAAATTGCTTCTAGAAAATGCCTTGGGGTGTTCTGCTGGGGCAAAAGCTGGAGATAAGCATAAGATGTGTCTGAAGGTCAGCCATACTTCCTGCTCCAGCTCCTGCTCTTGCTCCTGGTCACTGTCAACACACTGCCAACAATGTGCTAGTGTGAATATCAGCTACAGGTAGAATTAGACTTGATACTATATCTCTACAGAATCAAAGCATACATTATCCAGATTGACAAGGCTCACTCATGAATAATGGTTACATCGGTAATATACCTAATGGTAGCATGCTTCCCTTGAGCTTATATCTTTGGAAATGGGGAGGAGGAAGTGGAGAAAATGGAGAAAAAAATTAGCAGGAAAGTTACATAGAAGCTGCAAATATCACAGATTACTTTGCCTTAACAGCTGTTACTAATGTTAGTTTTATTCATTCAACATCTTTAATTAAAAGTTGCCATTCTGGGGAGAAAGATTCCACCACTAGTTGTTCAGAGGATTAAATCAGTTAATACAGTCTACCCATTTTTTGGCCAAAAAGAAAAATTAATCCACTATTTATAGTGTCCCGGTGTGGTCTGTGATCAGCTGATAACCAATTCCAAAGGCCTGATTGAATTTCAAAACTTTGACTTGATTGCCATGATTGGGGTCAAAATGGTGTTTGTATTTCGGCTAAGGTTCAAACCATAAAGAACCAAATGAGATCAGTGACAAAAGGAAACATCTCTGCAGGTATTCAGTGTTTATGGTGCTACCTCAAGCAGGCACCAAAACTGACGTTGCACATCCATGTATCAAAACCCAAAGTTCATTTGATAGCCACTCTTCTTAATAATGTCACAATATTAAATGTAAAAGGAATCATTTGGTCCTAATTACTGTGCAATGGATGAGATTATTCTTTAATGTAATTGCCCAATAGTTTATATATCATGACTTAGGATAGCCAGAACAAGAACCAGGCATTAATATTACCTAGAATAATCAACCAGGGAACAAAACAGAATATTTTGAAAAAATAGATCTGTCTGTGTCTATAGAGGAAGAAAACATACATATTCTGAAATTACTCTCTCTCTCTTCTGCCCCTCCCATCAGGCAGAAGGTACAAAAGCCTGAAAGCATGTACTACCACGCTGTTATAAGACTATTGAATGTTTCCCTAGTACCATAAGATGGACTCTTGACCTCACAATCTATCTTGTTGTGACCTTGCACCCTACTGTCTACCTGCACTGCACTTTCTCAGTACTGTAACACTTTATTCTGCACTCTGTTACTGTTTTACCCTGTACTACCTCAATGTGCTGTTGTAATGAATTAATTTATATAGACAGTACCGCAAGACACATTTTTCACTCTACCTGGTATATGAGACAATAATAAACCAATTTATCAATTTACCAATTTACTTTGATTTGGATAGTTGCCTACCAATAGGTTTCCATATTTTAAAGAAACTGAAGTGAAAAAAGTTGATTCCAAAATATAAAAGTCACGGAACAGCCACTAAAGGAGAACGGGGGAAACATGCATTTGCACAACAGCCTGATAAATTATAGGTTAAGGCCTAAAGTCATACACATAAACAGTGAGTTTCTAATCTCTGAGTTGGCTAATGGGAGGAGCAATCAAATGACGATAAACCACTTCCACAGAAAATAAGTCAGATGGCGTGATAAGATGAACTTCTCTGTGCACCTGCTGTCTGGCAGAAAATGAAAATGTTTTTAAGTTGGTGGCGGAGCCCTGGGAGAGACAGAAACCTCAGTGTTCTTTATCCTGCACCTGTATGCTGCCTGTCCTCTCTGGATGGCCAAGTTCTCTGCACCTCTGACCTCTGTACCCGCAATGTAGAGGGGATTTTATTTTCTTTACTTACAACTCCAGCTACTGATGGCACACTACTAATGTTAAAATAGTCAAATTTATAGGGACTGAGAGCAGGAAGTGAAGAGAATAAAAAAGAGAGAATAGTATATTTGAAAAGGGTAAAGTCTTATTTAAAAAAGCACTGGAAGTCCTACTGAAAGATGAAGAATTTTTAAGATAATAATCCTCTTAAGCCTTTATAACATTTAAAATTCCCAGTAAATTCTGTCATTGCTTATGATTCTGCTTATAATGGCAAGACAGTAAGTGGGTCCAAAAGATCCTAGACTTTATTTCCAGCCTGATTTGAATTGGTCAGCCCCTTTGGGAATGACACTACCACTGGCTTGCGCTTCTCAAGTTTAAAAGATCAAGTTTAAAAAATCAGCTTCTGTATGTTCCTGACACCAGTGACACTGAAAATCAAGTGGTAAAAGACCAGAGCCTCACACCCAAGGTATCTAACTTCAGGACATTTATATCATAGAAGTACAAATTTCTGAATAACAATTGAGAAGCTCTACAGCAGTTGCATTTGTGGACTCGATGAAAGCTAATACAATCCAAATATTTAAATCAGGAGTGAAATATAAATTAAGATACTACTTTAACAACTTTAAATGGGGAATTTAATCGAGGCAACATTTACAAGCATAATTACAGTTCTTCTAGTGGCCCTAGAGTCTATAATGGAATAGGTAGTGTAGTTGGAGGTCTCCTTGTCCAGGTCTGATCTGATTGTTAGGAGACTTGCAATAATGTTGATGATGCCCAAGGTTACTTCCTCCCACAGTATCTTATGTCTTATGACTCTTTAGTCAGAGATCATGATGGAGGAGTCTGGCACAGTGTCTGTAACTCTAAAAATATAAGAAATAAAAGCAGGAGGTGGCCAATTTACATCAGTGCTACTTATCTGCTCTAACCCCATATTGCATGATTCCCTCCATATCTAAAAATCTATTATCCCTGTGTTTAAAATACTCAGCAACTGAGCTACCACAGCCCTCTTGATGGAACGTCTCAAAGAATCACTACCCTCTGGGTGATGAAATTTCTTCTCATCTCAGTCTTGAATGGCCAGTCCTTTATTCTGAGATTGTGACTGATAGTCCTAGACACCTCATCCAAAGGAAACATTTATGCTGCTAAAATCTATAGAAGTTTTTTACATTGAAAAAAGTCACCCCTTATTGTTCTAGACTCTGGAGGATGTAGGGCCAGTCTGATTAATCCCTCCTTATATGAGAAACCAACCTTGCCAGGGATCCAACTGCACACACTTTATGGAAAGTATATCCTATCTTAGGTTGGGAGACCAGATCTGTACACAATATCCCAGATGCATTCTCACCAAGACCCAATGGAAAAAGGCATCTCTGCACTTCTGCTCAAATCCTCTTGCAATGAAGGCCAGCATACTGTTTGCCTTCTTGTGTCAGGAACTAATTTTCAGTGATGCATGTACAAAGACATCTGGTTTGCAATGAGCACCAACACATTTCAATTTCACATGATTTATTCCTATTTCTTCTACCAAAGTGGTTGACCTCACATTTTTCCACATCATATTCTGTTTGCTATCACTATCTCCTCATCCATTCACTTAGTCATTCCTTCACTACCTACCCACAACCCGCCCCCCCAGCCCCCAAGACTCTCTGAATCCTTTGCCATATCTGATGGTGTGGTCAATCTGCTTTATCCTGTCTCCTATTCATCATAGTGGTCATAATAAAAAAGAATGAGTTATCAAGCCACTTCAGTGGGCAGTAAAGAGTCAACCTCACCTGGGGTTACATAAAAGACAATTTCTTCTTTATATCCCAGATTACTGACTAAATTCACTACCAGTACACAGCAGCTGCAGTGTATGTTATATATAAGATGCACTGTTATAATAGTTAGCACTTATGTAACTCTTACAGAAACTCTAGCACCAAAAAGGTAAAGGGCAAAGAGGACATGCTCCCCTCCAAGTTACACATCATCTGCACTTGGAACTAAATGCCCTTTTTGTCAGTGAGTTGAAATTCTGGATCTCCCTCCCTAGTGGCTTTGTAGCAATTCTCCATCAGTAGGGCTATAGTATTTCAATGAAGTGTCTTACCAACAGCCTTTCATGGGCAATTGAGTTTGGGCAATAGATGTTAGCCTTGCTTGCTATGCTCAGATCCTGAGAAGTGAATAAATAAAACTGGTTCAAATTGGTAGCTAATTGTGGATTAGTTTTGTAATGAGCTTACTGGGACTGTTCCCGAAGAAGATAAGGTAAGATATTTATTTATTAGTCACATGTACATTGAAACTCACAGTGAAATGCACCTTTTTGTATTACTGAGAATGTGTTGGGGGCAGCCCGCAAGCGTCACCACTCTTCCAGCGCCAACATAGCACGCCCACAGCTCCTAAACTGTACATCTTTGGAATGTGGGAGGACCCTGGAACACCCAGAAGAAACTCATGCAGACACATGAGGAGAACATACAAACTCCTTACAGACGGTGGCAGGAAATGAACCCGGGTCGCTGGCACTGTAATAGCGTTATGCTAAAGTCTGTCATTACTCACATGAGAATCTTGCATTTGAATTTGGAGGAATAGTCATAAATAATGTTTTCATGATAGAGGATTAACTTTAACTATATCAATAATAAGAGATTTCCATTAAATGATCTATCAAATTTATATAATTTTTATTCCTTTGAAAGTTTCTCTGATTCTTTCTGCTCAGTTTATGAATAAGTGGAACATTAAGAGAACAAAACTATACCTCCTACCAGTTTTGCTATATTTAGCAATCCATATCCTGACCGGTAGTGCTAATGTGTGATATCTATAATCCTAATAAAATCTTTACAGTTTTGTATCTAAAAATATACCATCCGTTTTATAGGATACCTTGTTAAAAACTAGCATAAACATTCATAAAGATAATAAAACTAATTTTACAAGCCACAATATAACAAATTCACTAGTCAAGAATGGATAACATGGCTAAAGTGGTGTGTTGATGTTAAGACATATTAAGAAAAACTGAAGTCCAGAGGCACATACAGGACTAATACCATATATTACATTAGACATGAGAATAAGGAAGAACTCAAGCTGAAATCCGTAGTGGCATGGTAGCACAACTAGTTGAAATGTTGCTTCACAGCTCCAGCAACCTGGGTTCAATTCTGACCTCTAGTACTAACTGTGTGAAGTTTGTACAGTCTCCCCGTGACTGTGTGGATTTCCCCAGATGTTCTGGGTCCTACCACATCCCAAAGACATGTGGTTTACTAGAATAAACTAGTAATTTATTGCCACACTAAATTGCTCCAGATTTGTGTTAGTAAGCATCGGAATCTGAGGAGAGTTGATGGAATAAAAATTGAGATTAGTGTAGGATTAGTGTAAATTGATGTTTGGCATGGACTTGGTAGGCCAAAGGCCTATTTCTGTGTTGTATGACTGTGGCTCTAACAGTGATTTCAATCATTCTCAGGAACTTTTGTTGCACTGTGACACAATGGGAATGATGCACATTTTAAAAGAAAAATGGATATTCATTATCACATTTTCATATCGGCAGTCCCTTGGGATCAAGGATGACTTGCTTACACTCCAGTTTTGTGATTTTCTTGCGCAAAATACTCTGTCTGATGCTGGTTCAATATAAGTTTCAAATTCAGTCTGTAGGTGAGATGGCCAGAGTTCCCCTCATGTCCTTTATGATATTCCTTTACACAGGGGAATAGTTTTGCTTTTATTTTTATGAATTATATGATCTAAATGGCAATGTTATTAACAAAGATTAGGATAGCATTCATTGCATTCTGTTTCATAAGTGTTAAAAACTGACAGTAATAGAACTACATCCATCAGCAACAAGTACCATTCTTTCAAATAATTTTATGATTAAATGTTTAATTTTTATTTTCATCTTTAAGTTATATTATTTTTTATAAGGAGAGAATGAAGAAAGGAAACATTTTTAAGATAGAAACTAAAGTGGCTGTGATGCTAATATGAAGGTCAGAATCAGAATCAATTTTATTGTCACTTCCATATACACAGTCAGCATACATGGGAGCGGGACACTGTACTCCACAGATCAAGGTGCAATACACATTAAGAAAAAGAAGAGAAAGAAAACACAAGACAAAAAAAAAAGCCTTAAAAAAACTCGAACAAAAGCAGCTCAAAATGAACGTGCTGATACAGTGGGTGTCCATAGATATGCACAGAGGCTGCCTCCGCGGGTCTTGCCAGAGAGAGATATCATTCTGTCGGCTCTGTAAAGTGTCTGAGATGTTGTCATTCAGCCGAAGTCTCTTATCTCGCGCCAAGAGGTCCTCTGTAATCTTTGGTCCGCCGGTACAGCGTGGCCTCCCCAAAGGCACTGCGGCCCAGCACCCACACTGGGATGTGATGTAACTCCTTGGCCTCGCCCGCCTCCAGCTCTGCCACCCGGCCCGCCTCGTCGCCCTGCTCCAAGCCCAGTGAACCCAAGCACTGCCCGAGCTCCCGCAGCACCATCGCACCCGGGCGGCCTCCCCTCCACCTGCAGTCCGAGGCCCGACCGCGCTCACTCGAGCGGTGGATGTTGTCTTCTCCAGGGCCGAGCTATCGGCGGACATCAGCGAGGCGTCCGCTTCGTCCACTTTGATGCTGCCTCGACGAGCTACTGATACCATAAGCGGCATCACAAACACAAAACACAAGACACAAAACACAAATTGAAACACACTCGATCAGGGAGAGGCTGCTGCAATTGTGTGCACCGCCATCTTCCCCTCTTTCAAGTCAGAATTCAGCAAAGTTTTATAGATTTGCATTTTTATTTATGCTTTACATTTGTAAATCATATAACATGGAAGATTTCATCTTCGTTATAGTACTATTTAAAATATATTTTGGAAGATACCTTCATCTTGTAATGGTGGGTTACTGAATCCTACCAGGAGAGGTGGAGAATTTAAATTCAGCTAAGTAGATAAATCAGGAGTGTGAAGGAAAAAGTCATTTTCTGTCATAACAACCATAAAAGTGTTGACTGTTTCATAAATCCATTGATGCACTAATGTCTTTTGCGAAAGGAAATGTCTCATCCATGTCTGATCTAGTCTACTTGTGACTCTTTTGACTGACTGTTAACTGTCACCTCATTTTGGAAGGCAATTATGAATGAACAATAAAGCCTGGAATTGGAATAATGTACACATCCCATAAATAAGTAATAAATAATCCTCATTACAATGTTTATGATCAATCTGTAATAACGTCAATGTCCTCTACTATCATCAGACATAATTTTTTGAGGGTATGCATTGCCCCCATTTTCTCGTTGGTTTGCAGGAGAGACAACCACCTCTCTTTTTTGCCAACTGTTGCTAACATCTGCTGCAGGTGAATGGGCTAGGAAGTGAAACAACCCTTTGTTCAACCTGTCTGATCCAGGCCATCTGCCTGGTTACTAACAAGCCATTGAGATAAGGTGCCTTTCCGGCATTGTCGATACTTCCATCTTTTGCAAAGTTTGCCCAAACTCACCACCCACTCCATCAAAGCTATTAGACACTTAAAAGCTTTTTCTAGCAGTGTGAAATTTATCAAGTCCTGTATACATTCTAACAGTATAGACATTTTGAAACTATTTGCAAACCTTGTTTACGATGAGCATTCTCTCTTTGCTTAAAATAGCAGATGTTCTAAAACTTAGCATGTACTATACTAAGAAATATTAGCTCATTTTTACTGTGAAACTGATGATAAGCAAGTATTAAATAACAAGGGAAATTTTATTTTACTTCTGTCTCTCTCCTCCTACCACCTCTGCCAACTTCACTGCTTTCAGAAATATTCACAAAACATTATTTTCTGTTCTCCATCCTTCCTCTTCATCCCTTTTCTTTCTTTTTCAATATTTTTATTAATTTCAAATAAGAAATACAAAATGCATGAAACAGAGGAAAAAAAGTATTACAAAATAGAATATATTGAATCACACTAGAAGTCACAATGCTTCATATTGATAAACATTAAAAAATCAATTGATATTGATAAATTGGAATAATTTTATTATATAAATAAACCATTACCAAAACCAAAGCTGTTTAATAACATCATAAAGACATAGTAGTATTGGCCAATATCTGTGCAGTGAGCACCAAAT
>JARFYF010000052.1:61189053-61200318 GCA_030265395.1 Rhina ancylostomus
AAAACATTCTCAATGGTGCCCCACTCCTTATGAGCTCGCTCGTCTAGTCTCTTACGGCACCAAAACAGATATGGCCAAAACATATTAAACAATCCCATGTAGTTGGAAATACAGTTGTTCTCTCTCGACTTCTTTGCTCTGCAAACTTCAATTTGTTGACAATCTCCTTCCCTCCACATCTTATTCTTCCCTTACTGTTGCTAGCAGGTGCATTAACTTCCTAAAGGGTCATTGGCGTTAAACGTTATTCAAGCAGAACATTTTGGAAACAGTCAGCAGCTCAGGCAGCATCCGTGAAAAGAAAAACAGCGTTAACGTCTTGGGTCTTTGAGAAAAACACAGAAAACTTTTCCAACATCGGCACATTTATTTTCCATCTGAAACGTGAACCCCACCACCCTCTCCACAGGGCTGCACGACTTGCAGCGTTTTCCGTTTCAATTCTCGGGATCTTTGTCGGTGCAGAGGTCGCCCTGACTGACCTGGGTTGCAGCAGCGGAGAAAGAAACAGATTCAGCCTTTCGGGTCAATGACCTTTCATCGGAAAGTGGCCTTTGCTTTCAAATGTCCAGTAAATCCCAGAGACCCCCGGACAACTGGACGATCTTCCCTCTCCACGCCTCCTCACACAGGCGGCAAATTGGAATTGGGTATACGTCATCAGTGACGTAGACGAAGACTGAAACTACAATTCCCACCATGCAACATTTTTTAAAACCAGCGCCCATGCGCAGTAAAACGATGCCGCGTGTCCGATGGGCATGCGCAGTGGTGTTAAGTTGGTGGTGCTGGAAATAGAACTGGATGGAGTGGCAGGTGGCCGGCTTGGCGACGTTGTCGTTGTAGGGTCGCGGAGGGAGGGCATGGAGCCAGCTTGGCGGCAGGCTGGTCGAGGCCGGGGGCGAGGACGTGGGAGAGGTAAAACAAACGTCGTTCAAGTGCCTGGGTCCGGAGGACAAGCTCAGGCCGGCGGTGGAGATGCCAGGCCCGCGAATGGAAGGGGCTCCAGTCTCAGCACCGCCGCCATCACCGGGTCAAGGAGTCAGCCTGATGCAAGTAATGGTAAATAATCCCGTGCAGTGGAGAGCGGGCACGGAAATTGGTGGAGTTGCGCATATGGAGGAAGGTTGTCAAAGGATAGAGCAGGATATAGATCAATTGCAGTTATGGGTGGAGAAATGGCAGATGGAGTTTAATCTGGATAAGTGTGAGGTGTTGCACTTTGGGGATGTATATAGTAAGTAGCAGGACCATTGGAAGCATGGCTATACAAAGGGATCTTGGGGTGCAAGTCTGTGGCTCCCTGAAAGTGGCAACACAAGTGGAGAGGATGGTAAAGAAGGCATAAGGCATGCTTGCTTTTTGGTTGGGCCATTAAGTTAGAAATTAGGAAGTCAGTTGTAGTTGTATAATGCTTCGGTTAAGACAAATCTGGTGTAGAGAAACAAAGGACTGCAGATGCTGGAATCTAGATGAGAATCTATGATGCTGGAGGAACTCAGCAGGCCAGGCAGCATCTGTGGAGAATAGCAGGTGGTCAATGTTTAGGGTCAGGCCCCTTGTATAGTTCTGGTTACTACACTTTAGGAAAGATGTGGAGGCTTTGGAGAAGGTCTAGAAGAGGTTCACCAGGATGTTGCTTGGATTGGAGAGTATCAGCTCTAAAGAGACGTTAGACAAACTTGGATTGTTTTCTCTGGAGTGTTGGAAGCTGAGGGGTGACTGAACAGAACTATATAAAATTAAGAGAAGTACAGATAGGGTAGATAGTGTCTTTTTCCCCGGATGGAAATGTCAAATACTAGATGGTATTAAGCTGAGAGGGGAAAGTTGAAAGTAGATTTGTGAGGCAAATTCTTTTTAGACAGTGGTAGGTGCCTAGAACATGTCACTGGGGGAGGTGATGGAAGCAGATAGAATTGCAAAGTTTAAGAGTCATTTAGACAGGCACGTGAACAGGCAGGGAATAGAGAGAGATGGACTATGTGCAGCAAGTGGGATTAGTTTAGATTAGCATCATGGTTGGTGCAGACGTGGTGGACCAAAGGGCTTGATTCTTTGCATTTTTCTCTGTTCGATGAAAACTAATGTCTTTGTAGGCATGTAGGCATGTAAAAGGTTGTTAACTGATTTTCCCAGTATAACAGTGAAGGACTGCCATCTAAATTTACCTTGAACTTTTGATGCTAATTTCAGTTCTTTCTGCTAAATGATTGTGGGATGAGGGATTGCAGAAATGTGGTGGACCAGAGAAGCTGTGTACTTGGAACAGGGAAGTTGGGTGGATATTTGATAGAAGCATTTAAAATCATGAATTGTTAAGTAGAGAAAATAAAGGTAAACTGTTGCCAGTGGTCAAAGGAAGGATAATCTGAAATAACAGATTTAAATTGATCAGCAAAAGGAGGTGATGGGAAGAAAAATGTATAATGAGCAGTAAAGATAGAAAATTTATGACTCATTTGGTCTATTGTGCCAATGCCAGTTATCCTATCCTCATCTTCCAGTATAAGGCCTGTAATTGCATTACACAGCTTTAGAGGTACACATGCAAGTACTTTTTAAATGTAATAAAGGTTTCTGCATCTATCAATGCTTTGGTCATTGAAATCACGATTACCCAATGGATGAAAATTTTCTTCCTCATCTTCTTCCTTCTACTGATTTACTCTCAATCTATGAGAGAGAAACCAAACATAGAAATGTAGGAAAAGAAACTGAAGTGCGGAACTAACAGGATTGCTTTTCAGAAGAGCTAGTGTGGGATTTGTCGGCTGAATTGTCTGTTCCAGACATCTGAAAATGAAAACTCACATCGTGGGGTGGAAGAGAATGCTGGACCCCGAGAAGGATGATCAAAAAGGGTTTTTAAAATCTGTGAATTTCAAGACCTTGTGATTAGAGTCTGTTGCTGTAACCAGCTGCAGCCCTACAAGCCTCTGAAAAATTTCCCTCCACCAAATATAGTCTCTTGCACTTTGATTTTATTTGCTCCACTAATGGTGATTTTGCCTTAAGAACACAAAAAACACAGAAGTAAAAATAGGCCGCTAGGCTCTTCGTGCTTGGTCAGTCTTTCAATAAGCTCATGGCTGATCTTGGTACAGTGCCACTTTCCTGCATATTAGTTTTATATGGATTTCTCGATTTCCATAATATCCACAATTTAACCTATTTAGTCCATCAGAATTTTGCATGATTCAATAAAATTCTCTCATCCTTAAAAACTTAAGGGAATGTAGGCCCAGTCATCTTGATCTCAGGAATCAATCTGATAAGCCTTTATTGTACCCCCATGAAGTACTTTTTGTTTTTAGTTCAGATTCCCAGCATGTGTAGTTCATTGAGTTTCTATTGTATGCCCTTACTTTTGATCTAATATCTTTAAAGTCTGTTGTTAGTTACATTTTCTGTTCGGTACCCTTATACAGCACAGAACCAGGGTCTTTGGCCCACATGTCCATGCCCACCCTTGTAAAGGGAAATATGTTATAAACTGTGTGTTATATCTTTAAATTTTAGTTGTTTCTTGTTTACTGGTATCTTTTAATATGGTTTACTAATCTAACACAACCAACTCAAACTCAGTCCTCAAGTGTTTGTTGCATTATTCAGACGTAAGACCCTAAATTCAGGTCGAACTAAATCACTTCATTTTAAAATGAGAGAGCTTCATATTGTAATCATTGTTTCCCCAAAAGGCCCAGTAACTATTAATTCATCAATTAACCCTATCTCAATACTAGAGCTAAAGAAAGCTGTTCACTTTTTGGATCCTCAACACGCTGATCTTAAAAAGAATTCTGCAAACATTCCTTGAAATCGTCCTTCACGGAATTGTTTTCTCTGTCTATATGTTGATTAAAGTCTCCCATGATTATTTCTGCCTTTGGTACTTGCCCTTCTAATTTATCGTATCCCCTCCATTGACACTACTGTTGGGGGGTCTATATCTTGCATCAATGAATGTTTTGTGCCCTTTGCTTCACTTAAACGTATTCTACTTTTTTTAATTTCTTGCACTAAATTTCTTACTCTACTGTCTTTATCCCTTAATTTAAAAATGGGGCCAGCCCAGCTTTTTTCTATTTACCTATTTCCTCTAAAAATTAAATGTCCTGGAATATTTAACTCCTAATGTTGGTCACTATGTAATAGTTAATTCCAAGATAAATATATTTTGAAAATGAAAATAAATTTGCTGCTTGCTCACTGAAGTCTAAAATGTTTTCAGAGATAACATGCAGCAGCAGATTTAGCCAAGATCTGAGAGGAAGGTGCCAAGGATGTTTTAATGAGGGGTTATGAATAGGGAACTTGGTTGATTTCCATCAGACCAAAGCTAAGAGAAGATGGGGTCTGAAGTTTTGTTTTCTGTTGCCTGTCTTAGAGTCAAACAGCAAAAAAAACCCTACAGCTCACACTATCAAGTACTCATCTATACTAATCTCATTTTCCAGTGTTTGACCCATGGCCTTCTATACTTCAGCATTTCAAGTGCTCATCTAAATTCTTAAATGTCACAAGAATTTCTGTAGTGTGCTTCAGATTCCAACCGCTCTCTGGGTGAAAATTCTTCCTGCGATCCCTTCAAAACTTCCTTAAACCTGTGCCCTTTGGTTTTAGATGAGCATGTCATGGGGAAGAGTTGCTTGCTATGTACCCTATGTCCCTTGTGATTTTGTATACCTGTATCAGGGCCACCTTAGCTCCAGTGAAAACAAACTCATCTTATTCCAGTGGCTCTTCATAATTGAAACATTCTGTCATAGATAACATTTTGAACACTCTCCTGTGCAGCCATGTCCTTTATATAATTTGGTGACCTGAATTATACACAGTTTCTAGCAGTGGCTGAACCGATGTTTTATAATGTACCATAACTTCCCAGCTCATGTGCTTACGTCCTGGGTATTGAAGACAAGTGTCCTATTTGCCACTTTTACTATTGTATCTACCTGAGCTGCCAGCTTCTGGATCCTTGAACTTGTTCACCAAGGTCCCTCTGTTCCTCAATACTACTTAGGGCCTACGATTCATTGTGCAGATCCTAGCCTTATCCTAGTTCTCCCAAAGTGCATCACCCCACACTTAAATTTCATCTGCCATTTCTCTGCCCTTCTTACCAGACATCAATATTGTACTGCAGCCTGAGATTCTCCTTATTATTAAAAATGCTGCCAATTTTTGTGTCATCTGCAAACTTGCTATTCATAATTCTTAGACGTCCAAATTTTGAAGTAAATGACTAACAGAGTTCTTGCACCAAGCCTTGTGGTATACCACTGATCACACACTTCCAATCTCAAAATCAACCTGCTGCCATCTCTCTCTGCCTCCCTATTACCGAGCCAATTGTAGATCTAATTTGCTAACTTTCCTTTGATCCAATCGGCTCATCCAATTTGACAACTTTCCTTGGATCCCATAGGCTGTAACCTTTCCTGTGTCTCCCATGTCAAAGGCCTTGCTGATGTCCATGTGGACTACAACAAAACGTTATGTTTGTGAACACACTTGGTTACCTTTTGGAAAGATTAAATCAAATTGGTCAGACAGCACCTTCTCACCCCACCCCCCAGCAAAACCATGCTGAACATCTTTGATTAATCCTTGCCTTTCCAGGTGTAGATTAATCCTGTCTCTCAGATTTTTTTTCCAATAGCTTTCCTCCCACTGACATTACTCACCAGTCTATAATTCCATACATTCCTTCTTGAATAAAAGTACCACATTTGTGTTTCTCCAGTCATCTTGCACCTTGCCTGTGGCCAGTAAAAATTAAAAATCTGTCGGGCCCAGCAGTTTCCTCTCTTACCTCCCATAGCAGCCTAGGAATTTATTCATCATTAAGCTCTCGATGGCATCCAATACCTCCTTTTTAATGGTAAATTGTTCTCGAATTCCAGCATTTGTCTCCTTGAACTCTTCAACAACTGTCCTTCTCCTTTGTGAATACCAATGAGAAGTATTCATTTTAGACCTCACTTTCGTCTTCTGGCTTCACATCTTCCCACTTGGTCCATAATAGGCCCTACTCTTTCCATGATTATCCTGTTGCCCTTAACAGATGTTTAAAACACTTCATGACTTTCCTTAACCGTGTCTGCTAGCGATATTTTGGCTCTTCTTTGTTCTCCTAATTTCCTTTTTAAGTACCTTTTTTTTCCCCATACTTTTGACAGTCTGTGCTTCCTGTTTGTTTCATCCAAACCTTGCTATCTCTTGACATCCAGGATTCATTGAACTTGCTGAACTTGCCTTTCGCAATAATTCTGTTCTTATTTTGTATTGCAAAGCTATAACCTTTGTAAATGTTTGTGAAATCACCTGTGGTTTTTCTTGAATTAAGTGTATCATAAGAAGAGGGAATGGAAGCTTACAGTTCATATGACTGATGCAACTGCTTGTAATTTAGTTTGTAGTAATAATAATATAAATATTTCCAATAGAGTTATTGTCACAGAAAAAATTTGAAGAAATCTGTAAGGCCAATCAAGCTGCAGTTCAAAGGTTTGCCGACGAAGACACTTCCTCAGAAGAAGAAGATGGAGCAGAAGATTTTGAGACCCAGCGAGGGAAAATTGTTGCATCAACGTTTAATACATATTCAGATCACATAGGTAACATGAAACAAATTTACTTAAATAATGATGCTTAATGTGTAGCACATGATAATATGGATTTTAAATTATGAATCTGCATACTATTAGCTAGAAACTTTATGAATTCTGAAACAATATAGTATGAGATTTTGTTACAAACGAATAAATGTACCTTGCCCATCTTATGATCTTATAAATGCAATGCAGTCAAAATACTCACAGGTACATGCCTTCTGTACTTTGGGGAGGGAGAAGACATCCATTCAGGCTGGGTGCTGGGAGTTTGGGTGCAGGGAGTCTGGTGCAAACTCCTGCCCTCCCTATTGCTAAGAGCTGCTCTGCTGGGAGCTTGGTACTAATTCTTGCCCTTTGCTGGCACTTTTACAGCAAACAATCACCCATGGCTCAGTCTGAAGAGTTAGCCTGTGAGGGCTGGTTTTGGATGAGCCAGAGTAAGCAGTACAGCTATTCAGTGCTGAGACGTGGGACTTGGTTCACACTGAAGAGTGTGGGCTATTGCTGGGGACCGGCAAGATCTCCTCTGTACATTGGAAGACAGCCTAGATCTTGCAGTCTCTCTTATCGCTTACTGGTGGATACGTTGGAAGCTGTTGTCTTTGGCTCCATAGCTTTCTCTTGCTCAGATTTTTCTGTGGGATGAGCTCAACAGCGGTTACTGACCTTTGAGATTGTTACCGTAGAGAAATCTCAGGGTTGGGGAGAGCTTTACAGACGGGCAAAGAGAGGAGGAAGCAGTAGCTTCCCTCGCCTCCAACAGAAAGTGATGGGAGAGACCATGGGATCCTGGTGGTATGTTATAACATGGACAAGGTGCTGCCAGTTCCCCAGCAATAGCCACCAGTAATCATGTCACCCTGACACCCACATCTTAGAAAGGAGCGGTTGCATCACTTGCCCTGCCCTGCTCAACACTAGTGCTTATAAACGACCTCTCCACATTGAGTTGCAGGCAATTCTCTGCTGTAAGTGCATCGGTAGAGGGCAGGGATTCACACGAGGATCGGGACTTCCAGGTTTGTGGCACATCAATACTGTCAGTAATGCATCTCTCTATACATACTGCTATAACTACCCCTTTGTAATCATTTCAAAGTCAAAGTCGAGTTTGTTGCCATATGCACAAGTACATGTATGTACAGGTGCAGTGAAAAACTTACTTGCAGCATCATCAGAGGTGCATAGCATCATATCAGCACCATTCACAAGAAGAACATAAACATAAATTATACACAATTTTTACAAGAAAGAAGACAATTAGAACAAAAGAAAAACAAAGTCCATTTTAGTGCAAAGTGATCAAAGTGGTCATAGTGTTGCTAAACTCCAGCAATTAGGGTTCTGCCAGTTAGTTCAAGAACTGAATGGTTGAAGGGAAGTAGCTGTTCTTGAACCTGGTGGTGTGGGATTTCAAGCCTCTGTACCTCATGCTCGATGGTAGCTGTGAGAAGATGACATGGCCCAGATGGTGGGAATCTTTGATGATGGATGTTGCCCTCTTGAGGGAGTACCTCCTATAGATACCACTGATGGTGGGGAGGGATGTGCCTGTGATATATTGGGCAGAATCCACTACTGTACAGCTTCTTGCATTCCTGTGCATTCGAATTGCCATACCAGACCATGATGCAACTAGTCAGGATTCTTTCAACAGTACACCTGAAGAAGTTTGCTAGTGTTTGGTGACAAGATGAACCTCCTTTTTTAAAAAAATAAAGGTAAAGACACTGGTGCGCTCTCCTTATGATTGCATCCATATGCTGGGCCCAGGACAGGTCATCCGATATGTTAATGCCCATGAATTTAAAGCTGTTGACTCTCTCCACTGCCAGTCCCCCAATGTAGACTGGCCCAGGTTTGCCCTCCTTCGCCTTTCTGAAGTCAACAGTCAACTCTTTAGTTTTGCTGACGTTGAATTAAGAGGTTGTTGTTGCAGCACCACTTAACCAGGTGTCCTATCTCCCTCCAGTAGGCTGACTCATCCCCAGCTGTGAATCATCCAACAACAGTAGTGTCATTGGCAAATTTGAAAATGGCATTGGAGCTTTGTTTAGCAACACAGTCGTGTGTATAAAGGGTAGAGCAGAGGCTTAGCACGCCTGGAGGTGCACCTGTGTGGATGACCAGCGAGGTGTTGTTGTTACCAGTCTTCACTGATTGGGGTCTGCTGATGAGGAAGTCAAGTATCCAGTTGCAGAGAGAGGTAGAGAGGTACAGAGGCCCAGGTCTTGAAGCATGATGATGAGTTTATATGGGATGATTGAGTTGAATGCTGAGCTGTAGTCAATAAACAGCAGCCTGACAAATGAGTTCCTGTTGCCCAGATGGTCCAGAACAGAGTGAAGAACCAGAGAAATTGCACCTAATGTTGATCTGTTGTGGCAGTAGGTGAATTGGAGCTGATCCAGGTCACCTCTGTGGCAGGAGTTAATTCGCACCATAACCAACCTCTCGAAGCACTTTATTACGGTTGACATAAGCACTACTGTAGTCATTGAGGCAGGAGACCACTCTCTTCTTGGGCACCAGGAGGTTGACTATATCAGTTAATGCTCCAGCCAGTTGGTCCACACAGATCTTTAGTACTCAGACAGGTATGCCATCTGGACCAGACATCTTTCGTGAATTCATCCTTTTGAAGGATGTCCGTATGTCTTCCAATAATGTTCTTGTTCCTGGAAAGATACTGTGAGAGCTAAACAAGACACCAGGTTATCAGTACATATCATTGATATATCAGTATATAATACTGATATATTGATTCCTCCAAATTGGAAAGTTTTCATTTTTATTTCTTTAACTACAATTATAATGTTGGTATAAATACATATTTGTTTTATAAGGACACTGCAGCTACAATGTGAAAGCGTCTGAATTTAGTCAGGAGAAAACCTGACAATAAAGGGAAGTGCAATGCACTTCCAGAGTGGACAGTAAACTTTCACACTACTATGAAGGCAATGTCTGGTCTGATTTTAAAGTCTTGAAACTTACATTTAGCTCTTGGAATTGGGCAGCTGACAGGCCTCCAATTTCCTGCTAGACAAGAGTAACAGCTAACCTTCAGACTTTGTGTTATAATGGGTGTCAGTCAACAGTTTCAAAAGAACAGATCACACTGACCATCTTACAAATTTTTCTGAGGAACTAAGGTTTCCATTGGATATAGGATACTAACCTTAGACTTCCAGAAAGCCTCAAGTAGAATTCATGTGAAAGTCAGGTTCACGAGTAAAAGACACTGGGTATCCTAAGTTAAACCCAGATATGAATAAAGAACTGAATGAATGAATGTTGGCAATATTTACAGTTAAATATATTGAATGGTGTGGCTAGGAATGGAATTGAACCCCACGTTTCACATCATATAGATGCTGACTGCAGTACATGAAAATTTGTTGTATTTGCACAAGTTACCAAATTATCAGGCTGCAGCATGATGAAGGAGCAAAGAATCTGCAAAATGGGGTAGACAATGTTTGTCACTGAACTTCAGATATAATCATATCTAGGTAGATGAAAGTTCTTGTGCATTGGCAAAAAATGCAAATACCTATTTAAAATAAAAATCTGCCAGACTTGCTCTTCCGCTTCCATTTCCCCCCTACCCTTACACCCCTGCGATATTCTCCAAACCACCAACTATGTACACAATCCTCTTTTTCTCTGTCTGCCCTCTGGCAAGGAATCCTCTTTCTAACCCTTTTATTCAGCCATCTCACTAAGAAAATTGCAGTAGAATATTGGAGCTCTTCAGTCAACTCATGGATTTGTTCACTGTAAACACTAGGGCTGCTTGACTACATAGCAGTCTTGCATCTGGAGAGTGTTCTGTACAGCACTTTGCACAAGTGTCAGGTCCCCCTCTAACTGGATATGGGCTGCATCCACATCATCATTGCTATACCAGAATGAAGTAAGTATTTTTTATGCTGATATTACATTTGTGTGTGTTAAATCCTCATGTTTAGTTAAGTTGAAGGAATCAATATTGCATGTATTGACATTTGCAAAATTAAAAACTTCTTAATAATATGATATGGGTCGCAAAAGATGAACTAGCTTGTTTGATGAATTGATTCTTTTACATAGGTGAGGATTCTTCCAGAGAACTGGAACGTACAAAACAATATTTGAATGAAGCATTTCAGTCAGGGGCTCAAACGTGTCTCATCTGCATTGCCTCTGTAAAGAGAAACCAGGCTGTAAGTGTTGTAACATAGTCAAAACTCTCAGAACTTAGATTTAAATGTTATACATTTTTTTTGCAGTATCAGTCCTAACTTGTGCATAATCCTTTTAGTACTGTGAAATATTATACCACAAATTCATGTGTTCTCAATTTTATAGTGTGCAATAAATGATTTAGATAGAAGTTTGAACTTCCTGTAGAAAATCTGATCACAATTTCTTATTAAGATGGGTATGGGTTGCTTCTGAAGTTGTGAACAATGGTATATAAAAAAAATCAATACACGTTAATGCCTGTGAATCTTCTCATATGGTAAATTTTTAATCTTAACTGACTTCAGGAGAGAATGAGTATTTTTTGACATATTTACATTCATCCAGTCAAATTGTGATTGACATTCAGAGGAATTTGGGGTTGGCTGTGGATCTGTGGTTTCATTTTGGAATGTTC
>JARFYF010000052.1:61200418-61215702 GCA_030265395.1 Rhina ancylostomus
GATTGTTATATGTATTAAAGATTTAGATATGAATGAAGGAGATATGTTTAGTAAATTTTCAGAGGACACAAAAATTAATGGTGTCACTGGTAGTGGGGAAAATAGTTGTAGGATTTGGATCAGTTGGATATTAATCAATGGGTGGGATAGAATTTAATCCTGGTAAGTGTGAGGTGTTGTATTTTGGGAAAACTAATCAGGGTTTAACATATCCTGTGAATGGTAGGATTCAAGGGACTATTGAGGAAGAGAAAGACCTTGGTGTACAAGTCTACGGATCCCAAAGGTGCCAGCAGAGATAGATAAGGTGGTAAAGAAGGCATCTGAGATGCTTCATTGGCTGGGGCATAGAGTGTAAGAGCAGGGAAGTTATAGTGCAACTTTATGAAATATTGGTTCGGCCACATCTGGAATATTGTGTGTAGCCGTCGTAGCCACACTATAGGAACTACATGATTACACTAAAGAAGGTGCTGAGGAGATTCACCAGGATGCTGCCTGGGATGAATGATTTCATTTACGAGGAGAGAATGAACAGTCTGGGTTTGTTTATCTCAATGCAGAGAAGGCAAAGGGGGGGGTAGTGTTTGATGTAGGTGTACAAAATAATGAGGGTCATTAACAGGATATACAGTAGAGAAATGTTTCCCCATAGCAGATGTATCTATAAGTTAGAGGGCATAGGTTTAGGGTAAGGGATAAAAGATTTAGAGGGGTTCTCTGGGATTTCTTTTGCCCAGTGGGTAGTTGGAATCTGAAATGCACTTGCTGGTAGTGCAGCCAGGTGCTCTCACAACATTTAAATGAGCACTTAGATTACCAATGTGTAGAAGACTACTGAGTAAGTGCTGGTAAATGGGATTTGTATAGGTAGGTACTTGATGGTTGGTATGAATCAAATGGCCTTTTTCTGTGCTGTATGATTCCATGGCTCTATGACTCTCTGACATCCATCTCAATGCCATGTCTCCATTCTCTCCCCACACCTTCTGACGCTCTCCACATCTGGAAATTTAAATATCCCTCTCTTAAAAAAATATGCAACTACTGTGTTTTTTTTCTCATTTCCTCCTTTATTGGCAAGTTGACACAGTATTTGTGAATTAACAATTGTATAATCCTTTGTGACCTCATTCAACAAATAGTTCCTTAGAGCATGATCAGGGTTTTAAAATGTTCAAATCCATCTCATTTAAAATACAGATTTTTTAATTAAACTTAAAATTCAATCTTTTTCCTCGTTAGGTTTGGAGTTGCTTTCGTTGCTATTGTATCTTTCATATGCCATGCATTCAAAAATGGGCAAAAGACAGCATTTTCCTTGTATCCTCAGTATTGGATGATGATTTTGGAAAAAAAGATCACCCGTGGCCATGGTAATCAACAGATATTTGTTTGATAGATATTGTTTTAATATTGTATATTTATTGCATTTTATAAGGTTTCATCTTTTAAATTTGTGACTAAATGGGTAATCACCTTGATCAAGGTTAATTTTTTACCTTGTCCGTACTAGCCTTTCAATAATTTGGATGCTATTGTTACTCTGAATTCTCTAAATTCATTTATTTTTTTGTCATGAATCAATAATTTTTATCTTGGAAATATTTTCAGCTAGAAGATATTTTCTTATCAATCCTGCTCTGAAATCCTAGTCATACACCACAAGTATCTGCACTTTGCACTAATCCTACACCAATCCCACTTTGTTCTCTACACATGCCTGTAAACTCCCCACAGATTCTACCTGTCACTTGTACACTAGAGACAATTTACAATGACCAATTAATTCACTAATGAATTTGTCTTTGGTATGTGGGTAAAATCTAGAGAAAGCTAGCAGGTCACAAGGAGAACTTGCAAACTCCACACAGACAGTACCAGGGATCAGGATCAAACCTGAGTTGCTGGAGTTTTGAGGCAGCTGCTTTTACTAGCTGTGCCAATGGAATCTTTCACTTAATTCTCTATTATGCAAAATTGACAAGGTGTGGACCTGTTGCTCAGAATTTTTATACACTGTATGCCAGCATTTGTATAGTTACCATTTGATTATATATGTTCTAACAATCTTATGAACTGTATAAATTGCTTCTGTTGGAGATAATTCTATCAGCTTCACACAATCTGTTATCTTTTTATGAAAATTATTTTTATTGAATTGAGTTTTGAATAATCCTTTTTAAATCTTGCATTATCAATTATGTTGGGTTCTACATTACGAAACCATCATTATTTGTAAAATACTGGATGCTGTAGTTTATTTTTAAAAAGATTCAGTGCTGGTAGAAATCAATTTGTACAACATTTCTAGTGGTTCAGGTAGTTAAGTTTTTGATTTTCTATTTAGTCCTAAATGTAGGCATCAGTACGAACAATCTCAAACTCCAACAAGATACTACTGTTACTGTGGAAAAGTTGAAGATCCACCACAAGACCCTTGGCTTGTTCCTCATTCCTGTGGCCAAGTTTGTGATAAAGAATTTAAGCCTTTATGTGGACACAAGTGTCTCCTTTTATGCCATCCTGGTAAAGTAATTTAGAATAGGCTTATAGTTTTTGAAAAGTTTCAATAAACTTGGGCATGATTCAAAATGTATTTTGTTTTTCTAACTTAGGTCCCTGCCCACCTTGTCCAAAGATGGTCTCTGTAACATGCTACTGCAAAAAAGCTAAAATGATATCCAGGCGATGCAGTGCTAAGGGGTGGTCCTGTCAGCAACCATGTGGTCGACTGTTATCTTGTGGGCAACATAAATGTGAAAATCTATGTCATGCAGGTTGGTGTATGGCATAAACTCTACTGTGAAGTTTTTGGTAAACATGAGGATAAGTTAGTACAAGTAAAGCATTGTGCTTCCATCTCAGAATACATCTGCTTTAATTTTAACTGGAAAGAACATGATCAGGAAAATTATTTTTATTTTCAACACGTGTTTGTATTATTGCCTAATCGAAATAGAGTTTAGATGTGAAGTGATAACTGAAAATTTTAGTCTCCATTTCCTTTCCCTTGGTTCTTTATGAGCTTAAAAACTAAATACACAAGAGCATTTAGGTGACTTCTATCATTCAGAAGTAGTATTTAACCTCAGCAAGGCAAATGATGTCTCTGTTTTGAATATTCCCCCAAACCAGCTGAAGCAGTAATGCATTTCTTTCATGCTTGCCTAAATCTGATTTATTTGTTACTGGGCTTTTCCACGGATGACTGAAGAATAGGTTATCCTCACTATAAATTCTCAATGGCTAAACAATGGTTTAGCAAAGATATCCCCAGGCGCTTCACTGGAGTATTATCAAATAAACATTTGACACCACGCCACATTAGTAGATATTAGGACAGTTGACCAAAATCTTGGCTGATGTGATAAATTTTAAGAAGCATCTTAAAGGAGGAAGGGAAGGTGGTGCACTTTAGGAAAAGGATTTTGCAGCTTTAGACTTTTGAAATTGAAGGGATAACTGCCAATACTTAGCAGGAGTAAATTCAGGAACAAGCCAGAGGCCAGCAGAAGGAATAAACAAGTGGTTGATATAAGTAAAAATATTCAGAAGTGAGAGGACAACAACATGCATTGAACTACATTGTCCTCTGCTCATTTTGTGGACTTTATTTATTTTAATGTTTTAGGAAAATGCTTTTACATAATTGATTGACAATTATCAGTACATAGGTTTAAGAATCTAGATCATGTTTTTTAAAGGAATGTGAAAAGAATGACTAATGTCTGATGTAAATGAAAATTCAACTTTCAACCATGCTTGTGACTGAATAAACAATGCATGCTGTAGCTTGAATTTAGAAATGTTATAAATTGCTCTCAAATGTTTCTCTTTTTTTTTTAAAGGCAGTTGTCCAGAGTGTCCTCGTGTCAGCTGGCAACTATGTTTGTGTGGCAGGAAAACAGCTGAGCGGTTGTGTGCTAGTCCACAATGGCAATGTGAAGAGGTAAACTTTAAAACAAAAAGTAACATTTTAGTTAGGTCAAATGACTTCCTCTTGTTTGTTTATTTAATCTTTCTGAAGATTTATTGAAAATCATTAGATAATTAGAAACTGAAGAAGGACCTTGAGACTTCAATTATTCATATATGACATTCTGTGCTTTGTTGGCACTTGATGCTCATCTTTAATTGCCCTTGAAAGTGTTGTTGAGCCATTGAAGTCACTATACTGAAGGTATTCCGTTAGCACTCTTGGCTTGGGAATTCCAGGATGTTGATGCAGTAGTAATGAAGGAATAGTATTTTTGGAAAGCATTGGACTGCTTATTTAAAAATAAAACTAAAATATTGGGAATGCTCATCGTCAGTTGATGTTTTTGGTTGATGACCTTTTGTTAGAAGTGGGGAAAAGTTGAACGTTAAATTAGCTTTTTTGAGTTAACATTGTCCTACCTGCCTTTTTGTAGGATTTCTCATTGGATAATTTTCAGACCACCTTATCTTCAGCCATACTGGTCCCTGATTTTAGTAGAGAGAAAAAAGGTTTTGAAATTATTGGCAAATAATTTTACTGATTGATAGGAATTGGTGTTTATCATTTTCTGTTACTTGTTTGTGTGAGGTTCGTTTTTACAGTAATATGTTTAGTATGCTTTAATTTCCAAAGGGCACATATAACTTATAGTTTTATCACTTAGGTATGTAGAAAAACTCTGCCTTGTGGTCATCATACATGTGAACAGGTCTGCCACCGTGGGTCATGCGGAATTTGCCCACGATCAGGATACAGGGTGTGTCCATGTGGAAAATCAAGTATGTACATTCATGTACATATTATATTAAAAGTTTGTGTTTGCAGTCTTGAAAAACCTTCTATTTGTCATTTTTTGTGTAAATATTTTCTATCATTGCATCTATACACAAAGCAAGCTGTCTTAATTAATACACAAGCTGTCTTGTGCTTCAGGCTTACTTCTCCTAACCTGTACTTCTTGAAGCCACTAGAGGACCTATGTTGACTCTAGCAGGCACAAGTCCTGGTTATGCTCACTAGTGCTGAGCTGGAATGCCAGGATGTTCTGTCTGGATTTTGGGGAAAATCGAGGATGTAATTTCCCCCACCTCCACTCCTTACTGGTGTTTTGTATAGTGAACATTATGTAGAAACCATAGTGATTGGATTATGCCTCAAAATCTAGCCCCTGAGATCATGCTCCTTCTGGAATTTCTCCTAACTGGCCTCCCTTTTAATAGTCTGAACTCTTAAATTGTGAAGAACCTTGCCATGCATATCCCATTCTGCAAACTCTCTCACTTCTGTACTTTTTAGATTTGAGTTAATTTTCTTTTCACTTATCTGAAATGGCTTTGGACATTTTTTGCATTAATGGGGCTATACAAATATAAATTGCAGTTTGTTGTGATGCTTACAAGAAGTAGCTTTATTAGATTGGGGGGGGGGGTGTGGGTTTTGTTATTGTTCCCTGTTTTTTTTCTCTCTTTTCTATGGGCTGGATTTCCAGCAGGAATTCACTTTTAGACCTTGCTTCTTCAGTTTCTATTCTGTCTCCTCTCCCTGTAGTCAGCTTGTTCTTGAGGCCTGCCTTCTGCTCCCTTTTGAATTTATTCCTTCCAAACTGCTGACTATCTAACCTCCATTCTGGCCCCCATGTTAGCTGCTGATGATTTCATATCTTGGACTCTCCCTGTGTCCCTCCATATCTGCCATCACTAATCTGTTCCTCAATATGAGAACAACCTTTGACCACTCTGTTCTTACAAACTTCTATCGCTTCCTTAATTTCCCTTTCCTTGGCAACTGTCTTAAACTGAACCCGACTGCTCATAGGTCAAATTTAACCTCGGGATTATGCATTTGGTCAATTATCAAGACTGCCCAATTCTATTTCAAAACCTACCTGACTTTTCTGTTGCCTGGTCTTATTTGTTACTGAATGACTCATCCAGGGCTTCGTATTTTCCAGAAATTTTTATTCAAATGCATTCCAACTTGGCCATCCTTTCTGTAGTCTTCATTGGCTTCAAGATCATCTGAAGCTCTGCTGGCACCAAGTACCCATCACCCTTGCATTCACTGACCTACATTGGTTCCCAATTAAGTAATGGGGTGTTGCATCTTCCATTATATTTTGCAACATCTCTGCTTTGCATCTTAATGGATTTTAGATCATGCTAGTTGAATGTTTACTTTCATTTTAAAGTTGATACACCCAAATTGCAAGATGCTATCATGAGCAAGTTAGGAAGCTACATGATTGTAATGCCATATGTGCGCACACCTTCATTTACTGTAGAGCAACAAATAATCTGCTGGAGGAACTCAGCTGGCTGAGCAGCATTCATGCGGGAGGGGAGGAATTCTAAATGTTTCAGGTCAGGGCCCTGCATCAGGACCTTAGTATACAGATGCAGGCTTTTGACCCAAAACGTTGACAATTCCTTTACCACACAGATACTGCTTGGTCCATTGAGTCCCTCCAGCAGATTTTGTTGCTCTAGATTCCAGCATCTGCAATCTCTTTAATCGGAACATAGAACATTACGGCACAGTACGGGCCCTTTGGCCCATGATATTGTGCTGACATTTTATCCTGCTCTAATATCTAACCCTTCCCACATAGCCCTCCATTCTTCTATCATTCATGTGGCTATCTCAGAGTCTCTTAAATGTCCATAATGTATCTGCTCCCACAACCTCTGCTGGCAGTGCATTTCATGCACCCACCACTCTCTGTAACTTACTCTGACATCTCCCTTATATTTTCCTCCAATCACCCTAAAATTATACCCTCTTGTGTTAGCCATCTTCACCCTGGGGAAAAAGTCTCTGACTGTCCACTCGATCAATGCCTTTTATCATCTTGTACACCTTATCAAGTCACCTCTCATCCTCATCCTCCTCCTCTCCAAAGAGAATAGCCCTAGCTCACTCAACCAATCCCTCTCAATCATTGTGGGGCAGCCTCCTTCGTGTTAAAAGGCAGTGCCAGGGTTTAAATGGCTTACTAACTTTTGGATAAATATCATCTAATAAAGATATGGGTAAATGTTGGCAATTAAGACTGTATTGTTACTTGTTTCATATCTATCTTGCTTTCAAAGAGTGAAAGGCCTCCTTAAAAATTAAAGTAGTTTTTTATCAATTCATCCAGAATCTGCACTGCCCTGCAGAGAGGATGTACCAACCTGTGGTGATACTTGTGACAAACAATTAGAGTGTGGTCTTCATAGATGTTCAATGCGCTGCCATCGAGGCCCCTGCGAGACCTGTAGACAGGTAAGAAGATTTATTAGTTTAGTAGTGTTTTGCTCCCAATGACTTCTTTTAAAATAAAGCACAGGTTTAGGGAAGAAACAGTCAAATTCCTTCATTTGTGCCATCCATATATCCTAGAGTTGACCTGTCCGGGGGGGGGGGGCCTCAAAATGATATGCTTATATTCCTACTGTCTCCAAAAGTGAAACTTTGCTTACCTGACTGATAAGTGACTAAACCCTTCAGTTGGGTCAAGTGTACTAGAGTAGTGTAGAAACCACAAAGCACAATCCTACCCAGTTACAGCCATGTTTGATTCTTGTTCCTTTTGAGTTGTTTGTTGAAATATTGTAAATATTCCTGATTGTTGATGAAATATGTGTAGTTTGTTGTACAAGAAGCATAATAACAGGGAGTCTGTGAATTAAGATGTCTCAGTCAACTGCTTGAAGTTCATATTTTCATGTCTGTTATTTGGATGGGAACAGTTAAAACTGTTTATTTATTACTTTGACTGGTGTAAAACACATTTGTAGTCACTGAGAAGTTCCAAGAAACACAAGTTGGCTAGGAACCAAACGATGGATAGAGGAGATTATTCATTTAAGTATTTGAACTTCACAAGATGTAAAATTAACTGCCATCTACTGTCCCAACTAAGCTAATATCTTAAAAAAAATAATTTAGTCAAACATGCACTCAGGTCTATTTTAATTGTTAAGTTAGTGCTCTTTGGCATTCATCCCAAGAATGTGTTTCAGCACCTTGGGTTGATTTATATGTGCACAAGTGATGAAAAGAAATTTCATTTGATTCAGATCAGTGAAGCATGATGTAGAATACAGGGGAAAGATGATTGAGATTTGCTTTAAGATAGCTAGAATCATGCTTACAATTGTATAACACTTCATCTGTGATTTTTGAACAGGATAATCTCTGCACTGTTGATGGGGGGGGGGGAGGGACAGGGTGGGGGGCAGAGGAGGAAGAATCTGGAGTTTCAAGTTGAAGCAACCACTTCTTCCAGGAGGCAGGGTGCTATCGGAGAAGGGAATCAATGTTATGCTGTCACTCTAGTTGTGAAATGGGTGTCTGCATGAGATGGGAACGATGATGTTAGGTTGTCAGGTGTTGAAATGGGCAGGGAGCATTGGAGCACCAGATTACTGTTGGTAACAAGATAAATACTGAGAGGAAAAATTAGGGAAGTGAAGTGCATTTGCAGATTTGGTTGGGAAGAGAGGAGTTGGAAGGACAGGGTAGGTTATAAGAGACAACCATACAGATGGCTTTATAATTCGGACACTATGTTCTCTTAATTCCTTAAAATGTTAAAATTAGCAGGACAGGCAGCACCTGGAGAGAAAATGAGTTAATGTTTTGGGTCAATGTCTGTCCACGAGAACAGTGAATAGAGATTAAAAGTAACCTTTACAAGAGGAGTGCAGGAAAGAACAAAAAGGAAAAGCCTGTAATAAAGTGGAAGGCAGGTGAGATTAAATGACTAAAGGAATAATATAGCTGATAATTGACCAAGTGAAAAAACAAAAGTTGGTCTATAGGATGTGCAAAATGAATAATGGAATCATTGTTGGATATTATTGATCTCTGTAGAAGATGGAAGATGAGAGCTTGTTTCTTGACCTTGCATTGAGCTTCATTGAAATAGAGTAGGAACCTTAAAATGGGCAATTCTGATCAGACATGTTAGTGTGTTAGAATAAAGGATTATTCTTCTTGGAGAAAATCACAAGATCACATAGAAACTGTATTTCTAAAGTTCAAAGAAAATATGTACATTTCATGATTTAGGTGTGAAATTAAGTGGAATGTTACCAGTTTATCTTTAATGTTCAACGTGCAGAAGCAGAAAATGAAATTTAAAAAGAACCATACAATTAAGGAACTTTTACGTAAATAAATACCTTTCTCTGTTCTACCATGAAAATGTTCTGGGAAGGATAAAAAGCTTCAAATTTTTTTCTGTCACACAATTACAAGTTTTGTACAACAGTATACTTGTATATCTTTTTTTTTAATTTCCAGGAAGTGGAAAAGCAGTGTCGTTGTGGGAAGCATGTAAAGATTTTGCCGTGCCATAAGGAGTATCTGTGTGAAACAAAATGTGCGAAATTGCGAGATTGCCAAAGGCATCAATGTAAAAGGAAGGTAAGACTGAAGTATAATTTTGATTTTGTGGAGCTCAGTGATATGAAAATAAATGGTCCTTATGACATTGAAGATTTGCCATATTGTTGATACCAAAATCGTAAACGGTCAGCTTCAGCCTCAGTTGCCAGCAGGAGGGATAGAATTAATAGTCATTATGAAAGATTACATAGGATGTATGGCATAGAACCAGACCAGTCTGCCCAACCAGTTCATGCCTGCCTTTATGCTTCATTTTTCCTTATCCAAATCTATCGGCGCAACTCTTGATTCCCTTCAGTCACCCCTTAAGTATATCAATATTATTGGCTCGGCCACCCTCTATAGTAGTGAGTTCAAAATTCTCATCATTCTTTGGGTAAAGAAGATTTTCTGAATTCCCTATAAAGGGAGTTGTTCATATAAACTTCTCGGTGTAATTATGATTTTGTGAAAGTCTAGCAAGTTGTTAAACATTATGATAAAAACCCTTTTATTTTTACTAATGCATGTCCAAATTTCTATAAAGGAATCTTGTATTGGAGGATGATTCCACCAAGTCTATTGCTATATGGTACTTTTCCCCAAAGTAATCACTTACCTGTCTTGAAAGACTGGCATCGGCAGGATAATTTACCTGGGGATGGGGTTACTATCGCACCAATCCAATACAACCCTATTATCATTGAGTGCCCATTCAGTTACATGCACACACATCTTGGTGATCTCACCCCAGTGAAGAAAAGCTTTTCGGAGGTCCTTCCTAAATTTCCTTCCTGAATCAGTATTTTGGTAATAATGAATGACCATTTTGGTAATACTGATGCAAAGTAACTGTATGCAAAATAACTCCCAAAAAAAGAATTCGTTATATGTGAAGGACTTTGGGGAAATTTCATTTGTGATGAGGAACTTTGTACATTTACTTCATTTCTGCAAGTTTTAAATAATTGGGTAGTTTACTTCAAAGAAAATGTTTTACTTGTAAGTACAAAGTTCTGTAAAACACTTGCAAACTGGTCATGTTTGAAAAGTTAGTGAAAAATGCTGGAAGCACTCAGCAGATTAGGCAGCATTTGTGCAAAGGGAAACGAGAGTTAACATTTAAGGTCAAAGGTGCTTCTGAAACATTAACGCTGTTCCTTTTTTCCACTGATGCTGCCTTGACCTGCTGAATAGTTCCAGCATCTGTAGGTTTTTGACTTTTCTTTAACTCTTGAAAGATTGTCTAATTAGCATTTTGCACTAATCCTTGCGCACCTGACATTTGGTATATTTTCCAGCAGATGTCAGTGTTGTGCGATTGGATGCATTAAGACATTTATTTTAAGAAAGATTCTTTAACTTCAAACTATTGAAGTCTGTTAAAGCTGCCTAACTGGTGTACAATTTGAGTTTGGGGAACAACTCCCATTTTGTGTTTTTTTTTTCCCAATGACCCATTGCAGGATGCTCCTCTTGAATAGGTTTGAATGCTTAGATAGTCTAATACACAAATGTCCATAATTAAGTCTTTGTGGTGGCAGCAAACTTTTTTTCCCTCCTTTATCCTCAGGTATCCAGTTCATCATTCCTGGTGATTCATTCTGGAAGTTGTTTAGTGAACACTGTAATTGTGCTGTAACATTTCTATATGATAAACAGAATCACGGCGTTTAACAATCAAGGGTGTTTAACTGAGAAGAAAGCTTCCAGTGACAAATATTGCGATGTGTTTATTTGGACTCGCGCACGTGTTGAAAGAATGTTAAATCACACGTGTGTGCTAGTTTAAAATCAAAAGCAGGTGGTGTCAGTATTGTAATTGCTTGTTCTTTCTAATATGTTATTCCCTGTGGATGAACATTGATATGGGAAATTACCAGATTGAAGAGTCTTTATTTTGGTATATGCGCAATTTTGTGGATATGGTATAGCTAAGGGTATAGTGTTTCATCCTATACAGCTTAATGCTTTCAAACTAATTTAAGAATTAGAGACATTGTTATGAACTATTTTGAAGTTTTGAATCATTGTGTTTTAACCACCACCTATTTTGAGAAGATGAGAAACTTTATTTATTGTAATAGTTCTACATCATTTTCCTTTAGTGCTGTTCTGGGAATTGCCCTCCTTGTGATCAAAGTTGTGGTCGAACTCTTGGCTGTCGAAACCACAAGTGCCCATCAGCCTGTCACAGAGGTAACTTCCACAAATTTTCTATGTTTCGTTTTAATGCATTTACATCAAATCACGCAAAAGGCATGGAATTCTAGATTAATGTACAGTGTTCCCAGGTTTTGGTTTAATCTGAATGTAGGCTATTCTATTCATAACCTTTTGTGTTGGTCCTCCTCTCAGTCATACTCAGCCACACTTTCCTGGTTGTCTCTAATACTTAACCACATCTTTTTCAAAAAGTATAATGAATTTTGCTTCTGCCATTAGCTCTGGTAGAGCTGGTAAGAATAGAATAAGGGGATAAAGTCTCAAGGTGTCAGACATTATATTTCTCCTTGGCTTGGAAGCAATTTATTTAAATATTACATTAAATTTAGCAACGCTAAAGGAATTTCCTTCAAGTTAATTTTTTTTTTAAGTAGGGAGGATGAAGTGCATACCAACCATGGTGAAACATGTTTAGTGGTTACATTAATGGAAATAGTATGACTTTGTAGTATCAAAGTTCTAAAGTTGATTAAGAGCCCAGTTTATTTTTAGATTGCTACCGAGCAACAAGATGATAATCGTTTTATTACTTAAGGTGCATTGAATTACAATTAGTGTTTTGTTTTGTTTGGAAGTTTGGAAGTTTCAAGAATATAAAAGCTGTTAACTGGTCCCAAAGATTCTGTAATAGTTGGGGTTTTTGATCTCACCAGCATCTCAATTTCATTTTTAAAATTAAAATTAACTTTGATTAA
Organism: Rhina ancylostomus; assembly: GCA_030265395.1. NCBI lineage: Eukaryota > Metazoa > Chordata > Chondrichthyes > Rhinopristiformes > Rhinidae > Rhina > Rhina ancylostomus. Next base: position 61,212,695 of record JARFYF010000052.1, read on the forward strand.
CATTGCACATGGTAATTAACATTAACTCAGTATACATTAAAATTAATACATTAGCATTAAAAATTAACATAGTATACTTACTACGTAAGCACATTTTAATTTTATTCTTAAATTTCCTGTCGTGATTTCTTCTTGTCTCCTTATTTTTGTTTATTCTTAATCAAAAATCATCCAGCTCTTCATTTGAGCTAAGATTAGCCTCCTTTTATACATGTCCTTTCCATATATTTTTGATTACAAATTGGAGGAAAAAATCTAATATTCCTAAACTTCTGTGGAAATATACCATTTCCAATGAAACTTTTTTTTTCTGTTTTCTTACTGTTGGAACTCTAATTTTTATTAGATAGTATGTGTTTGTAGATGTGACTTTTAGTTTTCAGGAAGGAGAAATGGGTTTATAATTAATGTGAATTATGCCTATGACCTTGTGGTAATTTTATTGAAGATAAGAGTGCATTAAGGTTCCAAAGGAAAGAATGCTTTATCTTTTGACCATTCATACTCCCTATTGTTGAAGTAAATTTGTCCTTTTTTTTATGTCTTGTAATGAAGAAATTACAGTCATCTTTAGAGTTTCCAAATTAAACTGAGGAATATGTCTGAACTTGCAAAACTCATTTACTTAATACACTACACAAATCTCTCCATAAGTCTTGGCCTTCTCAACTTATAAGTGTAAAATACTGCAGATGCTGGATATCTGGAATTAAAGACTCAGGAAAAGCTCCATCAGGCAACATTGGTGGAGAGACAGAGTTAACGTTTCAACTCGATGACAGGTTATCAAACTGTAATGAGCAACACAAATGATACTGATATATACTGAGTCTTTTTGGCTTGAATTGCAGCAATGTTTTCGTTAAGTCCAGTGTATTTGCATATACAGGGATGGAACAATTATAGATTGCCAAGTATATACAAAGATGCCACTGGAGTTTACATGAAACAAAATGGTTTACTATTGTAAAATAAGAGCCACTTGTTGCTAGACCAGTATGATCCTTCCTGTCATAACAGGGCCAGGCCAGAAAGAAATGTCCAGAGTTATGAGACCCTTTCTTAAACAGCTTTTGTTCATCAGCTTTTTGGGTGGGCTAAACATCTCAAGTCATGACTGTGGAGAAGAGCAGTGGCATTATCCTTGGTGTCCAGACCAGTACTTAACTGTTGCGTCGTTATGAATGATTAGTTGTCATTATTTGCTTTGATAAGGGCCGTTTCAATGATGTGGTACAGTTGCAAATCACAGTAATAGATTCAGACAAGGAATTCTGAAAGCTCAGGATGGATCTGTGAGGAAACTGGGCATTCAGAAACTTTGAAAAGGATAGTGAGGTTGGAGGTAAGGAGGCTGGTTGCAAGAACAGTATGTGCAAGGCATGAGTTTGGGAGGAAAAGAATGATGAAAGGCTCATATCCCAGGAGAGAGATGTTAGTAATGTCAGTTAATGTGACTGGAGCCAAGGAAGGAAGATGGATAGTCCCCATTTCAGTTCAGGAGGTGGTTCACCTGGATAAATTGAGGAAGAACATGAAGGAAGATGGAAGACTACCAGAGGAAAATCTGAATTTGGGGTTTGGGCTTAGGGAAGCCGTAGAAATTTGATTTGAGCTAGGGGGATAAAAACATCAGAGATTGATCAAATGATCTTAATCTTGATGACAAAACAGTTGTCTTCAGGCCCTTCTGTTATTTGAGGTGAGGGGGAAGGGTTTAAAGAATGAAAGACTTTTCTGATTTTTAAAAAAAAATTCTAGTACAAAAGTAGCTTTGCAGTATATTTCACTTTTTTATAATGTCAAAAGAAAAACATCTTGCATTTCCTGTCTACTTCTATCGTTATTAAATTTAGTTAATTCTAGTGACCTTATTATGATTGTTAAACATGATCTTTTTCAAAGTCAGATTGAAAGTAGAGGAAAAGGTTATTTCTTATGAAAGATGACCTTGTTCAACATTAGTATAGATGATCTTTTCAGATGTTGAAAATGGCACATACAGAATGTTGAAGGAAGGTGTATTCCAAACAAAAATGCTGTATTTGAATGCGGTTTTTGTAGTCGCCATTATCCCTTTTAAACTTGACAACAGATGCACCGGTTTTAGTCTGCTACAGTGGAACTTGAAGGCTATTTCTACGTTATCCCATTCCTATAGGGAAGCTGTGCCAGGAGTGTGGATATAGTCTTAAATTTGTGGTTATAGTCTTGTATTTGATTGATACTTCCTAGAAGCTTTGCACTAAGATGGATTTAAATCTTTTGTTTATTAACAAAAGATGGGCATGCTGGCAAGGCTGTGATTTATATTGCATTCCATACTTGTCCTTGGAAAAGCTGACGGTGGGAGCCTTAGACCTACTGCAGTTCTTGGGCTGCAGGTATTTGTGAACTGTAGTTGAGCATGGAGTTTCAGGAATCAGATTTGGTGACGACGAAGAACAAGCATCTTAACATGATACTTGTTTGCTGGGTCCATTTAAGACTCTGGCCAATGGTGATTTCTAGTATGTTGATGGCTAGAGGGACTGTGTGATGGTATCATGTAGAATGTCAAGAGCAGGCGATTAGGTTATTTCCTAGTGCTGATGTTTGCCATGTAACCTTCACTACACGTACCAGCCAGTGTGTAATGTTGCGTAAATTTTTTTTGCTGCCTGCTTAGCTATTGTACATCATTAACAGTCCCCCTTGTCTTGGGTCTCTGCATCATTGATGCAATATCCTTGTTACCTCTTCTCATTATCTGTTTAGTTTCTCCAACTATTTCTGACTGTGTGTGGCAGCACTGCAGAATTTTTAATACAAGGTGTTAGTGTAGGATAGTTTAACTCTGAGCATTGTGAATTCTTCATTGTGTTACGAACCAGCAACAAAAGAAACACCGAGTCATGTATTAGTGTTTAAAAACTACTTTATTACTAACTAATGATAATAAGAAAAATAAAAGTAAAAATGTTAGATTGTTAGAAGTAAAAATGTTAAATCTTAAACATTAACCCCAA
>JARFYF010000052.1:61228265-61244238 GCA_030265395.1 Rhina ancylostomus
CAAAAGGACTCCATCTCCCCTTTCTATGGCTCTCCTAATTTTATATACGTTTATCAGGTCACCCCTCAGTCTCCAACATTCCAGAGAAATCATTCTGTTCGTCATCTATCACCTAATAGCTAATGCACTCCAATCCAGGCAACATCCTTCTGCACTCTTTCCAAAGCCTCCACATCCTTCTTGTAGCATAATGACCAGAACTGCACACAATCCTACAAATGTGGCCTAAACAAAGTTTTATACAGCTATAACATGACTTCCCAACTTTCATACTCAGAGCCCTGACCTTTAAAGGCAAGTATGCCATATGCTTTCTTTCCCACTCTGTTCACTTATGTTGCCATTTTTAGGGAACTATAGACTTGCAATGCAAGATCACTCTGTACATCAATGTTCCTAAGGGTTCTGCCATTTACTGCATACTTTCCTTTTGACCTCTCAAAATGCATCACCTCACACTTGTCCAGAACAAACTCAATCTGCCATTTCTTTGCCCACATTTCCAACTGATATATATCATGCTAACAAACAACTTTGCCATTCACACCTCCACCAGTTTTCGTCATCTGCAAACTTGCTGATCGGATCACCTACAATTTCAAACAAATTATTAACATATACTACAAACGAGGTCCCAGCAGTGATCCTTGTGGAACTCCACTGGTCAGACCTCCAGGTGACCCTTCTGCCACCACCCACTTTCTTTTAGGATTAATCCAGTTTTGGATGCAATTTACCAACTCATCATGGATCCCATGTGACTTCTGGACTAGCCTACCATGAGGGACCTTGTCAAATACATTACTGAAGTCCCTCATTCAAAGTATGTATCTTGAAAGCTATATCTATTTTATATTGACTTTGTAAATTTTAAGGTGACACTTTCATAAATGGATTTTTAATCACAGTTTGCCAATCTCTCAAGTAAAATGTCATGATGGGTATAAAACCAAGGTCATTCTCTAAAATGTTCATAGAAATTGGTCCCTTTTGTTTAGCTTGCATTTACAACAGACAGCTTCCATCAGACAGCCAAGAGATAATGTGACATGTCTTGTATAGCCTCTGATATAAAAGGTCAGTTATTCAGTTATAGTAAATGTTCCTTTGAAGTCTGTCAATGTGGGATCTGTAATCAGCCATTTTTTAAATGTCAGATCTCTCTGTGGCAGACTTTGAAACCTTAGAGATGGTAAGGTACATGCATGACCTTATAGTATTGCATGGATATACATCTTTTTTATAATCCTTAAGTAATTGCTGAGAAGTGTTGTCTGCAAAGAAAATTTTGGACTTCGCACATTAAAAAGACGTGTGCTAATTAATCTCCCGTGTAAAACTTAGTTCATTTCTTAGTTATTGGAGGAGGATGCAGGATGTACAAATAAATGTCTGTATTGGGTTACTGAATGCTTTGAAAGCACCACTTTTTTCAACAATTATGTTCTCACATTTTTGTGGAAAAGGCTTAGTGAAGCCTGTAGTGCAAATGATATTACCATTACCTGGCTTATCCTGGGGATTATTGCAGATGATTATTTTTCAATATGGCCTTTGATTTTTTTGGGGGGGAGCATTTTTAGTGTTTTTAATCACAAGGGAATTCACTTTTATTTTATAACTTTGTGAATTTGAGTGTCGAATATAAAACATAAAGGTTGTGATTTTTGGCTTTGTTTAATAGACTCATGAAATATTAACCCTTGAATAACCTGCAGGTTTTGGAAATTACTTTTTCTCTGTACTGGCCAGATTTGTTTTAGTTCATGCAATATGACACATGCATAGCATTAATTTATTATGTAATTACAGGAATGAAACACTCGTGTCATATTGATTTCAAAATGCTAATTAAATGCTTCAAACATAATCTTTCTAATAGTAACATTTAAACACTCCTTTTTTGGCCCTTTTCCATTTTTTTAAAGAAAATGTTAATTTCTATTTGGCATAGTTTAATTTCTATTCTTTTGTAGATAGAATGATAGCTCGTGAAAACTTTTACCTCTATCCAAACAAGGGGTAAGCACAATTCTACAAGTCTCCCAGATGGGCACTTTAAAAGCTGTGGACCAAGACTGGGAAGTGGGAGTAAGCTAATAAACTCCATTTTTCAAATCCTTTCATGGCAGTTGAATAATTAGATAAATAAGAATGAAAATCCACCATTGGTAATGGGTATCGTCAAATTATGCATCAGTTTTAAAAACTTGTGTAGTTCAATAATATCCTTTGGGGAACGAAACCAGGTCTGGGCAATTTGAGATTCCAGGCCCACAACTATATGTCACTGCTTTATAGGCTGATAGCTCAGTAAGGACAATTTAATGGTCATTTCCATGAATGCTGTCATTGATGCATCTGCATCAGACCAACTGGTAAGGATGAGTAAGTTTATTCCCCTTAATTTTCTTCCATCTGCCACTGGCACACAAGCTGATAAATCCTTTAGGATTTGGCCATCTTGTTCAATGATGGTGCTACCAAACCACTCTCGGTAATATATATTGAGGTCCCCCAGCCAGAGAATGAGCACAGATTCTGTGCTCGTTCTACTATCTGTATCTTCTAGGGAGACTACTGATTCATTAGCTGAGGGACATCAGTAGATGGTAATTACCTGAAATGCTGTAATCTTAAAATGGTTACAGCACTTGATTCCTTCAGACTTCACAGATTCTGGAGTTGATCTTCACTTGCTCCTGTTCGTACACTACAGTGAACATTGTCTTATCCTACTCGTGAGATGGGATGTAAACAAGGATCCTGATAGAGGAGTCATGGGACTTTGGCAGAATGTTATGTCTTTCAGAGTATGACTGTGCCAGACTGTTGCTTTACCAGTCTGGAGAATAGCTTTCCCAATTTAGGCAAGTGTTCAGATGTTTAAGGAAGGCTTTGCAAGATTGGGTGTACCTGTATCTAATGCTGAAGTCATTAACAGTTGTCTATTCACATTTATTATGTTTTAATATAACAATTTGATGCAATCTAGTGGCCTGCAAGGCCATTCAGAGAGCCTTTAAGTTTGCCACATTGCCTTGTGTGCGCGGCTGCATATAGGTCAGACAGGGTAAGGATAGCAGATTTCATTTCCTGAAATGCATAAGTGAACCAAACGGGTTTTCTGACAGCCATGCTCTCCACAATTTATTAGTTTTCTTTTTATTCTAGAATAAAATTCAAATTCCCCAGCTGTCAAGGTCGGACTTAAATTTGTTGAACTGGATTTCTGTCAAAACCCCTGGATTTCTAATGATTCATATAACCACAATGTCCAGTTTCATACTAAATTTAGATGTACAGTGCCCACAAACTTGAGTTGTAATATTTTTTTAAAATTTGAATTTTCTTAGTAACATCTCTATAGCAAGAGGTCAGTAAAGGTATTGTGTAATTTATAAGTGTGTAGTTTTGACAGTTAACTTAAAGGTGCCTTTAAAAAAAATATTGTTCTGAAGTGAAAAATTACTCTTTTACTTCCAATGAATTTCATGGAGAGGTTCTAACTGATGGATGATATATGCAGCATGTTTGACCTATCCAAACAGATATAGAATTGCAAGATAGTAGAAGAGGCAATATGCCTCCTAACTCAATGTAATTAAGGTGTTTTTACATTCTATGTTGAATAAAGCCTTTAACGTAAACTGGGATCAGTAGTCTATCGGGAATACTTATCAAAACTTTCATTCAAATTCCTTAATCATTTTAGCTTCTTGTTGCAAACGATTGATGCTTATCATCCATATATATGAACTAATAAGTGTTTAATTAGCATTTCAGTTTGAGAATTAGAATGGAGGATATGACAGATTTTAAATAAGTGCAAAGGCAGAGAAATTTGGAGGTGGAGGAAAGAACAAAATGGAAGGATTTTAATAGTTTGGATGACATAAATAACAAAGAATGATAGTGCAAGCCAGAAAGGAAAGGTCACGCAAAAAATATTATCAGCAGCTACTTTGTGGGGGGAAAAAAATTTGGAACAGTGCTTATGCTCTGAAATTAATGTTTAGGGATGCCTTCATTGTTGAATCCAGAAGAGGGCAAGATGCCTGATTGTATAATGAGGTGGTGATCCTCGCATGCATTGAGCTTTATTGGAATTTTGTGAGGCAAGAGAGAGGGAGGTCGGTGGCAAGGGGGTGGAGAATTAAAATAGTCGGCAAACTGAAGGATTGTGATTACGTTTATGCACCAAATTCATATTTCTATATAGTAGTCACCTAATCTGTTCTCCCAGTTTTGTGCATTGTGTGTTTAGTCTGCAGGGAAAAATCATGAGCTGTGCTCTCTTGCGCACACTCCTGCCCTGTTCCAGCACCCTGTTTTTCCATTAGCCTCTTCTGCGATTTCTTACCATAACTTTGGCCCCAGTGGTGACAACAGAAACTGGAAGGGCAGACTGTTTTATCCTTTGAGCCTGTTTTCCCCCATTCAGTTAGATCTGTGACAATATGCTTCCCTAACTGCATGATAATTTTGATGACAATAATTGTGTATTAACTGGCATTTGCAGAAATTAGTTTGAAATTCCTACCACTCTTAATTTGTAAATGTATTTCCTAATTTAAATCCTGGAAGATATAGTTGTGGTTTTCAGATTATGTTCCTGTATCCTTGATTCCCAACCAGCATAAGTAGACTCCCTCTACACCTTTATTTCTCCTTGACACCTTGAAGTTCAATCAAATCACCATTTAACCTAATCAATTCCAGAAAGTACAACCCTAATTTCTGTAATATTTTCTTCCAATTTAACTCTTGCTGTCCAGGTTTCATTCTAGTCAATCTACATGGCTCTCCTTCCTAATCAATATATTCTTGGAAAAGACTGATAAGAATGGTTTTGGAATTAGGGTTTTATGTAGTTGTAAGATGGCTTCTGGGAAACAATACAAGAGAATGGGTGTAAAGAGCAACAAAAGAGCACTTTAGATCATTTTCATTTTAAATATCTCTTTAGAGAGATGACTAAATCTCTGAACTTCTACATTTTCTAGCTTTCACCTATCTGGAAAGTGTTTTCTATTCTTCTTAAGTGGATGGCAATATTGAAAGCCACTCACTACTGTTTTGTTCCTTTGCTCACTGTTCTTATATTTCTTTGTAATTCATTGTTTTCATCTACAAGTGATATCTGTCTTTGCATCATTAGCAATCTTAGCTTTTGGCACTCTATCCCATCTAAGTCATTGAAAATGTTAAATAATTGAAAGTGGCTGTCTCTCAATGAATATCAAATGTAATCCATTGCTTGTTAGGCACCTTGGACAATAATACCAATATTTGTAGTAGGCCTTTATGAATACATTTGAAAAGGATAACTACAACTTTGTTCTATGTCTGAATTCCATGCATGCAATTTATCAGTGATGTTAACTTGATTTGTTGCTGATTTTAGATGCTGCTATTTTTCAGCAAATGAGCTGAATTTTTTATCAAGCAATTATGCTTTTGTCATGTGACGAGGCCAATATTTTTATTATACACCTGTAATAGCAAAGAATATTTTCATATTAAAAGGAAGCATACCAGTTAAGACCTTAGTAAATGATAAAAACAGGAAAGTAGTTAAGATCTAAAATGCAGCTGAAACTTTTGGAAATTCTCTGGATTTAACACCTTGGCACAGCACAATCTAAAGGGATTTCATAGTTCTAATGACTGCTTCCTAATGGTACAGATTTCAAAATTTTATTGCATCCTTATAACATTTGGGATGGATTACGTTACAACACATAATAATCACAACCTACTATGTGGATTACGGGGGTGGAAAGAATACAATATCTATTCTATAATTCTTAATGTAATTCAGAAAAAAATTATAGCTCTTCAAAAAAATGTATGGGGTATACACATTCTTAGTGTGACTGTGTGTGGATTTCTCCCAATTGCTCCATTTTCTCCCTCATCCCAAAAACATGTTGATTTTAATAGGTCAGTTGGCTACTGTAAACTACAGCTAGTGTAGGGAGGTGCCAGGAAAATCAGAGGGAAGTTGATGTATTTATAAGAGAGAATAGGTTACAGGAAATTAATAGGAGTGATCAGAATGCTCAGGCCAGAATAGGTTTGATGGGCCAAATGGCTGCCATCTACATCACTTTAAAAAAAAACTTATCAGCAGTTCCATCTTTAGAAAGAATGCATTTCTCAGGAAGCTTAGGCCAAAAGAGGAAATTCATTCTTGCAGCAGATATTGTTTCATGCTGACATCATTCCTTTTGAGAGGACTAGAATATAAAAAGCAAGCATGTACAGCTGAGGCAGTATAAGGTGTTGGCCAAACTGCATTTGGAATATTGTGAGCAATTTTGGGCCCGTATCTAAAGAAAGATGTGCTGACCCTGGAGAACGTCCAGAGAACATAAACAAAAATGATCCCAGGATTAAAAGGCTTAACATTTGAGGAGCATTTGATGTCTCAATGGAGTTCAGAAGGATGAGGGGGGGGATCTTATTGAAACCTACCACATACTGAAAGGCCTGGATAGAACGGACATGGAGAGGATGTTTCCATCAGTCAAAGAGTCTAGGATCTGAGGGCACAGGCTCAGAATGGAGGGATGTCCCCTTAAAACTGAGATGAGGAATTTCTTCAGCCAAAGGGTGGCAAATCTGTGGAATTTGCTGGCACAGAGGGCTGTGGAGGCCAAGTTATTTTGTGTATTTAAGGCAGAGATTGATAGGTTCTTGATTGGTGGGGGGGGGGGGGGTTAAGGGTATGGGGAAAGTGGGGTTGGGGAGAAAGAATCAGCCATGATTTTTATGGCAGAGCAGTCTTTATGGGCCAAATGGACTAAATGTGATCATATATATTATGGACATAAGCATTTTGATAGCCCATGTGTTCTGTCTGAAATTCCTTGAAAGAAACTTAATGATTGCTACTCTTTCCAGTAGGTGGCCAATAAAGTAGGTGGGTGGGTAGCTTGTCAGGTGATCTGCTCTTCCATCATTTACATGGGCCTTCTGTGTGCTTCCGCTGTATGGCTTCAAGAATCGCAATACCACCTTGAATGCTGCTGCTCCACTTTGAGTAGTCATAGGTCAAAGGTCCCCAGGAGTCACTGGGGATGTTGTATTTGTGACTCCTGAAATATGGGATGTGGTCCAAATTTTCCCAGGGCTTGCTCTGAACCTTTTTATGGTCAGAGGGCAGTGTTTTACAGTGGAGACAGGTTGATAGAGGATGTTAGTCTTGTGGATGTTTCGTGTAAGGCCCAATCTCTTACAAGCTTCATTGAATGAGTTCTGCCTCCAAGCATGTGTAAACACAAGCATCTTCTGCATATTGCAGCTTGACATTTGAGGATGAGGTGAATTTGGTTCTGGAGTGTAGTTGCCATAGATTGAACAGTTTTCCATTTGGTTATGGGGATTAACTCCCTTCCCACTGAAAGTTTGTTTGCATCAAGAAAGATTGAGAAAAATGTTAAGGCATTGACTCAACCCTGTTTGGCACTCCTCTTCACTCAGATTGGTTCTGCTGTAGACCAGTTGGTAAGTACCATGGCTTGCATTCTGTCATGGAGCAACTGTAAATAGAGACTAATTTCTGTCGGTAATTGAATTTGAGCAGAATATTCCATAGTTCTTAATTGATCGAGTTAAAGGCTTAAGTGATGGCACTCTTTTTTTTCTTTTGAGTTGCCCATAGTGAAGATCACATCTACTTTGCTGCTAAATGGACAGAACCCACACTGTCATTTGGAGAGCCGCTCCTTGGCCACAGGGAGAATGTGGTTCAGGTGAACCTTGTTGATGACTTTCCCTGTGGTAGACACCAGGGAGACTTCTCTGTATTTACCACAGTCACACTTGTCTTTTTCTTAAAGATGGTCATCATTGCAGCATCACTGAAGCCCTGATAATATCCTCCTCTTGAAATTTTAGATTTGTGACTAAAGTTCTTTGCTGCTGAGTTTGAGTTTAAGTGGAGATATTGTCCCTGAGGCCTTGTTATTTTTGATTTGAGATAAGGCCTTCTTGACAACTTGTCAGTCAGGAGTGGTGGCAAGGCTGACTTGAATATGCTGCTGTGGGATGAAGTCAATAGAGACATGTCAAGGACAGAGTCATGACTGAGGAGGTCTTAGTAGTATTGCTTCCAGCAAGTATAGAGTTATCGCTGATGAGATTACTTCTGTTCTTGGCTCTTGGGCCACATGGAAAAGCAGAATATATTAGGGCTTCAGTGATGCAGGATATATTAGGGCTTCAGTGATGTTGCAATGATGAGCATCTTGGGGAGGGGCCTTGGGTGTTTGGGCCATAGGTGGGTGCTGAAGAACCTATGCATGTTATAGCTGTGAGTGAATTGCTAAGCATCCTGCACTCTCTCCATCTGCCATCTGTTCGTTAGGTCATGCATTTTCTATTGTACACCTACCTGCAGATGCATGTAGAGCGGTTTCTTTTCCCTTTAATAAAGGTGGAACCTCAATCCAGGAACACCTTATGTTCACAGTTGGTTTACTCCTTGACCACATGGTCATTTTCATCAAGCCAGTCCTGGTTGTTGAAGTCAAGTGTATCTTGCGTTCATTTCTAACCCTAGCATTGAAGTTGTCCAGGAAGATCAATTTGTCTCCTTTTAGAATGAGGTTCAGGATTATTTCAGGGTCAGGGCAGAAGTCATTTTTGATGTTGTATGTAACTTTCAGCATTCAGACATATGTACCGAGACCATAGTGTGTTTGTTTCATGGGGGAGTGAGCTGGAAGATGATAACATTCTCTAATTCTATAGAGTCTAATTCTATGAGGCAGTATACTTATATTTGCTGGTGAAGTTCTCTCCAGCATGCCTCTTGATTTGCCTCTCCAGAAGAATGGGTAACTGCAGCTTTGTTCATTAAACTGGTCATCTGTCCAATGTAGATCACTTGGTGCACCAATGTCGGTCTCAAAGCATTGCTGTAGAGATTGTCCATGGGGTACTGGTATTCCACATGAACTTCACATCGTGGAGTATAAATTGCCTGTGTGTGGCTTCTGTTAGGGTGGCTATTACACCAGCTACCACGGGCTTCAAATAGCAAGGTCTTGATCCAGTGCAAGGTGGAGCAAAACAACTGGAGGCCAAGCTCTGTTGCATGGGAATTAATACTTGCACATAAGGATCAAGGTGGGGACCCATGCTGATCCCACTCAGCCAAGTGTATGCCCACTCACTACTCATCCTGGCTGCTAGCCCTGCCACATACCTGTCCCTGGCTCTGGCTGCAAACCTCCCATGCTTCCCGACCCCTGGCTTGAGCCACATACCTACCCGTGCTTTTATTGAAGCTGCCACACAACTAATCACACTCCTTACCCCTAGCTCTAACCACACACCTGACCCATGTTACCAACCACTGATTCTGGCCACACAGCTGGCCCATGTTCACATTGCGCTACACTAATCAAGGGTACCTACAAGTTAACCCACATAGACACACAGCTAAAATAACTTTGAAGTGGTATGAAAATTTGAAAATGTATGTGACTGTATTCTCAAGCGTTACTTTATTTAAAATTTTCCTTGGTAATAAGACAGTCGTGATGTATGATTTTAATTTTTTATTTCAGATAAGCCCATTATCTTGTCATGTGGCAGGGCCATATTCCTGTAAAAGGCCTTGTGGCCGACGCTTGGCCTGTGGGAATCACACTTGTGCAATAGAATGCCATGCAGTCACCATCGTGGATGGAAATGATGAACAACAGGTAATAAGTCCATACAGAGAGGATTCTTGAGCGCTTAAAAGGCTGTTCTTATATTTAATATTTTTCTAAATTATACTTTGAATTCTGTGAAAACATTTGTAAAATTTCTGTTTGAGATTTCACTGTTGGATAATTTCCTGTTTTCTACGTTTCTCAAACATGTTCTTTTTTTACTTCAGTGAGAATTTCCCACTATCCCCACTTCGTAAGCTTCTCAATGGCAAATATGTCTTGCAAATTTAGATACTCTCTCACTAGCTTTCTGTTAAAACTAATGAATGGAAGCAATCTTTGAACTGAATGCTATTTAGTGCTAGTGTCCATGTCCAATTCCTTTTGAATTTTCATAAAACGAAAGCTTGGTTATCAGTACTTCACTCATTGGCATTCTTCAGTAACCGGCATTTTAGAGGTAGGACTTGAGTCAAAGTCTGATCACCTGGTCTAAGGGAGTGCCTGGGCTGATGTCGGAGTAATGCCAAAGGAGCAAACAGACATGCCCTGCCATGATGCATTACTTTTGCCTGGTGGGTAATGCCTCTTGTCAACACGTTGGTGAGTCCAGTAGTATCCAGTATTTTTTGTCGTATTCTATATCCTTTACTATTCTGGATTTTATGGAAACAATACTTAATTCTTGATCAATCAATATATTTGACTAACTGGCACCACCTCCCCTATTTCCCATAGATGCCTTCTAGTCAAACTTGTACAGTACACCAAATACATTTCATTTCTCTCATCTTTCTATCTCTATCAGATTTGCAAATATTGATGTACCTTTCCATAATTTATACTAACTGCTAATTTTATTATCTAGGTTTTTAATGATTTCATCTTAGATTCCAAAATTTTTCTTGCCAGAGATTTTAAACTGGCCAACTTGTATTTACACAGATGAGCTTTTGAGTTCCACACAACCACTTTTGTTAATCTCTTCATTATCTACATTGTATTAATATTTGTGGTTTTCTTTTAAAGGTATTTATTTAACAATCTTGTTAGTAATGAATTAACTCTGTTGAACAGTTTTGATGCAAGTTATTCTTTCCACTTTGACTTCATCAGCTTTGAGTGAAGCTGCTGGGTAAAAATGGCAACCAGTGTTCTTGTGCTGCCAGATTGGAAATTGAGAGGTCAATTGACACATGGTAGGATTTGAATTTTTAGATTCAATTTGGTTAGCTTGATCATCAACTCAGCAAAAACTGTCTTGTACCAATTTAAAGCTTGTGTTTTGTGCTGTTTTCCTTCCTTTTAAATCTTAAATTCCAGCCAGGCTGGAATCTTGCTGATTTTCAGCTGGTGGTTCTGTAGGACTTATTGCAGTGCACATGTCAGTGCTTTGATTCTACGCACAGCATGGAAGTACAGAACATGTTGGAGGTCAGATGAGTATCTGATCTCCCACTCTACTATTGGACACTATACCTAATCTCCTGGTCATATTGCGCTGAGGGACTGGATACATTTCATATCTGCCCCGCAGTTTAAAATCAGCTGGAATTAGCATGGCCCCATTAATTTGAAAAGATAAGCAAAAGATCCAGCCTTTTCTCCTCTTTAATTGAAATTCAAATTATTAACTTTAATGTACTTAAATTTATTGTCTTAAAGGCCTGACTTCAGGCAATGGGCAACCTTCAAGGGTCCATTGCCTTAGGCCACCTGCTGGTCATAGACTGTTCCACTTTGTCGAATGGCTTCAGCAGCAACACTCCCAAGAGGTTGGGAGCCATGTGACAGCCTGGATCCTGCAGAGGTGAACTTGAGGTTTGGGTTTTGTCGAGCATGATCTAGCTGCTATATTTTGGTTACACCTTCTACAGTACTGTTCAAGTTTTTTTTTTCTTCAACTGTTGTTAATTACTCATAACTAGATTGAGCAGTGAGTTTTCCCCCTTGCAGGCAAATAAGCATACTGACTGAAGAAGTCCTGCATATAATTTAGAAATTGCATGGCCCATTTACTTGTTCTTTGTTATAATTAACAATTGTATAATTAAAATCTCTCAGACCCGTAATCTTATTCCCACTCCCTTCTGTGTTTATAGATTGACTGATTATGACACTGCCTACCCACAATTAGTCTGAAAATCACATTAATGTAACAGTCTCTCTGTTTATCTTTCATTTCCCTATGAGTATCTTTCCAATGCACATCAGTTCTCTTTGTAGCATATATTCTCTACTGTGCAAATACTGCCACTCCCACTTCATGATCTGTGGTACTAAATCTATTTATTTTTGAGGGATGATTGCTTCTACTTTCTTCACTTTATTTCCTGCACACTTAAACTTCTCCACCCATATGAAGTCTTCATTCAAAGTATTAATTTTAAAAAGTAGATTCCACAGATGACATAGGCATTTAATATTTTTATGGTATCTTACAGATAATTCAAAATTTATATACAAAATATACTTTACAGAATTAGGAAGATAAATTAACCATTCAAGTCTAGCTGGAGAAGGATGGGTAATATTCAAGGTTACTTTTCTTAGATTTATATATTTGCTCTGCTACTCAGTGAGAGTGTTACTGATACTGTGCCTCAATGTCCACTTTTCTGACCAATTATTGCATCTACCAAACAAAATTGTAGTTTTGGTCTCCAAGATGCCACGAGAAGATGAAATTTAATGCTTAATTATTACTTTGATAAAATAGGTCTTGTGGTTATTTATTAAATGTCTTTGTTTTGATGCATAATTTATGAAATCTGAAAGGGGTCTTGTTAAGCTCACGGGGCTTTTGATAGATCATTATAAAGTCAGGTAAATGCCTTGGCATAAAATTGCAAGATTTGTTCCCTGATGTAGATAACTGCTCGATAGCAATTCAAAGAGACCTGGAGAGACATTCTTACTGTATCTGACCCACACAAAAAAACTTCAAATTAAATTTAAATACTCATACTGTCTTTGCCCCTTCTGACCTATGATCCACCTTTCAACAGGTCTAGCCTGATGGGAAGGTCTTCAGTATTCCTTCTCTGGGGCCTCCAACTAATAATGCGGTAGTGAAATTGGGAGAATAAGATTTGTTCTTTTTAATTCCCCCCTCCCCCTTTCCCTTCCAAAGGACACAGAAATTTAATCCAGGGCAGTTGATTTGATCCCTGTTTTATAAAAAATAAAATGTCCAAATAGGGTTTAAAAACTATTTGAAACATTGATTATTTTAAAAGCCAATTTAAGTCCATAGGTAGCAAATTACATTTTTGGTTTCTAAATGCACTGGTACCTGATCTGGTGCTCATAGGGTGAGTTCGCAGAACAAGACTGGTAATGGAATCAGTGGTAGCATTAATTAGATGTACATAATATAGTGAAAGATGTTACTGACAGGAGCATGGCATGAAACCTTGCCTTTAAAGATGGGTGCCAGGAGCCTGGTGCAAATCACTGTCCTCTGCTGGTTTTCTTGCAACAATGAATCACTATGTGGCTCGGAGTGGAGAAGCTGCTTATGAGGGTTGGCATTGGGCAGGCTTGGGCAAACCATGGAGCGTGGTCATTGAGAAATCTCTAGCTGAGGAGACAGCAGCTTCCATCATATCCAATAGGAGACAATGAGAGGAACAGTTGGATCCAGGGGAATCTATCACATGGAGCAGGCGTTTCCAATTACTGACAATGGCCCACACTCACCACATTGACCAGGATGCAGCCCCTAGTCTCAGCAGAGTAGTGTGCAGCAGTTGGGAGGGCAGGGCTTCACACTAGGTTCTCAGCAGAGCAGTGCGTAGCTCAAGCAGTTGTATTTTTTTAAACAAGTACAAGGAAGTAAGTACCTGTAAGTGTTTGGAGTGAAGAAAGGAGTGTTATAATGAATCTGTGTGGTGCTAAGCAAGGCATCAGTGTAAAACATGAGCAGAAGCAATCATGTGATCTCAGCAGGGGCATGCATGTATTTTGTTTTTAATTAAGTTGGTAAAATGCCATGCCGGAACTAGACTTTCTGAGTATTATGTGATCATTGTGAGTACAGTACTTCCTTGAATAAATAGTGTTGTAATGTAGATGTCAAGTATATTTACTGCATTGTTTGGGAAATGTGGCATTTTATGTTAAAATTAACCTGTATCACTGTATCCATATGGGGCTACAGTTGTAGTAATAGCAAATTAATATAATTTTAGTATTATGATAATGTAATGAAACCCAGATATGTCTTTCAAATTGAATGTATCATTGATGTAACCTGGTGTAATTTCACATTCAAATTTCCGATTTGGAGAAGAGATTTGGCCATGGAAATTGTCTTCCTCTCTGCAGGAGTTGGCAGCTTTGCAGAATTGGCAAATGATTATCATGCATTTTAATAAGATCATTGAGTCATTAGTGTAATGTAAAACTCTGCTGGAATGCACAAAAAACAGTCTTGCAACTCTATTTTCTTGCTGGAAAGCAGCAGGTATATTGGGAGGCAAAGGATTAGTCACTATTTGGAAATTGGATGGGAGTTGAATGAGTATTTTCACTAAAGGCCACAATCTCACAGTTGAGAGTTGAAATATTGCTCTACAAGTGTTTTAGTGAGACATTCCAGTGATCTTAATGTGCTGGAATCTTTGTTTTGGACTCTCCACAAATAATTTTTAAGTGCACACTAACCTATTACTTCCTTTCTGCACAAATTAATGCTATTAATCCACTTAGTCTATCATGTGATAATCAATAATACTGATCTTGTTTTAACTAGGTTGAACTTCTGCATGTGCCTATCATAAATTATAGTAATTTTATGAATGTTACATTTATTTTCTATTTTGAATAGGCTGGTAAAGAATGTCAAGTGTGTGAAGAAGCATGTAGCTATCCTCGGCCACCTGGTTGCATTCACCCTTGCAGTCTGCCATGTCATGAAGGTGTATGTGCTCCATGTTCACAGATGATCAGAACAAAATGCCATTGCAAGATGTCAACCCTCTACGTGGAATGCATGTATGTTGAAACTTAATTATTTGTGCTGTTCCTGGGAGAAAGAACAATTAGTGAAGTGCATCAGGCCATTCTGAATGCTTTTTAACCTGCTTGCATGACATTGGTTAAATCTAGTTAGCAACAATCAAGAGCCCTTCTTGCCATGCCACCTCTTTTATCTCACTGCCTCCTCCCCCTCATCCAAAAGACGTTTGTCACCTGTCTTTTCCAAACCATCGTAGTTGAACAATGGCCTTCATCTCCACTGCAAACTTTGTTCTTTCCTTCCAAATCCTACTCATTCAAGCTCTTTTCTCCAGTTCACCTCTGTCACTTGGAGAAATCTCATTGTTTGTCTCCCATAACCATGCAAGAACTTGCTTGTTGAAATTATGCTCCAGGTATGAAGCTGAGCAATTCTGCATCCTTGTTTGATTTTGTCATCAGCCAGACTCCCAGCCCCTCCTTTTAAATTCATAATTTTCCTTCCTCTGTCTCATCATATTGTAGTCAACTGTTAAGTAGTTTTTGTTTTAGATTACAGGTATCATTTTGTGCGATTGAAATTCCATATTTTGAATTATTTGCCAATTCAAATTGAGAAATGGGCAGCAAACAAATTTATGATCATCCATTTGCTTTTGCCATTTTTAGTCTCTGTATTGTTGATTCAGCCTCTGAAAAGAACATCTTATCCTTGCCCTTGTACATGCTTTTCCTTTCTCCATTCCCATTACTTTTGCTATCTAACCAGACATATTTCCTTCATTTGCCTCTCTCCTGCTTTTAACTCCTTCACTTTTGGCCATCTGCACATTCCATTTCAGCAGATCTTGTATCTTTAATAGCATCATTAATGCCTTTCCAGGCAAGCCGAAAGCTGTCTCCCACTAATGCCATCACAGCAACTACCATCCCTTTTCCATCTTCCTGTTGTATCTGAAATATTTCCGTCTGGTTCTTTAATGCTCAACGTGTGCAAATAACAACATAAATAATTGTCTCCCACCATTAACATCTTGAAGACTGGTCATTTGCAAAGTTTAATTGTACAAGAAGTCCCCGGATTACGAACGAGTTCCATTTTTGAGTCTGTTCGTGAGGTGAATTTGTATGCACGTTGGAACAGTATGAACCATTTGTGTTTTGAAATAGTCATACATCAAAAGATTAGTCCATAAGAGTGACCTTCTTCCACTCTTTCTCTTTTAATCTTGGCAAATAGACCTTGGCCGATATCTTGATTTCTTTTCAGATAATTAACCCTAATGCTCTTCCTCCACGGAAAGCCTTCTGCTTATCACAGAGAACAGCTACATGACCAG
>JARFYF010000052.1:61344876-61357969 GCA_030265395.1 Rhina ancylostomus
AAAATCAAAGAAACAGTAGATGCTGGAAATTAGAAATAAAAACAGAAAATGCTATTCAGGCAGCATCTGTGGAAAGAGTAACAGTCAATATTTAAGGTCTGTGATCCTTTATCAAAACTGGAAAAGGGAGAAATACAAGTTAGTTTTCAGCAGGAGAGAAGATGGGGCAAGGATGCAAAGGGAATGTCTGTGTTAGGGTGAGGCAAAAATGGCTTAATGGTGGTAGACACAGTAGTGTAGTGGTTAGCATGACACTATTACAGCACCAGAGACCTGGGTTCAATTCCAGAAGCTGTCTGTAAGGAGTTTATGTTCTCCCTGTGTCTGTGTGGGTTTCCTCTGGGTGCTCCAGTTTCCTCGCGCATTCCAAAGACATACAGGTTAGGAAGTTGTGGGCATGCTATGGTGGTGACCCTTGCGGGCTGCCCCCAGAACGCTCCATGCAAAAAGATGTATTTCACTGTGTGTTTTGATGTACATGTGACTAATAAAGAAATCTTAGTTACTGACACTAAGTTTTTTCCTTTTTCTTTTCCTGTTTATTATCTGGCATGTCCCAGTGTGCCAGAACCACATCAATAACAAGTTACACAACCAGAGTAGCTGAATGTGATCCCACCTGCCACATGACCTAACTTTATCAGAGCAATCGCCTTTGTTCCACCTGCTGCACCCTCCACCTTTACTGCTACATAGATTAACTTGGTACTTTATTTCTCAGGTCTGGTGAAGGGTTCCTCATCTGAAACATTTTCTTTCCACAGAGGGTGCCTAACCTGCCTAATTTTCTCAGCACTTTCCATTTTATTTTGTTTTCTTGTCATGTTGGCTCAGTTTTACTTATCCTGCTCATACATGTCTGGTCTGCAGAGCAGATCCCACAACTTCACCATGAACAACACATTACACAGACTTTGTGCTGGTAACTGCCTGCCATTACCCATCTCGACTGGCCCTTTCACAGCCATTCCCTTTGTCTCACCCCCACCTTGTCTCCTACTGAAATTTAACTTGCATTTTTCTCTTTCCCAGTTCTGACAAAGAGTCATGGGCCTGAAACATTGACTGTTTCTCTTTGCACAGATGCTACCTGACTTGCTGAGTTTTTTTCAGCATTTTCTGTGAAGCAGAATCCTAGGATTGGGGAGAGAAACATGCAGCCAACTACTGAAGCTGTTTCCTGTAAGAGAGAAGAATGTAAAAATAGCAAGGACAAAAATATAAAGAAAAGTTCTGATGATGAGTGAGCACTGATCTATTTGGAACCGTCCAGCTATGATTTGCCATTTTCTGCCTTTCAGAATTCGAATGCTTGTAACAGGGATGGGAAAAGTGTAGAAAGGGAGGCAATATAATTGTTACATGAAGCTTAACTCACCTACAAATTTTGAAATAAATAATTCCTTACTCTAAGTATGATTGACATTATAGTAAGAGCAGTGTAAGGAATCTGCATCATGACGCACAACTGCTACTTATGTTCTAGTAGAATAGTGACCAAAGCAGTTTAAAAAAGCAACTCACTTCAACAGAGCTTTGCTGAGGAATTTACTCTTGAATAATGGAGGTCATTTTAGAGAATGTTATTGGAAGAATCTTCTGCAAAGGTTAATCTCGCTAAGAAGCTTTTAATTGGAACTCCCTGTTAACAAGTTCTGCTTTCTCCACATAACAGCAAATTAATGAATGTAATCCTACTGAGTTCCTTGAAACTGTATTGTTAGTTTTATGAAATGTGAACAGTGTCCTTGGAAAGTGAAATCTGTTTTGAAAGGTTTATAGACAATAATGGTGTGCCCACTGTTTGCAGTTGAGTTCTTGTAAATTATATCAGGCATATCATTATAGTGCAAGTCTAAAAATAAGTCTAGTCAAAAGAAAAAGCATTGAAAAACATTTAGAAGTGCACTGTTTAATGCTTGGATTGTGTTGCAGAAAATTCTAATGGACATAAAAATTGTCATACATTGTATTCCACAAAAGTTGTCATACTTGTACCATGTTGCAGTCTGAGAAAAGCCATGCATTCAATCCTTAAAATGACTTCCAAGGGTTCCCTTGTAAGATTGTCAAACTCACATTCAGCTTTATTTTACTTTCAGAAATGTCCCTTTTGTGAACACATTGGTATGGATTTTGTAAGACAGTGAACTTGACATCAACTTCGGGATTTCCTAATGTTTAATGTGAAAGTTCGAAAGTTGCCATCGGCATCGTATCCCGGTGTTGATCCTGACATGGTTCAACATGGCAGTAAGAACTTGGGTTAACTGCCTACTACTCATTGAGGGAACTTGTTTGAATATCCACTTGTCACATCTGATGAGGGGGCAAGTGTTTCCCTGCTGATTTTAATGAAATGTAGTGGCTGCAAGAGTCAAGTGTAATAGTTTATTAATTTATAAAGAAAACGTTCATTTATCATAGGAATAAAACATGTCCTCTCAGGGTTTAAGAAGCACCCTAATGAATTATTAAATAATTGTTCTTAGTACTTCAAAAGAAAAATTAAACATTTTAAAATTTTTTTTTGTGAAACTTTTTTGAATGCTAGTCTCTTTGAATGTCTCAAAAGCATTTGGAGTGTTTATAATGGATCAGAAAGTACAGAAACATGCCCTTTAGCCCACTGTGTCCACATCTAGCATTCACCTACATTAATGTTATGTTTCTGCTCAAATTCTTATCAGTTTCCCCAGCCTCTATTCTCCTGCCTGTGCTCTATACTAGAGGAAATTTACAGTAGCCAGTTAACTTGGCATATCTTTGAGATGTGGGAAGAAGCTTGAGCACTCGGAAGGAGAATATGCAAACTTCACACAACATCAGAGGTCAGGATTGAACACGGGACTCCGGAACTGCAAGCTGCTGCTAAATTGTGCAACATTTCAGTTAAATCCAGGTGATTTATCCTTGTGTCAGATTTTGTGATCTGATTTTGTTGCCCCATTTGTTGGTGCTTTCACTGGCATAGGAAATTAAGACGCACAAGGCATGTTCTAGAAAAATCTCCCACTGTTTTCTGTAATTCATCCAGGAAGTTCCCTGAAGATGGTACACAATTTTTAATCAAATTCATTGTCAAATGCTGCTTGCTTGCTGCTGATTGCAAGATTCCAGCTTAAAGATCTTGAAATTATGTAAGGATCTTATTTATCTCCCAGCATAACTGTAGTGGGACAACAACCAAATGCTGACGGCATAACATAAGGAGCTGTTTATAGTGAGGGTCATATTTTCAAAGAGCCAGTATATTTTCAAAAAGACTATAAGAAAGCAGCTCTTCATGGTAAATCTGCTGCGTTCTTCCAGTAATAGAGCAATATAACAAGGATACAGGCCCTTCAGCCCAATGAGTCCACGCTGACCATGGTGAACTGATGGGGTCAAATCAAACCCAACTGGCAGAGTTGGCCTGAATCTTGCAGTCGGCAAGCAGTGCTTGCCAATGAGCCTGGTTAAAATGTATGCAGCGTCTTTGGGGATCCTCCCAGTGATAAGGATTATGTTGGAAAACGGGTAGATGTCCCCAGGAAAACTGAAGATTTTCCAAATTATTATAGAGCAATAAAGTCTATTAATTATGCAAACTGTGCTGATTGAAGTTGAACATCGAACTGCAGATAATCTGTCAGTGTTGAGGGGTGGCAGAGTGCTGTAGCAGTTAGTGTTGCTGCTGCACAACTCATAGAGTCATAGAGCACAGAAACGGGCCCTTCTGCCCAACTGGTCCATGCCGACCAAGATGTGCATCCAAGCTAGCTCCATTTTCCAGCATTTGTCCCATAACTTAAATCTTTCCTGTCCATGTACCTGTTCGACCTGTCTTTTAAAAGCTGTTGATTATACCTGCCTCAATCACTTCCTCTGGCTGCTCATTAAGCAGCCTTTGTGTAATTAAAAACAAAAATTGCTCCTCAAGTTCCTATTAAATCTTCCCCTTCTCAGCTTAGACCTATGCCCTCTACTTCTTTTCCCCAACTCTGGGGAAAAGACTGCACTCCAGTGACCTGGATTCAATCCTGATCTCTCCACTGCTATCTGTTGTAGTGTTTACATTTACAAAATGATTAATTGGTTACTGTAATTTGTCCATAATGTTGGTGGGTGGTAGAAGTTGGTGGTTTTCACATCACTTGTTGAGTTTCATGTAACTTGTATGTTTTCTAACTGTTTTAATATTTTTAATTTTGTATTTGTACACAATCAATAGGAGATCTGAACATAATTATTATCAAAACCATGCCAAGATCTTTAAAACTGCAATTAGGAATGGGCATTGGCATTGAATGTCAACTGTCTAATTCCTCAGAAGTACAGAATTGTGTTGCAAATAATTTGAAATTCACTCTCAGCTGGGCATACTTTTGCCTCCTTTCTCCTCCATACTGGACACCAATGCACACTTCACCCACTAAAACCAACCTTAACACAGTTAACATTTGACAGTGAAGTCTGGCCGAAGGAGTCTGTAGATGGCATTCCACACCATGATAACACATTTTCCTTTTAGCAATTGTTCATGCTGAACCCTAAAATTCCTTCCTCCACAACAGTCTCTCATTCCACAACCCATGCTTTGCCTCTGCACACACTCTTCACTGTTAACTTTACCTTCATTTTCTTTATCTTATAGCAGGATGGATTGGCACATAATACCTCTCTGTGGAAGGCACTTCCCCAGTTTATTTTTTAGAGTCCTCATGTGACATACAAAATAAACTTGACAGGAATGAAATTAACACACAAATTGCTGGGATACTCAGCAAGCCAAGCAGCATCTGTGGAAAGAGTTACAGAGTTAACTCTTTTGATCAATCAGGTCTTGTCAGAACCGGGAAAAGTTAAAGATAAGATAGTTTTAAAGTGCAGAGAAGAAGGGGTAAAGGAGGAGGAAACATTTGTGACGGGGTAGGTGACAAGTGAGATTTAGTGACAAAAGATATGGTAGTGGAAACAGGACTAACTTTAAAAAAAATTGCTCTTGAAGGGGTGTAAATGGGAGCAGAATCATCATTTGAAGGTGTTAAAGGAAAATACTGGATGCTGAAAATTGAAGTTAAAAATGGAAAATGCTGGAAATGCTCATCATCTGAAGTTTGTGTCCCATTTAGAGACCACGCAATTAGTTGGAAGTCGCTTGGCTTTTGTTGTTGAAGATTCTGGGGTCAGAGCTGCAACTAATTTAGCCTAATGCCTTGTCCTGTCATCCTTCTGAAGAAGTATACTGCCAGAAATCTCCATCCACATTCACTATCCACTTAGCAGTGAAGGAAAATATTCCATTCTCATCATCCACCCCACTTCTATTTTGCTATGGTGGCAAGGGCATTAGGAGGCGGATTCTTGACTTCACAAAATGCTGCCCAAGTTTAACCTTTCTATCTAAAATTCTTGAAGATTAGATTCCACAAATTAATACCTGAGCTTTCTAGAACTCCTTGGTAAATCCCTCCACTCAGATTTCTGCCCCATCACGATGCCAAAATGTCTCTTACAAATCATAACTGACACCCCATGTGGTGAGATCTATACCACCCCCCCCCCACACCCCCGTTCTGCACAACCTGCATGACACAAGATTGACCACACCGTTCTCTTCCATTCCCTCAACCACATTATTGGCCAGATGATTGACTAGTTCTGTTCTATCTATCGAATCATAGCTAGAGAATCACCAACAATGGCTCTTCTCCATGCACCTGTCCCCCAGACATTTATCCTTGGCCTTCTCCTTATTCACAAAGCAGAGTGTCAGTTTTGACATGTACACTGATGACACCCAGCTTTATCTCATTACTCCACTGTCATCTGAATCCAATACAGGTTGAGCTGAAATTTTCTCAAAATATTGGGAGAACCAAAGCAACTGCCTTTAGTCTCTATGACAAACGATGTTACCTGGCTGCAAATCATCTGAGTCCGAATGGTCATATCAGCATCCTATTTGATCCTGCAATGAGCTACAGATCATATTTACTTTTACCATCACTAACAGTGCTTATTGCCATCTTCTATAACATTGCTGCAGTCCTATCTCAGCAGTGTTGCTGTCAAAACTCTTATCTCTGGACTTGTTTTTATCCTTCTTTGACCTTTTAATCCTAAGCACTGCTTTCTGTGTCTTAACCTGTATAAAATGCCATCCACTCATCAACCCTGTTCTTATTGATCTACAGTTGCTCCTGTCATGCAATAATTCGGTTTTAAAATTCCTATCCTTAGTTTTAAACCCCTCCCTATCTCGGTAACCTTAATCCACCCAGATATCTGGACTTTCCCAGTTCTGGCCTTCTGCCTTAATTGTTCCACCTTTGGCAACCATGGCTTCGGTTTCCAAGGCCTTCCCTTCCTCAATGTTTCCATTTCTCTTGAAAATGCTTCTTAAAACCTACTAGTTTGACCATATCTTTGGCCATAAATCCTGATGTCTCCTTGTGTGGATTCACATCAAATTTTGTTTGAGATTGCCTTGGGCATTTTGTTGTGTTACAGGTGCTATGTAAATAAAAGTTGTTGGTCTTGTTGGTAGACTATCATGATTAGACCTATTACTTGCAGTAGGTCCCCATTGAGAAAGCTGATGGGCTAAGTTAATGCCTCTGGTCCCATGGAAGCACAGATCATTGCTCTGACGGCAAGGGAGAACAGAATGGAATGGAGCAAGAATTGCAGCTTGCAGCCTGATGACTGCCATGTCTTCAGGCACTTGTCCGATTGCCACCATCCTGTTGTCCAGTTGAACTATGGGTCCATGGGTCAACGGGTTTGGCAATGGTTTGAGTTCACCTGCCTGATAAACTGTTGTCTGTGTCTTTGATACCCAAACCATGGTGCTTATGGGTTGTAGGAGCTGAGACCAGACTCCTGGGAGCAAAGTCCAGACAAACAATAAACAGGGCTTCCTTGAACTTTGGCATGATTGGAGGCTTACAATAGCCATGCAAGGCGTTCACTGATATAATAGCTAATCACCCATGATCCTGTCTGTCAGACATACTGGAGAAGAAACATGGGAACTGGTAGTGAAGAGCCCCCTGTAGGCACCCAGGCTGATCAGAGAAATCACAGGCTGATCTAGTGCACTTGGCAATATATACTGTTTCAAGATGGAATGCACACTGATGGAGATTAGAACAGGAGGACACCACCATCTGCAACTTTCCCTTCAAGTTGTACACAATCCTTACTTGGAAATGTATTGTGGCCCTACGTTGTCACTGGTCAAAATCCTGGAGCTCCCTACCCAATTGTAGGAGTAACTTTACCAGAAGGGCGATAGCAGCCCAGCACTGCCAATTTGAGGGGAAAATTGTGATGGGCGTAAATGCTGGTCTTGCCAGCAATGTGCCCACCTTGAAAAATTTATTAAAGACGATAGGTAAAGAAAGTTAGGTGGCACTGATATCTGTATTTAGGTGGTGATGATTGATAGGCAGGGGCAATGAGGGCAGGTGTGTCATTGTTTGTGAATGATAATTTTTAAGTGGGTGACTGTAGGGAAGGAGGAGGAGGTAAGCTTGGGACTTCAGCACTTTCACTGTCGACGTGCCGTGATGTTGCTTGCTTTTAAGCACCCACTTCTGAGAGCTGTGGACATGATGAATGTGAAATGAGCTAAAGACAAGGAGCTGGTCTGATCCTATATGCTTCCAGACATCAGAACTTTTCTCAATGACCACACACAAAAGAAAAGTCCTGCCACATTGATATTTTAAATGGCCATTCTCCTCTTTATTAGGAACTTCTGCAACTTTCTTCCACCAGGTAATCCAGGCCGCTGTTCCACTGGAAAATTCCATATTTACAAACCAGGCAAATCTTGGAAACCTCCCCCCCCCCCCCCACCCCTGTGCTGCACCAATGGTTTTAATCCAACACTTGCAAATTAAGCCTTTGGAGTCCTGGCTGGTAAATTGCGGGAGGGCTCAAAAGGCCAAAGGGAACTTGGGGAAACATTTTGAAGGTTAACAACAGAAGCTGCCTTCAGCCTGAATTTCCTCACTGATAAGCCTTCCTATGCTGTTTTTACCTGTGCTGAACTGTTGAGAAAATGCATCCCCTCTCTCTTAGGGAAAGTTTAAAAATTTTGATAATTTTGTGGAAATGATTGTGTTGTCAATGGAAAGAGCCTCAACCACTGTAGTTGTTGTGGAACCTCATGATGAAGGTCAGAACAGCAGTGTTCAAATGTCACATTCCCATTTTGTTGTCTTGAGGCTGAAAAATCTGCTGCTGGCTCAGGTAATCAGCAGCTAATACTGTTTGACCTTGTGGCTGCCTGCTGGAATTATTACCATTGGCTGCTTTATATTCTGTGTACTGCATTCAGTTGATCCTCATAACCTGGTGCCTTGCTAATGCTGAGGGTGTGATGAATTAAAACATAATTCTACCTCTGCAATGCCAATTTGTTAACAGGAAATGTTTTGTAAGAACATAAACCCAACTTTAACTTTAGTATCAATAAAAAAAAATTTCCAGTTAAAAGCAAATATAGAAGTAACTTACAGTGAGGAGGCACCTTTAACAGTCAAAAGGAATAGCTTCTGATGGAAGGTATAGAGACTGCAGCCTCATGTCTGACTTTACTGGAGGGGTAATGTCTTAATAAGCAGCACATAGTATTCCACCACCGTGAGCTTGCAGACTTAAAAGGATCTCCTTTTCATTGTTGTTGGCTATTGTTTAAGAAGTACATTTTAAAGAGTGAAATCTTAAGGTAAATGCCAGGAGCTGGCTGCTGTGATGCTTAAAAATCTGCATTTTGTTCTCGGGCTGTTTATTTGTAGTTGGTGTCATTCTCTAAACTTACCTTAGGCACCAGAGTGTGCTTAAATGTATAAAGAAAGACTGACCACAAAACATATCAAAGCCCTTTACAACCAATGACTCTCTTGAAGGGCTGATGCAATGCAGAACATTTTGTAGCCAAATTGTGCATAGCAAGGTCTTATAAGCACCAATGTGATAAAGACAAGGTCATTGTTTTCTTTGTGTTGGGATAAATGTTGGCTGTCTGAAGTCACTGCCTATGCTGCCTGCACTCACTACCTTAGTGGGTGCAGTGAGGTGGATCTTGCTGACCCAAGCACTTAACAGACAACAAGCATTTGGTTAGGCTCAACACATCCCCATCTCCTGCCCCCAGAATACTCTGACAGACTTTGAGAGCCCTGCCTTCTGTCAGAAGTTCAAGGTCCACATATGGACAACATTCCATTCTCATGAAGGGTACACAGTTTATATAGTGGAATCTTTTTCCATTAGTCCTGGTGCAAGCATTTTAGGTAGATTTTGAACTGATCCCTGGAAGTAAATCCTTGGAACAATGCTGTCATTCTTTTTTGGGTCCTGGTCAAATTTTCATGCAGTTGACCTTGATGTAGTTTAGTTTAAAAAGCCATAACCTGATCCAAGTATAAATTATGTTCCTCACCAGAAGTGCATTGAACTTATTGCTATAATTTGATATGGATATAACAATTCAGGAATGTATTCAGTTTTGCCAGAACTAATAACACAGTACAGTGCTAACCATTTATTATTTTGTTTTAAGAAGTGCATTCAAATATACAATGGTAAAGACTAGATTGTACAAATACTTTCAATAACTTTTAGTAGACCATTGCAAGCTGTGATCAGGACCATTATTGAGAAGCTTCCTGGGATCTGTTACTGCCTCCTTCATTGCAGTATCACACCAAAATAAGGCAAACTGACAATCTCTCCGATTAGTTGGGGTCTGCTAATGATGCTTTCCTGTATACTTCCAGTAAGGTTCTGGCCATAGACAATGGCTTCACACTCAAGCAACAAACAATCTGCTGGAGGAATTCAGAAGGTCGACCAGCATCTGTGGGAGGAAAGTAATTGTCAATGTTTCAGATTGAAACCCTGATGCCGGATTTCAACCTGAAATGTCAGCAATACCCTTCCTGAGATGGCTGCTGCTTGATCAGCTGAGTTCCTCCAGCAGATTGCTTGTTGCTGCAGATTCCAGCATCCGCAGTCTCTTGTGTCTTCACTGTTTACACTCAGATGTGCAGGAAGTTGGTAAGGTGAGTTCCTAACTTGTATTGCTGCCCACCCTACCAACAATCTGGCTAGAACTGTGAGCCCCATTTACAGTTAATGCTCACTTTGAATACTTCTACCATTTCAGAATGAGTGATGCTGAAAGCTTGCATGGAGTGAGCTGAATAACACAAACGTCTAATTTGTCAGGGTACTATTTTTCAACAAATTTAATCAAATGAGTGAAAACAAAAATATAATTATTGCAAATTGTAAGTTTCCTGTTGATTTTGCACTATTTTGTCACAGCATGGGATAAAATCCAATATTGCTGCCAGAGCTGATAAATTTTTGGCAAGATTTAAATTGTATGTTGATGAATCACTTACAATCCTTTCATTCAGACAAAAACATTTGCAAAGAGGTATTTCACCATTGCGTAGAGGCTGCAGAACATGATTAATGGAGGAATGATCTCCAATTGATGTGATCTCCAGGTAGAATAGAGGACATGGAATGTGTCTGCTTCACAGCTGTTACCCACATAAGGTACTGGGTTCATTTGATGACTTTCAGAGTAGATTCATGTTTTGTACTAAGCGTGTGGAAACAAATCAAACCTATGTTATAAGATATAGTACAGTAACTGGTAATTGTAAAGGAGAAAATATTGTTTTGATGTTGCTCCATTCATGTCCTCAGGATGCCCCATTGCTCCTCAGGCAATGAATTACCTTCAGTGGAGTCTGTTGCTTTCTAGGCAGCAGTCACTTTGTACTTAGCAAGGGTGCACAAAAGTCAATGAAGTGAACAACTAACATTTATTTTCACAATGCTACTTGAGGGATAATTGTTGGATGCTGGAAAATGCTGGCCTTTTTAACAAAATGATGTTGGGCAATCTGTTTGTAATCCCAGCCTGTTTGGGCAGACAAGGTTGAGGGTCAGTGCATGTGGGAGTTGGAGATGCCTTGTAGCCAGTGGCCACCTCCAAAGGATGGATCATCTGGTGGTGAGGGCAGGTGTGGAAGGGCATTTAGAGATTGCCTCCCAGAAGGAAACGGACAGCTTGGGTAAGCAGATGCTGCAGTTTACCTTAAGGGCCCAGAAGAGCACTGTGGTCT
Source organism: Rhina ancylostomus (assembly GCA_030265395.1). Lineage (NCBI taxonomy): Eukaryota > Metazoa > Chordata > Chondrichthyes > Rhinopristiformes > Rhinidae > Rhina > Rhina ancylostomus. Next base: position 61,356,018 of record JARFYF010000052.1, read on the forward strand.
CCAGGGCAGATTGTCACTGACTTTGCATATATTTTCATCTTTCCCATTGACTGCAAAGGTGCCCTCAACTAGAAAGAAGTCTGTGGTTTCCTGGCCCATTCTTGGAAAAATTAAATCTGTATCCAATTGATGTAGTAGGTCTTTTTAGCATTTTCACGAGGCTTCCATTGTTCTGAAGGGCACCTTGTGTACAATCCTGGGCTAAAATTGTGTCCTGGAGTAGCTACAGGGCATCAAGACAGAACAGTAATTTATAGGTCCCTGGTCCTGTTGGCAGCAGGCTGAGCAGATTGAAATTGATACCTGGGGTCATTAGTATATTGCTAAAGAGGCACACAGAGCCTCTGTTTAATGTTTCATTCAAAAGGTGACATCTCTACTAATGCACTTAATTGTTAACTTGGAATTATGTATTCAGATCTGGAAAGGGGACTTGAACCCTCAGTGTTGTGGCTCAGTTACGAAAGTTCTGCCATTGATATTCAAAGCCCTTTCATTCAGTCTTATGGAGCAAGTACACTTTCTCCGGGAAAGAGTATCTGATTCTTGGTAGTTTTCAACTGGGGAAAAAGCAATGCAGAATGTTTTAAAATACTTCACTCTCAGCCCAAATGAAAAGCATGCATGTTGTGATGAGAAAAGGTACAGAACTATTTTTTTGTTAAAATTGTGTCCATCACCTTTGCCTCAAGCTTTTATGTTAGAGCAATTATTGTAGCATCTACAGTGGTAACCTTCATTTGTCTGTAGTGCACCTGACAAGAAATGTCCCTTCTGCTTTGATTAAATATCATGGACAAAGGTTGAGGCACTTTTAATCAGCACTGAGTAGTTTATTGTCTCTTAGAAATTGACAACTGGAAATGCTTTGTGCAATTTCTTATACTGTCCTAGCTATCAAAGGATAATGAATTCTAACCAAGAACAATTTCTGGTGTATGAATTGAAAGTCCTAATGCCTGCTAATCCTGACAGAATCTCAAAGACTCTCTTTGTAAAATATAACATGGCTGATTTAATATTTATTTGCCTTACTCTAAAGGGAAAATAACAACAAAATAGAGTAAGTAGCTTCATTATCCAATAACCCTATTAATGTGTTGATGCTCTTTCAAAGAGGTAAATTACTTGGATCTCAAAATGCTTTGTTTCAGGAAGAAAGCCCCCTTTAATATCTTAAACCAGGGTTGTCTCTATTGGATGGAATTGGTCAAAAGGTGCCTCCTGCTTGCTCCATCAGTTCCAGGGTTCAATGAGGACTGCAGAAGGGCATGCTGGGAGCAGCACCTGCTGAACCTAAAAAGGAGTGAGCCTAGAGAGGCTGTAACATGGGATTAAAGGCATCCAGTAGGCGGACTCTAGCGACCTCACAACTGATGGATCAGACTGAAGCTTTGCGGTCTCACTACCTCTGGTCATGAACGGTGGCGCATAATAGAATAGCAAACAGGAGGAGAGTGTTCCATTCCCAATCAGGATGTCAAATACCAGGGGGCATGTATTTAATTGTGAGGGGGAAAGTTCAAAGGAGATGTGTAGGGCAAGTTTTGTTTTTACCAAGAATGGTGGGTGCCTAGAATATGCTGCCAGGGGTGGTAGGGGATGCAGATGTGGTAGGGGTGTTTAAGAGGCTTAGGTAGGCACATAAATATGCAATGAATGGAGAGATGTGGACCACGTGCAGGCGGAAGGGATTAGTTTAATTAAGCATCAATTAGCTTAAGTAGTTCAGCCCGACATTGTGGGCCAAAGGGCCTGTTTCTGTGCTGTACTGTTCTGTGTTCCTCAGTAAATGATGTAACCCATACTGACATGCAGCAAGACCTAGACACCAGTCAGGCTTGAGCTGATAAGTGGCGAGTAATGTTCATTATATCCCCAACGGCAGGGGATGTTATTGGAGCCCCTTCCTCCCTTTAGCCACGTGAGTGCTGAAGACAAGGCTGAAGGAT
>JARFYF010000052.1:61392452-61403207 GCA_030265395.1 Rhina ancylostomus
CCATGGATAATATAGGAGTGCTTGATTATGGCAAAGGCTGCATGAAATAAGGGGAGTACTATACTACTACTTTGACACTGCCTAGATGAGCTTGAATTTAAAAAAAAATCTATTCTCTATAATTGGAGAGTTTATCAACTTTATAATAAATATGAGTGTTTCTGCAGAAGCACATTTCAAATAGTTAATTTGTATTGCGCTGGAGCCACTGAGCTGATAACTTGTCAGGTTGTTGTTGAGAATGTAAGCACCAGAACAATCAACAAACAAGTAGCTCCTAGTAACAATCAGTATACAAGGTTGTCTGCTTTCTACTGCAGGCAGTATATTAGGGTTCTGACGCACAGAGTAGTCAGTTTTAGAAACAAGTTGAATTGATTTGATTCCACGGTTTTGCACTGTCATCCAGCATATTCCAGCACTAATCATGACTATATTTATAACAAGTAAACGTACAAACAATGACAGGTAGGTAAAGTCTCTAGTCTCTTGGCCTGTCCCACAGAGCTGGAACACATTGCATTCAATGTATAGACATTGTCCAACCTGTTTGAAATCATATGATAAGATTCTTTATTTGTCACATGTACATCGAAACACACAGTGAAATGCATCTTTTGCGTAGAGGGTTCTGGGGGCAACCCACAAGTGTCGCCACGCTTCCGGCGCCAACATAGCATGCCCACAACTTCCTAACCTGTACATCTTTGAAATGAAGAAAACTGAATAAAACACAGTTTGGGCGAGGATCGGAGGGGGTGATGAATGGGTGTGGTGGTCCCTCCGGCCTTATAACTGGTTGAAACTAATCCAGTAAGTTACTCGGGCACTGATTGTTCTGTGCAGTTACTTACTTTTGTGTAAAATGAGTTCCAGTCAAGCTGGAAATACATCCTGCAGTAGCTTGAAAGAACTCAGCCAATTGGTGTCCACTACACAAGCGGTCCTCGGGAGGAAAACACCACCTGGCACTTCTCCCAGACGTGCCCTTGTGCAGCTTTAAGTATATTCTCTGCATTACCTTACAAATCTCAATCAAATCGCCCCGAACCTCTCTGAAGTGTTTAGTCATAATCCTTTAGGGCCTTGATTATTAAAATGATCTATAGCCAGGATTAGTCTAAAGCCCTTACTCTGAACCTGTCTAAAGCCCAAATATCTAATACTATATGAGGAGATCGAAGCTGGACACAATGTAATAGAGTCATAGAAACATAGAGTGATGCACAGGAAAACAAGCCATTTCACCCAACTTGTCCATGCTGATCAAGATGTCCATCTAAGCCAGTCCCATTTGCCTGTGTTTGGCCCATATCCCTCTAAATCTTTCCTATACATGTATCTGTCCAAATGTCTTTCAGATGTTGTTATTGTACCTGCCTTAACCACTATCTCTGGCAGCTCGTTCCATATAGATAAGATATCTTTATTAGTCACATGTACATCAACACACACAGTGAAATGGATCTTTTTGCATAGTGTTCTGGGGGCAGCCCACAAGTGTCGCCATGGTTCCGGTGCCAACATAGCATGCCCACAACTTCCTAACCCATACATTGGACCGGCCTCTGTGTGAAAAAGTTGCCTTTTGGTTTCCTATTAAACCTTTGCCCTCTCACCTTACCTATGCCCTCTAGTTCTCGATTCACCAACACTGGGGAAAAGACTATGTGCATTCACCCTATCTATGCCTCTCATGATTTTATACACTTCTATAAGGTCACCCTTCGGTCTCCGACGGTCCAAGGAATCGAGTCCTAGCCTTTCAATGTCTCCCCATAACCCAGTCCCTTGAGCCCTGGCAACATCTTCGTAAATCTTCTCGGCACTCTTTCCAGCTTAATGGCATCTTCCCTATAGCAGGGTGACTAAAACCAAGCAAAGGTGAAAACTGTTCTTCGGACACCTGACCAAAGTCTTGTATTCGGACAAAAAAATTGTCTTGTTGTCAATTTTCCCTATAAAGGCATCCCCGCTACACTATTCACCTCCTGGCTTTGTTCAGGAGCCATCAGCGATCTCTGTGGTATGATGTTGCCAATCCTTGGGAAAACAATCCAGGTGTCTGGTTATTATTTTCTTTCATGGGAGCATTTTCCTCTGAGTCTGATTTTCTCCTTTTGGTTCATCATTTGTCTGGTTTTGTAGGCAGCAGCCATTGGGTCACCACACAGCCAGCCTCCGGACTGCTGTTACTGCCCCTGTAGGGAGCAGATGGAAGGCATCAAGAATGCATTTCTATTCTGGTTTCCTCTCTCATGTGGAGAAACATCACAGCCCCTGCTTTGGCACCTCTTTAATCATGATGCCTCAGATTGGGAACTAAGTGGAGACAGGTTTGAATCTGCATGTGCCCCTGTATTACTGCTCAGGCCCACAGCAGCACCATCTGGTATTGCATTTAATATTGTAAACGGCCATAATTTCCTTTGGTGCCGGTTATCATTCAGACAGGGGTCAGGGCAGAACTAACCGTGCCACTAAACTTGCAGAGCCCCAACTCAATTGCCTTGTTTAATGTTGTTCAGGCAGAGGGGGCAGGCTCTCAGTGGGACCCCTCCTACCAAGAAGTGAACCCACCAGTGCAAGTGTGGGAGAGTTGGAGCATCAGAAGTCGAACATTAAAGAGGAGCTCTGACGATCTTGGCTTTCTTCAGTGTTAGGTCACAGTGAAAAGATGTCAAAAAAAGGGAGAGAGCTGCTTGCTGCAAAGACTTCATACTGAAAAGGATGTGGTATAGAAGAAGAAAATGAAGCTGAAATATCTTTGATTACTGCCAGGGCTTTTGGAATAAGTAGGTTTATCGGAGTTGAAACATTCCTTTGAGACCAAATTGAAGTCAGCCCCAAAATACCAACAGTCTTGACTGTGCTCCTGGTCAATCAACTTATGTGGAGACATTGAAGGCAATACTACATCTGTGCAGTGAGTAGGGTTCCACCTGGATTCTCCAGTCCTGTGCTATAAATGCAGCTCAAAATTGCTGATCCCAATGGTTTCAATGCTGAATGAATCACAACTTTAACCAAATTGATCATTTGGAAATTCTGTCTTAGCTTTAGCTGATCTTTGACTGCCCATCCATTTAGACAGCAGACAGAAAGTTGTACTTGGTAAATGCAGACTTTTATTCCAATAAGTTAAAACTTCTGCACTGATCTGGACTCGACCAATTCTTCTGACTGTTATCTTTCATTGTGGAGGTGACAACAAGTTTAAAATAGGCAAACCTTCACCAGTTTAAAACTAGTCCAAAGATATTTTCTTATTCAACTGAAGGACTAACAAGTCTTGATCATGTTGTGATAGGGTCAACATCAAAGGAGAACAAGGAATAGTGAAAGAGTGGTCTCAATGGTGTTGCCCCCGGCTGGATTAGTTGAGTAAATTCATCTGATTAATCACTTAAACCTGCTGTGGAAGATACAGATTTGTGTTTTAATTTGAAAAATATTCTTTGTTCATAATAATATATACAGCAATTACAATCAAAACACATCTTACTCTGCATTCATTTTACCATCAAATCAAAACATTCTCTTACAATGTGTCAATGCCACTCAAGTTTGCTCCTTTAAAAAAAATACACTCATGACATGTTTGAAAGGCTGTTACAATGGTAGTGGGTCCCTAGACTTTGGTCCTTTCCCACAAAGCCTTTGGCTGCACCAAGTTTCAGTGCATTCCTCAGCACATATTTCTGCATCCTTGAATGTGCTAGCTGACAGCATTTGCTTATGGGCATCTCCTTATTCTGGAAGACCAGCAAGTCTTGGGGAGACCAAAGTGCATCAGTCACCAAGCTGAGATACAGGATACATGATGAGCACCTGCACAAATGAGCTGTGTCTCATGTGGCACTGAGCATGTCTCATTTCCGACAAAGCTGTCTGTGAGCTATCATTGCTATAGACACATGATCTGCTACTTTACTTTATTTTCTATCCTTTACAATTTAGGATAAACTTTGTTTGTTACAAGTTCTATTCGTGTAATGTCATGACATGAAGATCTATGGGTAAAATGTGCTGTAGGGCACAAACACTTTATAAAACTGTCTTAATGTAGAAACTCTCACTTGCTAATCTATTGCTGTGAAGAGAGGTGGTGGAAACATTCAGGAAGTGTGAAGGTACAGGTCACTGCCTCTTCAGGGAGTTGAAAATTCTGGGAATTAATAACCATGACCATATTAAAGGGTAAGTCCTCCCTTCAATGGTTTATCAGTCAGTTTTACGATGTAGTGATGAGATTGCAAGCAATGTTTAATTCCAACGGTACCAAAGCAAAACATTTCAGATGCTGGAAATTTGAAATCAAAATAATTAGTTCTTATGAAAGGTTACTGACCTGAAATGCAAACCCTATCTCTCCATTATTTGTGCTTTATCTGCTAAGTATTTCCAGCATTTTCTATTTGTATATTATTCAACCAATATTTTTGGTGGAAAAAATATTCAAATTGAACCTTATTAACTTTTAAGGTGGAATTGATGATGACTATGATAGGCCAGATTTCATTTTACCAACATAGTAGGTCATTTCATAGTTATGCAGTTTTTGTGTTGTGTTGTTCTACACGTTATCTATATTAAATTGATTATTCAAATAACCTTGTGGAGACTCCTTCCAGAGTGAAAATTTAGCAGGTAACATGGTAGGTTCAGGCACACTGTCAAACAATTCACCTGATTTTTTTTTCCCCATCAGTTAATATCAGAGCTAGCTGACATCTCACCCACCTACAATCGGCAAATTGCTTTGGAGCTCCCATTTAGTGTTGCACCTAAACAAGACACAAAATAGACAATTACTTGAGGTTCCTGGCATTGGGCAGGTGGCATTGTGAGCATATTGACTTCTCTAGGTCTTTGGTGGAAGTGAAAAATCTACTCCACTGTATTATATTAAAATGTATTGCAATACATTTAAAATACAGGGATCTGACAATTTGTTATCTTTCTCAGTTTTATTTTTGTGTGGTCTGATGGCCAGAAATTTAAAGGTCAGTCACTCCTCATTGTACCTTTTGGTCATGCACATTGTATAATACCTATGTTCAAATCCTTGTGATTTCACTAATGACAGGTTCCAGTCTTTTTGCTGGTTGATTAGGTTTAGTTAGGTTTTATGCAGCTAGAAATATCATCTTATTAGGTTTTGTTTTAGAATTTTCAACGTATCTGACTTTTTTTTAACAACAGAACCAATCTAGCATAGTTGTGAACTACAACCAGAGAAGTATATTTTGTATCAATCAACTTGCTCACTGGCTCCAGTACTGCAGTGAGCAGCTCTGAATCTACAGTTGAACGCTTGGCTAATTGTGTGGTAAACAAACACCTTGGGAAATTTATACTTTTTTTAAGAAACACCATTGGAGAAAGCTAGTTTTTAAGTGCTCAAGTGTGATCTTCACTGCAAGTCTTAAGATGCACTCTGCAACTTCTACCAAGTTGCTAATTTTTAATGACTCAAAACACTTCCCTCTTTGGATGGAAACAGTAGTAAAATACCTCAGATGCTGTGTGTCCAAAATAAAAACAGAATATTCCATCTTTACTCACGGAGCCATGGAGTGATGAGGCACAGAAACAGGCCCTTCTGCCCAACGAGATCACACTGACTGCCAAGCACCCATTTACGCTGCTCTTGCACTAATCCCACTTTTTATTCTCCCCCACATTCCCATCAACCCCTTGAGGCTTTTTATTCTCCCCCACATTCCCATCAACCCCTTGAGGATCAGCCACTCACCTTCACAATTAAGGGTAGCCAACTGACCTACTAAGTTGCACGTCTTTGGGATGTGGGTGGAAATCAGAGCACCTGAAGGAAATTCGCATGGTTGCAGGGAAGATGTATAAACTGCTCATAGACAGCACCGGAGGTCGAGATCAAACCTGGATCGCTGGAGCTGTGAGGCAGCAGATCCACTGGCTGTGCTACTCTGCTACTACTGGAGGGAAACTGAGTGCAAGGTTTGATGACCAGTCATTCATCTGAGAGCTTTATTCTATTTTTCTCTCCAGGGATGCTGCCTGCCCATAGCAAATATTTCCAGCATTTTCTTTTTCTTTAATTCTTAGGATAGAAATGGTTTTCAATAAATATTACTGCAGGCTGTATAGGTCCTCCTGGGGTTATGACCGGATTCTGTTCCTGTGAACCTGGGCAGTTTGAAAGTCAGAAACGCAGCTGTGAGCTGAGTTGCTGACCAGCAGAAGATACCGGCAGCAGCAAATGCATCCCGCCGGTCTCCCAAATGCTCATCCGTACGTACGAGCTGTATGCAAGTCAGGTGTTCGTAATTTGGGGAGGACCTGAATTGAGATTTAGATTAGTGTGCACATGATCATAATTTGACAGTTACTAGATAATGTTTGATATGAATTTAGATGCTGAATAAACCAGATTTGCTGTTTTCTGACATGAGGAGAACGAGGAAATATTGGAGGACACTTGGAGTCAATTTTTCAGTCTAGATCTCGGGCAGAACGGGCGCTATCTTTACCGGTTGGCTGACCTTGAGCTTTCACAGATGTCTCCTTCGTGGAAAACCTGTGGTCTGTTGGGCTTGGAACCATCCAATAACTCTATGTAGCTCTTAGGCCAGGGCCGTGAGACTGATCTCAGAATATTACAGCCACAGATCTGAATACACATCCTAGAAAGACAGGAAAATGATTACTTGCTGATAAGTTAATATTAATAACTTGGAAATCATAATAAATAGCTGTATTTGTTACTTCTGTGCCTTGAATATCAGTTCTTCACAGAAAAGTAATCCACTTATCCCTCTTTGGACTGCTTAACTTTTCCTGTGTTCTCAGGTTGTAGTGAGAGAGACCTCTGGGAATGCCCCACTGACAAGACCTGTATCAAGCACACAATGATCTGTGACGGTTTCCAGGACTGCGTTGACAAGGCAGATGAAAAGAATTGCTGTAATTCATCACTGTCTCTATATATTTTTTATATTGATAAATTGATTTGTTTTGTTCTAAGTATGTCTCCTTTAAAATATCTGGAGGTAATTCACTTCTGATTTTTTCTTTTTCTCCCTGTTCCAAATCCATGCAGTTAAATAGATTGACTTGTAAATTTTACTATAATGTGCATCTTAGTATCTCACATTGTGCTTCATTTGCATCTATGCCATGGCATTTCACTCAAGGATCTTCACAACCACAAGTGGGAGCTGTGGACACATGTAGAAATCAGAGTCAAAAAGCTCTAATGTGGATGCAACCTTTTTGGACTGAATCACTTCACTGTTTGAAGAGAAATGAGTATCCAGAGATCAGTAACAACATACAGAAGTGTGACTAAACCCCCTTTCGGAAGTAAATGGACTTCTATAATTCACTAATCAGCATGCAGCATCTGTATTCCTGCATCGCATGCCCAGCGACTTCAATTTTGTGTTTAATATTGTCTGAATAGACTATAAGAAAGAGGAATGGGAGTAGGCTATTTGGCTCCTTGAATCTGTTCTGCCATTCAATAAGATAATGGCTGATCCACATTTCCTCAAATCCACTTTCCTACCCTCTCCCCATAACCCTTGAATACCTTACTGATTAAAATTTTTAGCTTTGAATATATTCATGGAGTTAGCATCCACATGGGGCAAGGAAATTCAAAGATTCACAATTCTTTGTGTGAAGAAATCTTTCCTCATCTCAGTCTGAGACTAACCCTCTGATCCTAGGCTGTCCCATCAGGGGAAACCTCCTCCCAACGTCTACCCTGTCCAACACTTCAAGAACCTAAAATGTTTCCATAAGATTTACCTCTTATTCCACTAGTCACCAATGAGTACAGACCCAACTGTACAGAGGTGACTTGTCAGAGGTGTACAAGATGATAAGAGGCATAGATCGAGTGGACAGTCAGAGACTTTTTCCCAGGGTGACAATGGTTAACACAAGAGGACATAATTTTAAGGTGATTAGAGGAAGGTATAAGGGGGATGTCAGGTGTAAGTTTTTTACGCAGAGAGTGGTGGGTGTGTGGAACACACTGCCAGCAGAGGTTGTGGGGGCAGCTACATTAGGGACATTTAAGAGACTCTTAGATAGGCAAGAATGATAGAGAAATGGGGGGCTATGTGGGAGGGAAGGGTTAGATAGATCTTAGAGCAGGAAAAAAGGTCAGCACAACATTGTGGGCCGAAAGGCCTGTACTGTGCTGTTGTGTTCTAAGTTCTAAACAGTAAAATTGGCTTCTATTGAGATATTTGACCTGAAATATTGAACCTTTTCCCCCTCCATGGTTGCTGCCTGACCATCTGAGTACTACCAGAATTTCCAGCAACCACAGAAATGTCTGTTTATGTTTGCAAGATAGGATAGTGTGCACGTGGGGGGAGCTTACTTATAACACAGGAGGAGACCATTCGCCCCATTGGGTCCATGCTGGCTCCCAGAAGAACAGTCCCATCAATCCTATTTCATCTCTCCTGATTTCCCTGCAGTCCTGCAACTTATTCTCTCTGTCACATGCCTGTCGAATCCCTTCAGGTTCTTTTGCTGCTTACCTACACAATAGCCAATTCACCCACCAGCACATTTTTGGGATGTAGGAGGAAATTGGAAAACCCAGTGGAAATGCAGAGTCATACAGCTCATATACTAAAATTGGAACAATACAGAGAAGATTAGCATGGACTCTGCACAAGGATGACACGCAAATTCATGAAGAGTTCCATATTTAAGAGTAGCATGGTAGAGTAGCAGTTAGCGCAATGCTATTACAGCGCCAGTGACCTACCCATATGTCTTCGAAATGTAGGAGGAAACCCGTCGCTGTCCGTAAGGAGTTTGTACGTTCTCCCGTGTCTGTGTGGGTTTCCTCCGGGTGCTCCGGTTTCCTCTCACATTCCAAAGACGTACGGGTAGGTTAATTTGAGGTTTAAAAAATGGGCGGCGCGAACTCACTGGGCCAGAAGGACCTGTTACCACGCTGTAAATAAAATTTAATTCAACATTTTAATTTAATTTGAAACAGGCCCTTCAACCCAACTTGTCCGTGCTGACCATGGTGCCCACCAAGCTAGTCCCATTTGCCAGCGTTTGGCTCATATCACTCTAAACCTTTCCTATCCATGTACTTATCCAAAGGTCTTTTGAAGGTTGTCACTGTACCTGCCTCAACCACTTTCTCAGACAGCTTGTCACCCTCTATGTGAAGAGGTTGCCCTTCAGGTTCCCTTTAAATCTTTCTCTTCTCACCTTAAACCTATGCCCTCTAGTTTTAGATTCCCCTTTGCTGGGTAAAAGATTGTGTGCATTCACCCTATCAATGCCCTTCTTAATTTTAGACACGTCTATAAGGTCAACCCAACATTATCCTACGTTCCAAGGAATAAAGTCCCAGCCTGCCCAACCTCCCTTTATAACTCAGGCCCTTGAGTCCTGGCAGCATCCTCGTAAACCTCTGCACTCTTTCCAGGTTAATGATGTCTTTCCTATAACAGGGCGACCAAAACTGTACCAGCTGTATGGTTCTTGGAGCTGTTGAGGAGACTGTGCCTCCAGGCCACCCAATTTGTGGTGTTACCATGTGTCTTCTGCTCTCAGACTTCTAGGTGTTAAAGCTTGTAGGTCTGAGAGATGCTGTCAAGAAACCTTGGCAAGTTGCTGCAGTGCATTTTTTAAATAGCACACACCGCAGCCAAGGGTCACCATAGTGGAGGGTGTGGACATGTAGGGGTGGATAATGGAACATTATCTGGGCTGCTTTATTGCTAAATGGTGGTGAACTTAGAGAGAACACCATCACACTGGATTTGTGTCTTGTAGATGGTGGAAAGGCTTCGCGGTGTCAGGATGCAAGTCACTCGGTTCAGAATGCCTGCACCATACTGTGAGAATGTGGATGTTGGGCTAGGAGTGATTCATCTTCAACTGTGCTGCCTCTCTTCCCATGACAAAATAGGTTTGAAATTGTTCCCTCATCTTCTCCTCAGGGTGAGTTATAGAGTCATTGCATGGATTCAGGCTCTTCACCCCACTGAGTCCACGTCAACCATCAACCACTCATTTACACTAATCCACATTAGAGATAACTTGCACTGGCCAACTAACCTACCAACTTGCACATTTTTAGGATGTGGGAGGAAACCGGAGTACCTGGAACAAATCCATATGATCTTGGGAATGGAGGGAGGGGAGAGAAAACACGGAGAACATGCAAACTCCACACGGACAGCACTGGAGATCAAAATTGAACCTGGGTCTCCGAGGCTATGAAGCAGTAACTCTACTGTCATTGGACAATCCTGTACTTTGTATCTCTTACAAGCAGAACTGTGACATGAAATACCCATTTTCTAGTTAACATAGCAAGCCCCGGTACAACACCCAGGCCTACTGAAAAACTTTGAATGGTGCAAAATAGCAACTGCTTCTAGTCAATACTAGGTTCTAGAGATTGGGACCCAATTTCCCATGGACATTCCCATGGACAATATCCCATGGACAGGGATATTTTCAATCTATCCAGTGTGTATATGGATCTAGAGTTCACTGCACTGTTTCCTGTGTACATTAATATCTAGTATCAAGTCAAGTCAAGTTTATTGTTGTATGCATAAGCATGGTGAGGTATAAGTACAATGAAAAACTTACTTGCAGCATCATCACAGGCACATAGATTTGGACAACACACAGGACATAAATTATACAAGACAGTGAAGAAAAAGATTGTGCAAAACAAGACATTAGTACAATCAGATACTAGTCCATGGT
>JARFYF010000052.1:61450270-61464714 GCA_030265395.1 Rhina ancylostomus
TGATGGTTCTAAAAGAATGTGAATTGCTCAGCATTCTTTATGGGCCAGGAGAAACAACAGAGCTGTCTTGATCCCAACAGGCCTTGTCAGTTGTCTTGCTATTTCCCGGCCACCCAGCCCTCACACCCCAGTAATCAGAGATCACGAAATTCAATCATGCAGCATATACTAGCTTCTAATTACCTTATTTTGTGCATTAAGAGTGAAAATATTGTCTTTTTGTTCCAGGAGTTTACAGGCATAAGCAATGTTAACGGCAGTTTCCTGTTTGTCTCCAGTAAGGACCCATGTCTTGATGCTCGCCTTTCGAAGTGCCATAATTGTGTCAGGGACACCTTCTTGTAGGCGATCTACAATGCCTGTAGCACCTAAATGTAGAATTATAAACTGTTCAATTTTTCTCACCCCCAGAATAAAGAAATTGTGTTTTAAAGAAACAGTATGAATTTTTAATGACACTTTTCACAAGCTCAGGTCAACAGACAACAAAATATGCAGTTACTATTGTAAAGTAGGAAAGCAACATTATGTTTTCTGATGCACCTAAAATTGTGGAAATGAGTTTAAATTTGCAGTTTCTTGAATAATCATGAAGATGGCAACAAAGTTTAATCCTAATCAACTTTCATTTATCACCTTCAAAGCAGCTCCTAAACTTGGGATGCAGGTCTAAGGGGGAAAAAAAACACAGCTCTACATGCTTTTATAAGGGAAGTGTGAAATCCAGGTGCAGAGTGAATCATTTTCTTGTCAGCTCAGGTGATGGCAAAACAAAATATTTCCGGTCTTGGATTTGCAAGGTTTCTCTATAAAACTTTACTTTCTGTTGTCGACTTTTCACATATATGAAGTGAATACAGATGTATACTATCCATAATAACAATGTTCTCATATACGTAGCTATACTACTCATTTGTACACATGTATACCATTCAAATCCAATCATGATCGGTTGAAATGCAGTAGTGCCTCAGTTTTATCTCCTAGTTCCCCAAACAGCACTAGTTCAACTAATTCTTCATACCATGCATGCTGATCAAATTATGTTCCATTCCTTAACCCTGCTTCACCTTTGGTGAAATGTCCAACTGCTGCTTGTTAGCCCACAATTTTCCAATAATTAAAAGCCAACATGTGAAAGATTACTGGCTGGCAAATATTTGGGGGTGGGGTGGCAAGGTGTGAAGCCCTCCTCACCTGCATGCACTTCCAGTGATGACATAGTCCTCAAGATCCTGCTAGTTGTCTAAAAATTATTTCCCAAAAACTGATTTGTTCCAACACTCACAATGTTGGAATGGCAATAATTGTATACAATTAAGTTCTAAATTGAATGTTAAGACCCATACTCCATTTTTTAAACAAACCCTATGTGCTTGGATAAGAACGTAAACAGTTAAGGTGACACACACTGTTGGAACTGTGTTAAGTATTTCCTGGAGTTAATCAGCACCTGCTAAACCAGAGAAGTACTTCCAAATTTTCAATACAATTTTGAACTTTACCTAGCAGAGTCAGGTTAGTTTCAAGTTTAAGAGCTGATTCAAGTAGGAGCTCCTCTTGGTTGTCAATACTAGTCTCTGCTGAGAGGTGGAATTTTAGCCATTCTGCATATTCAGCATCATTCATCACCTGCAGAGAAAAAAAACTGTAAGGTTTGGTTATGAGGTCAAAAACCCAACAATCACTGAACATGGAAGCCAACCAGCACTACAAAATCTTTACACGGTTAACCTGTCATTAATAGGAAACTACATGAAAACCACTAAATCATTGTTTGTTGGCTTATGCATAGTTAGATTAATACCTGGTTTCCTTTCACCTTTCTCAATTTGCTTATGGCTACCATTAGAAAGGCACAGAATGATCAGCTTTGTTCAGGATGGTGCATATTTCTGGAAAATCAATGAAGCCTAAAAGAGTGTCAACAATTTAAACAAGTCAGCACGTTTCTTCAAATCCAACAGCACATTCGATGGTGCCTCCAGCTGATGATGCCATATGCCAAGATGATGAGGAAGAGGGCAGACTTATTGCTGATTCTGATGGAGTCCATGGGTAAAACAGTGTGAGGGTAGGAAGAAAAAAGATTTCTGGATATCCTCTGGAATAACAAGATAAATTGTAATGCAAGTCCCACAAAAGTTGAAGCCAGAGTAGAAACATTAGAATATGACGAAGTATATGATTGTGTCAAAGATTGCTGGAGTGATTGAGAAGGACAAACAGGGTTAACATTGCTGTCACAGTACAGGATGTCATATGTCAACAAATAGATATCAATGGTACTTGTTAATGAGTGAATAAACATTTTAGAGATTAATATGAAAACGAATGGGATCCAAAGAGGAAGCAGTGGGTAGATGATTAGAAAAAAGAAAGAATTTAGTGAGGTTAGCTCCCAGTAGGAAAACAGAAAGATTGGTGAGGTGGGGCGGGAAAGGTTGGGGGTTTGGGGTTACTGTCATAGGAGATAGCAACAGGTGCCTTTACTAAGCTCAAGCCCAAGAAAGGCACAGCGTTTATTTGTTGGTTTATGCAAAGAGCAATTGATTAGAACAAAAATAGAACAACAAAGCATAGGAAATAATGATTTGTTAGGGTAGAGAAGGGACAGCGTGGAGGTGGGTAAGGATGATGCCAAGCTCCAACCAGGGAGGATGCAGATTAGAAAAGCCTGCAAGTGATATGGAAAAAAAACAGATGGATGAAAGTAATGGACAGATCTGAAGTGAAAACCAAAATGAAAAAGTAAATAGAACAGAACAGATTCAGGTGGAAGGAAGAGGGGAGCAACGAAGTCCTGGTCACCTTCCTTCTTCTGACCTCCTGGTGATTAGGTAATTAGGTAATTAATCTTTGTTGCCTCCTTACATTGCCTTCTGGACTGCAACCTCATCACTGATTGCATGGCCCTCACTCCTTTCATTGACCTTATCTCCTTTGAAGATATTCCCTCCACAGCTTCCAACCTTGCAGTACACAAAATACATAAAGGCTCTTCTACCTTTCCTTAAAATCCTCAAGGACTGTCTTAGTAAACAGTTGTACCCCTTTGAACTCATTTCTTCCCATCTTGAACCGCTTTATGCAGTTTCCATTTGTCCAATCTCTTCTGATATCTTCCACCATTTTCCCAATTCCTTGGGCCCAAGCTCCTCACTTTCACCATGGATGCCCTTTCTCTCTACACCTCCATCTGCAACCAAGAGACCCCGAGGACTCTATATTTCTTCCTGGTATACAAGCCTAAGCAGTTCTTTCCTCCACTAGCCTCTTCTGATTGCCTGGCCTTGTTTTCACATCCAATAACTTCTCCTTTAACTTCAATTGCTTCCTCCAAGTAGATGGTGCTACTGAACAAACCCATATGTCTTCCTTTTTGGTGGGATCTGCTGAATGTTTGTTTCAGTTCCACCTATTCCCTCTTACCTCTTTATCCAGTACAAAGGATAAATGTGGCAACTATTAAAAATTCAGACACTGAAATTTAAGCATTTGTTTAAAAGAAAATTAAACCTAGCTTGCCTAAACCTGACACAGGAACTTGATACTGGTGTTTGGTGCTATGTTGTTTGAAATCTCTTTATAATAAATAGGCCTGACAAACAAATTGATGCTGATATTGGTGCACACCAGCACTTTGGGAAAAGAATTCACACTGAACCAGCAGTCCACACAGTGAGTTATCACCACATTTGTGAAACATAGGAAATAACATTCTGAGCTTTTGCAGTGAATCTGGGCATTAGTCCAATTGGCAATTCAGAGCATAAACTTGTTTTTTGTTGAAGCTGATGTCATGTGACAAGATTTATATAAAACTGAGCAACTTGAAGAAAATTGATTGCAGGCTAACACGATAAGTGCTAAGAGCCAAGCTGCAACAGAACACAGATTCCTACACCAGCTCCCTTAAGCCTCATATTTTAGCTGCTTGATTATTTGTACATTCCTACTGCACTCAAGAGACTGCAGGAAAGTGGTTACTGAACCACTCTCAAGTACTTCTGAACCATTCCTCAAATTTGAAAGGGGAAGCTAGGAAGCAGTTTCTTCTCTTCCTCTATTGCTAGCTGGTTACTATTACCAGTAATCCCAACCAATACAATATGCATATAACTCAGAATTTGACATTGTGTTCTAACTTATTTTCTTCCAGGGATTATATAGGCTGGAGCTCACTCTCTCCTATTGGCAATAACGTTAGTCCATTGTCAAATAAAAAAAGTTGGTTAATACAAGGAAATAGTAAGTTATCACGCTATATTTTTAAAATACAGACCATAAAACAGATGTTTTCAATTCAGTCATAAGCTGTGATAATGTTGACTCAAAGCATTGTTCTTGCATGCTAATTTCAATTCCCTCTCTGTGATTTGTCATTCCCTTGCAAAAGATGACAAATCGTGCATGATTTTATCAGCAATATTAATGTCATCTGTTCTTTCTTCCATACCTTCTTAGCAATGCAAAGAGTACGGAGACCCTCCTTGGCATATTCGTCTAAGTAATTCTGTGTCTTTTCCTTAATGCCTTTCTGATATCTGTGACCTGTAAAAAAAACCAGTAGTCAGTGAAGAACCAGCTCCAAAACCTACGAACTAACCCGTGGAACAGAAACTTTATTTGACTCCTTTTGAAAGGCAACCAAATATGTTCCATGTTACCATTGAAAACAGATTATTTGGGGGCAAAGGAAAAGTTACATCAGACATGTATTGTTTCAGAAATAAATGAAGGATTGTGGGATAATTTTTTTTTCTCCATTAATCTGACTACAATGCTCATGGATTTGCCAACGGAAAATTGCCAGTGTATCCAAGATACATCTCCCATGTCCTAGCAGGTAGCTTTGGAAATACACAGCTAAAATCTCTGATCTTCCAAAGCTCCTGCTTCTACCCAATAAGAAGTTATTACATTTGCCTTTCTTGCAGGTGAACTCACAAATCTGTATACCCATCTCTAACTGCAGCCTGCCTAATTTGTTATTTGGCAGATCTGTCCTTTTGTAACTTCCCACTCTCATTTATACCAATTATTGTGCAGCCATTTCCAGCCATCACCACCCCCCCCCCCCCCAAAACGTGGATCCTTTATCCAAATAATATAGTGAATAATTGAGGAGACTTGATAAGATTCTCTACAGATCTGAGCTGCCAGTCCAAAGCAAGCCCTTTACCCCTAATCCTTCTTCCAACCAATTATCAACCCATGTTGCAAGATAACCATCAATTTTAATTTTGCTTTTTATTTTCAATAGCATGTAACAATGCAGAACCTGATTAAACAGTTTCTGGGAGACCACAGTGACATAAAGCACTTTGTTCACCAGATAATTGACCTCTTCAGTGGGTTCACTTAGCTTAATCATATTTGACCCTTTTTTAAAAAAAATGCCATGATAACATTTTAAAAAGTCACTTTTAACTATTGTTAAACAGGCATATTAACATTAAAAGAATGTTAAAACACAGGAAATTAAAAGAAATTAAAACACAGGAAACACAAGAGACTTTTTTTGCTCTTGATTCCAGCATCTACAAACTGTTGGAAGAACTCATGGGTCAGGCAGCATCTGGAGGGATTGGACAGTCAACGTTTCAGGTCGAAACCCTCCATCTGGACTGATGAAGGGTCTTCACCTGAAACAATGACTGTCCATCTCCCTCCACAGATGCTGCCTGACCAGCTGAGTTCCTCCAGCAGTTTATTTTTTGCTCTAAGAAAGTGAAAGTTTCCCTCTCCCTCCTTTCTTAATTAAGAGAATAAAATTTCCAATTTTCCAATCTAGAAGGGAATTCCAGAATTTGCAAGAGTTTGGAAAATTTTTGACTACCACAGCTGCAATTTTCTTTCTCTGGTGACTGTTTTTCTTACAGCTCATTATTTTATTCACAACAATTTAAAAAAAATATTTAATCCACTAAGTTCTTCAACTTGACTTACTTTTGGGTTTCCTTGTAAAGCTGGTCTTTTCCTCCAGATACAAAGTACTAATTTAAACAAAACTGCTATTCCCATAATGGGTCCACATTTCCACTTACTATTCTTGTTCGCTTGAAAGTTTTTATTATACATTTTTTCTTATTTCTCCCCCTTTGTTACATTTCATAATTTTTTTCAATGTGTTGGGCTTCCACATTCCCTTAAACTACATTATCTCTTACTATATTATTGACCACAAATAGATCATTGCCTTATAACGGTACCTGTAGTATGCAAGTTTACCTGTTTTATATTATTTTTATGTTATGACAAATATTTCTCTCGCTACTTCTCACTACTTGTCTGTAGATTTACCTATTGACTGCTCAGGCCAGTTAACTCTGATAAATTCGTATTGCATTTCTCTGAAACTATTCTTCAGTTTGAATTCTTGATTTGAGATCGGTTTGCAATAACAGATGATGTGCCTGTGGTGAACAGCCAGCTTTGCAGTCTATCCTGTGGCAAACAAAGCTCAAACTTAGTAGAATAGAAAGTTTATCTGACGAGTTAAAGTGTACGATAGGAAAAACAGGTATTATTTTTCTACTACAAAAGCACGCTTGCTCCTATTTCCAAAGTTATGAATGTTCAAAAATGGCAGAAAAGATACCCAAAATTCAAACAATCAATGAATAGGCAAGGACAAAGACTGCAACCATCTATATATCTTTACCTGAATTGTCCAAAAGATCCATCATGCTTGAATCAGCACCCTTTGTATAAACAACTACTTTATTAGTCAATGGATGGCGCACTACCACAGACATCCTCTTTCTAATTGAGTCAAATGGTAAGGTGTGCAAGAGTTGGAACTGTAATCGTCCTATGTTGCTCAGTTCCACAGTGACTTGATCAGAAGTCCTGGATACTAAAGTGCAATTGTAGGCTCGAGCTGCATGTACCAGTGCAGCTTCATCTGGGCTCTCAGCCTCATAGCGCAATTTAGAAGAATTGCTTTGCTCTGCAGATGTACCCGGATCCATAGTTAAACTGCCTGCAGTTTTATCAGATTCTTCCGGCATATTCTGGGGACATTCCTCAGCTGGAGCTTTACCACTAGCGGCTTTGAAATCCTTGGCTGATCCAGCAGCAGTTTCATTTTGTTCCTTGAGTGCACTGGGTGAAGCCGGCTTCACCCTATTTAATAATCTGCTAGCAAAAGTACTTGGACTTTCGGTAGATGTATCTTTTCCACTTGAAAGAGAAGGTGAGCTCATGCGAGGCACTGAGAATCTTTGAAACAATTGTTTTATCTCCTCCAAGGATTTTATTGGAGTATTGGTGACTGAAGGTACTCTTACCTTTATTTGGATGAACAGAAATTAAGATCAGTTAGATAATAGTCATAATTTTTAAGTGACAATTACTACTGCTTCACTCTAATAATGAAAATAAATTATTTCTTTTTAAAAACAAAATCTATATATCCAAAAACAACATAGAAGAGTGAAAATCTCAAACTAATCTCCATGTCTTACACTTCATCCATAGTTTGGCGTTGTTTTTCGTGAGGACACACATAATTATTGAATTCTGGAAATACTTACCTTGGAAAGCAATTTATTATTTATGCAAGGCCTTTACTGCAATAGAAAGAGTTACAAGCAATCAAGAGGGGCAAACATGGAAGAACTGGACACAATAAGGTACATTTAGAGCCAGTTAACTACTGAAATCGTGCTGTGTCGATTGCACTTGGATGGCAGCTGTTGACATAGCATACTGTTAAAGACATAAAGAAGTCACTTAGCACTTGGAAAATGCAAGTCTAGGTGGGGTAGAGGAGCAAAGGGATGTCAAAGTAGAAATACTCCAGTCACCAGAAGTTGTGCCACGTATTAGCAAGGCCATATTCTAGAAGGATAGAATTTAAAACCTGGTAAATAATGTTAAACCTATATCAAACCTTACATTTGGGTACTCTGTACAAAGCCAGTCAGCATCTAAAAATGATATATAGGCACTGAAGAGGAAGCTGAGAAAATCTGCAAGTATAATATCAAAACTACAAAGGTGTCCAGCTTGGGAACAGATGGTCTAACCGCTTCTCTTCTCTTTTCCCTTGAGAAAAGACAGCTATGAGATGACCAGATAAAGACCTTCAAAATCATGAAGGGGTTTGATGGAGTGGACACAGAGAAAATGTTTCAACATGAAGAAAGGCAAAGCTAGAGGCCATCAAGATAAGATGGTCATCAAAAAATTCCACTGAGAATATAGGAGAAACTTCTTCACCCAATCAGTAGCGACATTGTGGACATTACCACTGGTGGTGGGGGGGGGGGGGCGGGGGCACTTGAAACTAACAATATGTATGCATTTAAGGGGAGAATAGACAAGTGTAAGAAGACTGGATCTGAGGATTATGGTGATTGAAGCGATGGTTAACTGAGGAAAGACGAGAGGAGGCTCAAATGAAGCATAATCACTGGCACTAATTATTTGGGTTGAATGGACTGTTTCTGCACTTTATCCTAAGTAATATCATGTAAAACTATTTGTCACATATTAAGAGTCATTGCTGATATGTAATTATCTAGATTTCCCCCTCGGGTCTCCTAACATTTTCTAAGGTCTTATTTACTCATCACAGTTTAGAAAGTTGTCCTGTTTAACAATAGGCAAGATCTGCTTGTACTCAATTTCTCTTAGATCAGTGAACAGAAATCCTCCTCCTCTGCAGTATACATATTGAATGGCATCAAACTACCTGGCACTTCCTCTCAATAAGTCCTATATGGAATGAGTAAACCTTCAAGTTGGCAAAAACAATTTTGCCCCGAAAAGACTGATCCTGGGAGACATGGAGTGGGGTTTTCAAAACTAACACAGTTGCTACTTTAGCATGAAAAACAGACCATTCCAGCAGGTTAATGTAAACGCTACTCAACATCTGGATTGCTTACTCAACTGAAATCAATGGCCATTAACATTTGGTATTGCTATAAGCAAATGGGTCCCCATTGGTCAGCATGAACTTAGTGGGCCAAAAGCTATATAACTCTATGACAAACTGAAGTCCTGGATTGAGGTCAGAGCATTTTAAAGTGCATGTTATGTTGAAATCATCAATGTCTTAAAAGTCCATCTCTTGTTCTCATTCCTCTGAAATTGTTTCCCATCTGGACCTTCAAATACTTTTGTCTGAGTTCTGATGCAACATTCCATCTTAGACGAAGTACAATTTCCTCCAGCTAAACAGTGGGAAGATCAAAGGCATTGCCTTTGCTCCCAACATAAGCCTGGCAGTCTGCTCCTATTCTTTTCCTTGCCACTGTGTTAGGGGTAATGAAGTCCCTTGAGGAGATAAAGCATAGTCTCATAATTTATGCATCTCCAAACCTTCCAAAGTACAGTTAATTTTTTTTATATATAAAATAAGTTTTGAAATTTTTTATGCCAAATTCAAAGCTTGTACCAACTACCACATCTAATTCTATCCCTCTTGGAAGAAAGGAGTAAAAACTGAAAATATTAATGCAAATTGAAGGTAATGAATATTGCATTCTTAAAGAGCTGAGAATATGGAAATGTTACGTTAATTGAAATGGAACACATTTGTTGCATCCTTTCTGAACAATGTCACTGTAAAAGTCATGAAAGATTAAAATTACTCAACAAATCTTAGGTAGGATTTGCAATCAGCTGCATCTTCAAGTACTTATTACTGATTTCCATAATAACTTCTTCAGGTAATCCTCCTGGGAGATGTTTGTGGGGTAAAGATAACCCTACCCTTCATAACGAGATTGTTGCGCTTCATGAGAACATGCAAGCCATCCATAAAAAAGTGAACAAAACTGACAGTGAACTAAGCCAAGCCCCTCACAACCATCAATGGCTATGTTTGAGGCATTCAAAAACAATGAAAACCCTTTCAGGACTTTTAAAACAAAAATAAACTTCAAATTTTTTAAAAAAAGCTCTTTAAGCTACAGACTATTACTCCAAAACTTTAAAATGCACTAAAAAGGCTTAAAAAGATCTAAAGTAAAATGTTGCAAAGTCACTGGCAGCCATTCCTCTGCAATAAATCAATGGGAAAGCACTTCATTGCACATTTCCACCATGAGTTCAAGTAATGGGAAGAATGCCCAATTTGATAACACATAATTCAGCAAGGCTTACAGTGTCTGACCAATGACAGCAACTTTGCAAATCTTGAAGTGGCTAGCATTTATGTGGGGCAAACTCAACCGTTTCACTGACATTTGGCCACAATATCTAGGCTACTGAGCTGGATCATGCTATACTGGACCTACTGCCCAGGATCAACACCTGCATCAAACCAGCACCTTTCTGGGCCAGGCACAGAGGTCCTACCTTGTCCCCACAAGTTAAAGTTCTAAATTGGGACAAGACAAATTTTAATGGTGTTAGACAGGAGCTTGCAGAAGTTGATTGGAGTAGGTTGCTTGCAGGCAAGGTCTGGCAAGTCGGAGGCTTTTAAAAGTCAGATATTGAGAGTTCAAGATCTGCATATCTCTCTACTCTAAGGGCAAGGGGGGCAAGACTAGTGAATGCTGGATCAAGTGAATCCTAGGACTATAGAAGTTGTAGGAGTATACACAAGAAGAAAATCATAAGGGTAGAAAGGGGGCATGAGATAGCTTTGGCAGAGAAGATTAAGGAGAATCCAAAGAGATCTTATGATTATATTAAAGGAAAAAAGAGTAACTAGGGAGAGAATAGGCCCCTCCAAAACCAGAGTGGACATCTTTGTGTGGAGCCGCAGGAGATGGATGAGGTCCTCACCGAGATAATTAATGGGGAGACATTGGGGATAGTCTGCATTACAGCAGAGGAGATATTGGATGTCTTTAAACTTATGAAGGCAGAGAAATCTCCAGGGTCTGATCAGGTATACCCAAGGAAAGTGTGAAAAGCTAGAGAAGAAATTGCAGGAGCCCTGGCTGAGATATACTGTATGTATCATCACTAGTGACAGGTTAAGTGCCGGAAGACTGGAGGCTAGCTAACATCGTGCCTTTATTTAAGGAGGGCTCAAAGAAAAACCTGAGAACTATAGACCAGTAAGCCTCACATATGTGGCAGGTAAGTTACTGGAGGGGATTCTGAGGGATAAGATATACAAGCATTTAGAAGGACAGGGGTTGATCAGGGATAGTCAGCATGGGAGATTATGTCTAATGAATTTGATTGAGGTTATTGAAGAAGTAACCAAGAAAGTCAATGAGGGCAGGACAGTAGACACAGTTTATATGGACTTCGGTATGACTTTTAATAAGGTTCCACATGGTAAGCTGCTTTCAAGAGTTAGATTGCATGGGATCTAAGGAGAGCTAGCTTATTGGATACAGAATTGGCCTGATGGTAGGGAGCAGAGGGTGATAGTGGAAGGTTGTTTTTGGAATTGTAGTGTTCCCCAGGGGTTGGTGCTAGGCCCATTGCTATTTGTCATTGATATCAATGATTTGGATGAGAATATACAAGGCATGGACAGTAAATTTTCAGATGATGTCATATATAGTGAAGATGGTTATCAGGATTTAAAGAGTGATCTTGACCAGCTGGGTAAATGGGCCAAGGAATGGCAAATGGCATTTAATTTGGATGTGCGAGGTATTGCTTTTTGGGAAGGCAAATGAGGGTAGGAATTTCACAGTGAACAGCAGGGCCCTGGAGAGTGCTGTAGAACAGAGGGATCTAGGAGTACGAGTACATGGTTCCCTGAAAGTGGCATCGCAGGTAGAGAAGGTGGTGAAGGCGGCTTTTGCCACGTTGGCCTTCATCAGTCAGGGCACTGAGTACAGAAGTTGGGATGTTGTGTGGCAGTTGTGCATGATGTTGGTGAAGCTGCATTTAGAACATAGTGTTCAGTTTGGGTCACCTCATTATAGGAAATGTGCCTTTAAGCTGGAAAGAGTGCAGAGAAGATTTATGAGGATGTTGCCGGGACTCAAGGGACTGAGTTATGGAGAGAGATTGAACAGGTTGGGACTTTATTCACTGGGGTGTAGGACAATGAGGGGTGATCTTACAGAGGTGTATAAAATTATGAGGGGGCATAGGTAAGGTGAATGCGCACAGTCTTTTTCCCAGGGTTGGAGAATCAAGAACTAGGTGGCGTAGATTTAAGGTGAGAGGGGAGAGATTTAATAGGAACCTGAGCGGTAACTTTTTCCACCCAGAGAGTGGTCTGTATATGGAATGAGCTGCGAGAGGAACTGGTTGAGGCAGGCACATTAACAACATTTAGAACGTACTTGGACAGCTACGTGGATAGAGAAGGCTTAGAGGAATATGGGCAAACATGGGCAAATCTTGGTCGGCATGGATCAGTTGGGCCAAGGGGCCTGCTTCCGTGCTGTATGACCCAAACCCAGCACTGAGGTCTGACTGCTAACTGGGTCATAGGAGGTGGAACACAAAAGCCCTGGGAGCAAAATGCTCATGACGGGGGGTGGAATTGCAGAGTTGTCTGTGAGTTTGTAACAGTTTTTAACTACGTATGATAGATACATTTAAAAACTATTTAACTTATTTACTTCAAGGTTAAAAATATATTAAAATAGAGCTATTGAGTTATACAGCATGGATACATCCATGCCGACCAAGGCACCTTCCTGAGCTAGTCCCAACTGCCTGCATTTGGGTCCATATCCCTCTAAACTTTTCCTATCCAGGTACTTGTCCAAATGTCTTTTATATGTAATTGTACTCGCCTCTACTGCTTCCTCTGGCAGCTTGTTCCATGTATCCACCACCCTCTGAAAAAGCTGCGCCTCAGGTCTCCTTTAAATCTTTCCCTTCTCAACTTAAAGTCAAGTCAAGTCAAGTCGTTGAGTTTATTGTCATGTGCACAAAAATGGCAAGGTTCAGGTACAAACAAAAACTTACTGCAGCAGTATCACAGGCACATAGGTTCAGACAATACACAAAATGTATAGAATTTGCATGAATTTCACTGTTCAAAGTGATGTTAAACCACTGCTGGAGAGATGGATGTTTTTGTACACTGGCACCCAACGTCAACAGGAAACTTCATTAATTTTACTTTTGGCTTTTTTTCCCCAGAAAGTTCTCTCTCTTCTCACTGTTGCCAGTGCCTGAAACCCCAAAGCACCAATGTAAAATATTCTGCTTCCTCCACATATCATTTAGTGATCCTTGATGGAAATCTCAACTGATAAATAAATCAGCAGTTGTGTAATTGGAGAAATTATTCCAACAATCTTAATTTCACATATAACCCATATAATCATGAAATAGGAGAGCTTTACATTAGTCAGCTCCTGATTTAAACGCAGATTTTACAGTTCTTTTAAAACATATGTACACAAGCATACACAAGGTGAATGCTGGCCTTACCCGTTGCCCTGGCTGATTAAGACATGACACAACAACTGTATTACAGATAGTCAAGGCAAGAAAGAAGTCAACAATGTAGGTGAATTCCAAGGAGAGCTCTTTCCCCATCTCTTCCAACAGGTCAAGTGGGTGAGACATGACTCGTTCGAATTTCTGTAGAAGCCGAGAATCTGGTGTAACATCCCTTTCCTGCAAGTTAATATATATTGTTAGACTGAAGGACCTGCTAAAACTTGCAGAGGAGAGACAATATAGAGGAAGAAATGGGAAAAGCTTTATTGAACTAAATTTGCTTTATTTTTAGAAAAATAGAAGCAATTCTATATAGGCTGTGATCATACATCTATTTAAGGTTTGTTTGTATGCAATGAACTTTGGCTAGCTGAGGAAGAAAGAGCAAGAATGGTAATTTAAAAGGACAAGTGAGAGGGTGGCATTGTTTAGTGTGGTATTGTTGCACATTTCGAGGTACAATGGATATATAATGAGAGCACACACACACACACACACACAGCGTACTCACAATTGAGCTGCTGAATGCCACTTGAGATGCACTTGCAGTAATTTCACATTCATCTTCACAAGCGTCTTTCTCCTTCAGTGTCGATCGATTAGTGGCTAAGCAATTCAATGAGTTATGGCTCCGTAGCACAGTGAGAGATCTGCAGCTGTCCGAATGTTGACACTTACATGAAGATCCCAGTAAGGGGTTGGATAAATCCTCAAAGTTAACATCCTCATATAACTCCAGTCTTTTTGCTGATGGATATTGAAAGCACAAAATATAAAATGAAAGCAAAGATGTGCACTGGAATGGCTCAAGTATTCCAACATTCTGTTTTCACACAAATGCCACAAATCATATTTATTTTATGACTTTAATAATTCTACTCTCCAATACCCAATATCAAACATCCTGCTTCTTTGAACATTCCTGCCTTGAAATCAGTCAGTACTTCTATTAGCACATTAGTCAAATGATTTATCCTTTGCTTATGAAAGCTTTGTTCAGTTGTCTGTCACTGGAAAATTCAGTAACACACAAACCTAGATTGGGGTGTGGTTGGTGATAAGTAGCTGGCTGGGGATTGTTCAGAGTAAACAGGGGGACGACTGAA
>JARFYF010000052.1:61577828-61594793 GCA_030265395.1 Rhina ancylostomus
GAGGTCCTAGATGAAGCCACAACATTTGTAAAACATGCCTGCAGCAAACATTTGTCAGATGAAGAGGTTGGTGTCAAAATATTTTGAATATGAATGAAGTCTTTTTGGTAAATCTCTGAATCTCTGGAGTAATTTCTGCTTGATACTTCTCAGAAAAGTGTATAATGGCACATAATGAATAATCACATTTGAAAGACTGATCAGTATTCTTATTTCACTTTGAGAAAATTGAGTCAATATTTAGGAACTCATTAATGTAAATAAGGCACTATGTGTTCTGCTTATGTTCCGGAAGAATGCAATTTTTTAAGGTACATGTCTTTGGAAGCACTTTAGAAGTTTTCTGACAAGCATGTATTCAGAGGGAGGGTTGTTGATGTTCTGTTTATTTCAAATATATTGGAAAAGGCTCTTGTGACTTTTGCAATATTTATGAACATGTTAGTGCCTGCGTTTTTTTTTAAAACAAAGGTTTTTGGGCTACTCACTTGAGACCAGTGTCTGGAATCAAACAACACAAGGTGTATGGTTTGGGAGGCCGGTGTCAGTTATTCTCAGGTTATCACTGTGGTAGCTTCTCAGGGCAGGATCCAAGTCCTGCCAATGTTTGGCAGCTTAATTAAAGATTGACCCTCAGTCAAGAGTTCAGAAATGAGAATGTTCATCAGTCATATACAGAATCAATTCACAGTTCTTCAGGTTATGAAACAATCCTTGCCTTCAGATAGCAAGAGTTGAATACTATTCAGGACTGGGTTAAATGGTGAGTAATGTTTGTGACTGCCTCTTACAAGATGCTCTTAACCACTATCTTGACATTTAAAAATACTGCTGATGTCAAATCACACAT
This sequence comes from Rhina ancylostomus, assembly GCA_030265395.1. Classification (NCBI taxonomy): domain Eukaryota; kingdom Metazoa; phylum Chordata; class Chondrichthyes; order Rhinopristiformes; family Rhinidae; genus Rhina; species Rhina ancylostomus. The sequence continues at coordinate 61,578,679 of JARFYF010000052.1, forward strand.
CAGTCTCCTGGGAAAATGGTATTATTACTCTGACAAGAGACTACTTTGGATTGTTCATCCAAATAGTGTGAACTAAAGATCTGATCTGGTCAGAAGTTGGATGTTTTGTGGCAGCTAACTCAGCAGGTGACAACCCAAAAGCTTCCCTTCATCTAAAAGCAGAAGTTGGAAGGGTGATGAAGTACTTTTACTCGCCCAACTTTATCAACCCTTAAAGCTCGATACCACCAATGGGATAGCTGACAACCTGCTGCTCCCTTTTAAGGTATCTTTGACTTTTTCTCAGATTTGAGATTTTTGCTATTGAGAAGGACAATGGGCTCATGAGAACATCATCTGCAAAGTTTTACTTTGCTGAGCAACACGCTGACTTGGAATATGTCACTTGTCTCTGTAACAGTTATTAAATTACGAGGTACACTGACTACAATTGGTAACTCACTATTCCAGGTTATTTAATGATCCAAAAGAATAGGCAAAAAAGGAGAGGAGGATGGAGAGCATTGTTAATCAAGGAAGGTATCAGTGAGTAGTGATATAGATTCAGTGGATTATGATGTGGTATTGGTTGTGTGAAAATAAGGAATATCAGGCTAAAGAAGACACAAGTGTGAGTGGTCTACAGGCCCATAAAGTATACCCTCACGGGACATCACAGCATTCATCAGAAAATACCTAAGGCATGTGAGAAGGAAATTGCAATAATCCATGGGTGATTTCAATCTGCGTATTGATTAGAATCATCTTACTGGCAAGGGTACTATGAAAGAAGAATCTGTTATAGAACCTACCCTGGAACAGGTTATTTTAGATTTGATCTTGTGTAATAAGGTAGGATTTATAAGACATTTTGAGGTACAGTAAAAAAAAACTTTGCTTTGCGTACCATCCATGCAGATCTTCCCATCGCATCAGTACATTGAGGTAGTCCAAGGAAAAAGCAATAATAGAATGCAGAATATAGTGTTACTTGCAACATTGCAGAATTCTCATTGCATTTTGTGAGAGAAGTCGAATCCAAAACATATGTCCTTAACTTAAATCTAGGCATTTACAAAGGCATAAACAGAGTGTTGTCTGGAATGGACGGGGAAAATAGGCTAAAGGAAAGCAGTGGCAGATTCTTGCACAGCAATTTCATAATGCTCAGCAGAATTTTATTCCAATCAAAAAATGGGACTTGATGATAAGATAAGCTATCCATTATCAACAAAGGAAGTGAAGGAAAATAGTAAATCGAAAACTGGAGCATATGAAATAACAAAAGCTAGTGGTAGACCAAAGAGCTGGGTATTTTTGAGGAACCCGCAGCAGTGGGCTAAAAGGGTAATAAGGAGAGAGAAAATTATAAGGATAAGCTGGCAAGTAATGACACAATTCTGGCAAGTAATATCAAAACAAACAGCAAGAGTTTACCTGGATACATAAAGAGGGTAGCTAATGTAAAAGTGGGATCCCCAGAGAGTGAGATAGGGGAATTAATAAAGGGCACCTAATTTAAATTGGTGCTTTGCAACAGTCTTCTCACAGAAGGACCCAAGGATTATAGATGGGCTGTTTATGGACATAAAACACTCTTACACAAAGTAAGAACTCAGGGTATTGAAGGAATTGTGTAAACATGGATTGAAGACTGGTTATCCCGACTTCAATTGTTTAGTATCTATTATTAAAGTCTTGGAGAAGGGGTTGAATGCAAGATATCCAAGTTTGCTAATGAAGCTAAAATAAGTGGGAGGACATGCTGCAATGAGAATATTTGGACTGTGCAACAGGATATAGATAAGTTGAGTGACTGGGCAAAGACTTGGCAAATAGAATTTAATGTAGGGAAGTGTGAGGCCGTACACTTGAGTAGGAGGAGTCAAAAGGCAAACTATTACCTGAATGGAAAGGTACTGCAAATGAGTGGAGTACAGAGGGATCTAGGTTTTCTTGTGCCTAAGTCACAAAAAATTAGCAGCAGGTAGTTAGGAAAGCAAGTGATATTTGGCCTTTAAAAATAGTAAAATATGTTACATTTGTACAGGGTGTTAGGCGGCACCTAGAACATTGCAGTTTTAGTTCCCTTTTTCAAGAAAGAATATATTAGCATTGGCAGTAGCTCAGAAGAGATTCACTGGGATAATTCCTGGGATGAGAGGGTTGTTCTGTCATGAATGACTAAAAAGTTTAGACCTGCATTCTTTGGAATTTAGAAGAATGGAGGGAAGTCTTATGCAAGAACCTAATGGAGCAGGACAAGATAGATGTTGAGGTGTTTCCACTTGTGGTAGAATCTTGAATGAAGGGACATGGTTACAAGATAAGGGTCAGTCATTTAGAACTGATTGTGTAGGAGTTTCTCCTCACAGAAAGTGGTGAATCTCTGGAATTTTCTACCCCATATATTGAGGAGGCTAGAACAGTAGAATTATTTAAAGGTAGATTTGAAAGAGAGAATTGAGGGCTATGTGGAGCTGGCACAGAAGAGGAATTGAGCTTGGGGCAGATCAGCCATGGTCATATTGAATGATGAGGCAGCCTAGAGGAGCCCAATGTCTTTCTCCAACTTTCTTGTGTTCTTGTCACTGCAAGAGTTCTAACACATACACTACATGTTCCATAAACAGAGCTTATCACTTTCTCAAGGATAATGACAATAAGGAAGGTCCATGTTAATGACTTCCTAGCAATTCATTATCTGAAGAAATAGAATGTATAAATATAAAACTAGAGAAATTTCCAGCACGGGAACCAGGTTTAAGACCCTCTGTTGTCAGGTCACTGCTGAAACAATCCCAAATCATTTCTATTGGCTTTCTGCCACTCCATAGTCTTGTTTCCTTCTCCTAATATTGAACTGTTGGATAATTAATATGTCAGGGGGATTAAAACTGAGTTAACAGTAAAGTAATTAATTTCAGTTCTGACATATAGGAAGTGAAAATAATTTATATTGTGTTACGTCATTAAAACATTTTTTAGGAACTAGTGAATCATGTAATCATAGCTGCAAGCTTACAGGTAAAATAAAGCAGTCATATTTTTTGAAAATATTCTATATGCATTCTGAAATGTACTGTTGATCAAAGGTGCATTTTGTAATATAGGTTGGAATTTTATTTTTATGCAAGGTTCAACAGCTACTGGATGGACTGAGTGCATCCCATCAAGAAGCAATACTTGGATGTTTAAAAGCGAGAAAGGATGAGCTCAGACGGGCATTAATCGAGAAAACCAATAGCGTGTCTTCTGCTCAGCTACAGGATTTTGATTGGCAACTGAAGGTATAGCAATAAATGGGCACTGTTTGTTGGGTTACTGAATGATCAATATTTTATAGCAATGATTCCTTTCCCATTGCTGAAATAATGTTATAGAGTTGTACAGCATACAGTTGGGTCCTTTGGCCCATGTCTGCTGGCCATGAGGTACCTTGATACAATTTTTAAACACTCGGCCACTGGCCTTCTATACTGTGAGGTTTCGATGCTTATCTAAATACTTCTTAAATGTTTTGAGAGTACTTGCCATCACCACTTGCTCAGGTAGTGCACTCCCGATATTGACCACCCTTTGAGAGAAAAAATATTTCTCAAATCTCCTCTGAATCTTCTATTCCTTACCTTAAAATCATGCCCTCTAGTTGTTGACACCTTTGCTAAGGGGCAGGATTTTCACTATTTACTGCATCTATGCTGCTCATAATTTTGGAAAACTAATTGAGGTCCCACCCTTAGCTTTCTCTGTTTCAGGGGAAACAAAATCAGATAATCCAATCTCTCCTCATAACTGAAACACTCCATCCTAGGCAACATTCTGGTGAATATCTTCCGCAACCCATTCAGTGCAGTCACTTCCTCCTTGTACTGGGATGACCAGAACTTCACACAGTACTCCAGCTGTGTCCTAACGACAGGTGTCCCTCTGTGTTACAGCTGTTTGGGTAACAGAAATCTGTCTTTACAAAGTTCACAACTCACTATCCAAAAATTTGAGATAAGGAATAAAATTTGCTCTCATGAAATTAATGTTGGGTGGGAGTAAATAAATAAACATTGTTTTCGATTCATGTTTCATGTACAGTTGACTTGGTTTTGCATTAGGGAAAATCAGAAACTCAACCCTCCCATAATGTTTTGCATAGTTGTACTTTAACCTCCCTGATCTTGCACTCTGCTGTAGATGATGAAGGCAAATCACCTTATCTACCTGTGCTGTTGCCTTTTAAGAATCCTTTGACTTGTGCACAGTCCCTCTGTTCCTTAATACTCCCGAGGCCCTACCATTCATTTTGTGCATCTTACCTCTTGGGAGGACCATCAAGGATATACCTCAGATTTTTCAGGATTAAATTCCATCTGCCCTTTGCTCATTTATCAACTGATAGATACTTTCTGTAGACTACCTTCCTCACAATCAACAATTCTACCAATCTTGCCAATCAGAAGTCCTACATCTGCATCCAGATTGTTAATATATATAAAATAAACATCTAGGATCCCAACACTGACCATTGTGGTACACCACTAGTCACAGGCTTTGTCGCACAAACAACTCTTGACCATTGCCTTCTGCCTCCCATTGCCAAGCCAATTCTAGATCTGAATCGCTAGAGTGGTGATGCATGTCAGATACAAGGTTAGAGGGGAGACACAAGGACAAATAAACCAATCATAAATTGGTAACTTTATTGGTAAACTCACTGGTTACGAATTGGTGCTGACAGATCTATAACTGAGCTGATCTTGAACATCTTGTATCCTTTTTTTTTGAACAGTTGAAGTAAGATAAGCTAATCATGGTAGGTTACCAGTCAGTTTGGATGGCAAGGAAGTGAACTGGGAATTTTACAAAACTGAGAATATTTTAATAAATCTGAAAAAGCTCAATAGTGCAACTATGGCAAAATGACTTATGAGAAAAAATTTGCTGGGTATGTCATTAAAATTTGAAGGTGAGGCTATAATTTTAATTGTCATGAGAGTATGGGAACTGAAAATATTCATATTAAAGATGGAAAGGTGCCAGCTGATTGCTTGACTTTATATAAGAACATAAGAAATAGAAGCAGGAATGGGCCATCTGGCCTGTCGAGTCAATCCACCTACCTGCTTTTTTCCCCATGACCCTTAATTCCTCTACTCTGCAAAAACCTATCTAACTGTGTCTTAAATATATTTAATGAGGTATCCTCCACTGCTTCCCTGGGCAGAGAATTCCACAGATTCATTACTCTCTGGGAAAAGCAGTTTATCCTCATTTCTGTCCTAAATCTATTCCCCTGAATCATGAGGCTCTGTCCCCTAGTTTTAGTCTCGCCTACCAGTGGAAACAACCTTCCTGCCTCTATCTTATGTAGCCTTTCATAATATTATATGTTTCTATAAGATCCCCTCTCATCCTTCTGAATTCCAGTGAGTATAGTACCAGGTGAATTAGTCTCTCCTCATAGGCTAATCCCCTAATCTCTGGAATCAACCTGATGAACCTCCCCGCACCACCTTCAAAGCCAACATATCCTTCATCAAGTAAGGAGACCGGAACTGCACGCAGTACTCCAAGTGTGGCCTCACCAGTACCCTCTACAGTTGCAGTATAACCTCCCTTGAGTGAACCAACAGGACTTTTATTGCAGAGAATTTTTTTTAAAACATTTATTTTGAATTTGTGCCAATGTACCTTAGTTCAAAACTCAATGAACTGTGCAACTGGGGGTTGATAATTGCAATCACAATTGACTGATCCTCTCCAGGAGAGGTATGGTAAGTTATTATTGTGTCTGCAAGGTGGTAGAAACACCATGGGGGCTGGAGCATATCTATAGTTTGGAAAAAAATGAAGTTTGTAATCAGTTAAACATATTCCTGAAGATAAATATTTGAACTGAAGTTATCTCATTTCAAGTGACATGAATGAATTGGAATAAAATCAAAAGCAACTTATCTACTTCTATATTAAGGTTTTAAACATTTAACTAATATAACATGATAGTGATGTTTGTTGTTTATTTAACAGTAAAACAAATACAAGGAACTTCCATTATATAAGCCAATAGTTCTGTAACTGAATAATCTATATGGCCCTCCTTTCTATTTCCACAAGAAAATGTATTCTTTTCAGCCTTTAGACTGCTGGATCTCTGTCTACATACAGGTTCTCTCCACCTTACGAACACCGTACTTATGTGCAGCCCAAATGAGCATTTGGGAGACTGGTGGGATGGATTTGCTGGCTATTGCGGGGTTGCAGGCATCTTCTGCCATGGCTCTCAGTCATATTTCCGATTTGCAAATTGTTTGGGTTATAACAGTTCTCTGGATTGGAACCCTGCTGTATCTTGGGGAATATCTGCACTCAATTAATTTTACTTGAGCAGGTCAAGTACTGAGCCATGCATGGTATAAGAAGCACTTTGAACCTCTGTATAAGAAACTGAATATGTCATATGCAGAACGCAGTCAACTTGTTTACTTTTAAACATAGGACATAGAACACTACAGCACAGGAACAGGCCCTGCGGCCCAAGATGTTGTACTAAACTAATTAAATGTCTAACTAAACTAATCCTTTCTGCCTACACAATATCCATATCCCTCCATTCTCTGCACATTCATGTTCCTATCCAAGAGCCTCTTAAATGCCTCTATCATATTTGCCTCCACTACCAACTTGGCAGTGCATTCCAAGCACCCACCACTCTTTTTTAAAAAAAAATTGCCCTGCACATCTCCTTTGAACCTACTCCCTCTCACCTTAAACATTTCAACCCTGAGTTAATGCCGTACAATAAATGCTATCATCCATTTCTCTGCCCATATCTGCAACTGATCTATATCCTGCTGATCTTCTACACTGTTCACAGCACCACCAATCTTTGTGTTGTCTGCAAACTTACTAACCCACCCATCACATTTTCATCCAAATCATATATATTATCACAAACAGTAGAGGTCTCCGTACAGATCCCTGTGGAATACCACTAACCATGGATCTCCAGCCAGAGTAAGTCCTATCGACCACTAACCTCTGTTTTCTATGGTCAAGCCAACTCTGAATCCAAATGGCCAAGTCACTGTGTATCCCATGCATCTTAATCTTCTGGATGAGTCTACCATTAGGGACTTTGACAAACACCTTAAAATCCATGTAAACAACATCCACTGTTCTGTCTTCATTGAACACCTTTGTCATCTCTTCCAAAAACTCAATGAAGTCAGTAAGATGTGACTTGCCCTGCATGAAGCCGCACTGAATGCCCCTAATTAGGCCAAGGTTTTCCTCATAGCTCATAAATCCTATCCCTAAGAATCCTCTCCAGTAGCTTCCCTACCACTCTCGTGAGACTCACTGATGTATGAGTTAAGTACTTTATTAACGTACAAACTATATTCAATCCATTGAACTCAACCAAAAGGAAAGCTAAATCTGTAGTTCATTTAGTTTTTGTTTGAATTACAGTTACCTCTTTCAAGTGACAAGATTGCTTTTCTTCAAACACCACTGCTGAACCTTGACCTCAGTGTCAAGGAAAATGGAGTACTAAAACCTGTCACCATTGAGATGGACAAAGAAGAGTTGCAAACACTAATTCACTCTCTGGAGGCAGCAAATAAGGTAGTTTTATGTATTTATTCCTGCACGTATATGTTGCCTACAGTTTCTTATTGTAATTGTCTCCAATGTACTTGTTTTCTGAATGTAAACCTCAGGTTCAATTTTTAAGATGCACAGACATATAATACTTCACCCCTAGTGTTCAATTTTATGTGATTCTATTTTAAGCATGGCAAATAAAATATTTGAGAATTAATCCATCATATCTTTACATGTGAGCCAGATGAGAAAGTCATCCATGTGTTCTTATAACAAAAATTGAATTTGTTTATCAGCATCCACTGCTTTCCTGAACTTTGCCTGAATGAACCTCCTCATTGCCAGATCCCAGATTGACCAAGAAGTTTTGAACATGCTGGCTGTAGTGATAAAGAAATTAGGATTAGAGACCAGGATCCATCGTTCATTTAAATAATCAAAGTATTTTAAATTAAAACATTAAATTGGATGCATTATATTTTGTAATTTCAAATAAACTTAATTTGTCTAATCCAAACCCCTCACTTTCCAATTCCCTTGTATGTAGATCAGCATTTGCCAGTGAATACCCCCTGTTTATTGGAGGGTGTGGGAGCACTGGGCCTGAATTGTGCTGTAGGTTTCTCTGTTTCTAATTTCATCTAAGTCATTAATGTGGATTGTAAATACTTGAGGACTCATCACTGATTCTCTGACACCCACTGGTAACAATTAAGTACCTTGAAACTGACCAGTTCATTCTTATTCTCTTTTATTCTTTATCTGAATATAATGTTTGTTAATGGCACAAAACTGGCTGCCGTTGAGAGGAGGATGCAAAGAGGCAATTTAGACAAGTTGAGTGAGTGGGCAAATACATGGTGGATACACTACAATGTGCATAACTGAAGTTATCAATTTTGGTAGGAAAAATAGAAAGGCAGTATTATTTAAATAGGTGATTGGGAAACGGTTATGGGTGTCCTTGTACACTAATCACTGAAAGCAAACATGTAGATGCAGCAAGCAGTTTGAAATGGCATGTTGGCTTTTGGACAAAAGATTTTGAGAATAGTAGCAAGGAATATTTACTACAATATACAGGACCTTGGTGAAACTGTACCTGCAGTACTGTGTGAAGTTGTGGTCTCTTTACCCAAGAAGAGAAATACTTGCTATAGAGGTGGTTCATTGAGGTTTCAATACACATGTAAGAGGAGAAATTGGGTCAACTGGCCCTGTATTCGTTTGAGTTTAGAAGAACAAAATGGACAAAATTCTGACGGCAAGAAAGATTAAATAGGGGTAGAATGATTCACTGGTTGAGGAGGCTGACTGAGGGGTCACAGACATTTAGGACTGAGATGAGGAGAAATTTCTTCTCAGACAGCGTGTTGCTGTGAAATTCTCTACCACAGAAGGCTGTGGAAATCAAGTCATTGAATATTTTTAAAGTGGATAGATTTCTAGACAAAACAAGTGTGGGGAGAGACTGAGAATATGGTATTGAGATAGAGGATCAGCCACGATAGTATTAAATGGCAGAGCAGACCCGAACAGCCCATTGAAAGGTAGCTTCAGGTAAACTTTGTACAGTATTTTCTTTTGTTTAAAATATCTGCAAATACATTATGCTAAGTATTAAGAATCTTTGAATATTTATGATTAACCAGTAATATTATCTGAAGTTTTGCTCATCACAAAACCTCCATGTGGTCAGAGTCTGGTATGGAGGAACAGGCAAGGGTTGGAGGAACCCTCAGTGCAACAGAAAATCTGTAGAGCAGACTCTGAAAAGACATCAGGGAGCAACCTGACAATCCTATCACTGGAGATGAAAAGTACATCCATAACGGGGCTAGTCCTAAATTTCCAACTGAGTCAATTCACTACCATCTCAACAGTGATTTTTTTCTAACTACATTTGGGATGGCAGTAAATTGAGTGCCATGTACTTTCAATATGCCGTTAGATAAGAAGTTCCAGGATTTTATTGTAACATCAATGAAGGAATGGAATATTTCCAAATTATTGTGATGTGGAGTAAAGATAAGAGTTTGAGTTACTACTTGTGCCTGCATCCTTGTCCTTCTGGGTTGTGATTTGAGAGCTACTATTGACAATATCTTGGTGATTGTTGTGTAAATCTTGTTACATAATATGTGGCAGTGGTGCAGAAAGCTTATGCTTAATGTAGTAATTGGCAGCTAAATGTATTCTCCTAAATTGTACTCTTGAAAACTATGACAAGAGGAGCATTATGTTGAAATGACGAATTTTGTCGCAAGTATTCTTAACAACATCATATTTTTGGTTTCTGGAGATTGCATATCTCATTCAGCAGTTCTTGTGGTTTAAGTTATAACTTTCAAATGCAGCACTGGAAAATGAAGCGTTTTTCATTTTTACTTCCACCATTTTAATCTACAAACATGGACTTAAGTCCTGCTCTGGAATGTGTAAAGAAACAAATTCTGTACAATAGCTTTGCCTGAAGTCTGACTGGGGAAAGTTCTCAAGCTATTTCTGTGTGACAGCTCTAGTTAAAATGCCAAGCATTCAAAACAGTTTAGCTCTGTCATCTGTATCAGGGAACAGGAGCTTTTAAAGAAGCAGCTCCCAGGTGTAGATTAGGATCGACTTTAGAGCTGATGCTAACAGGGAGGTCTGTTTAACAGAAATAAATCATTTCTGAACTTTCCGATCAAGTACTGTGAGAATGTTAAAAATCATCCTTGCCTAGTCACTGTCTTGAAGTTGCTTATCAGCCTACAGCTGTAATTAGTGAGTCTGTTCAGGGCTTTTCAAGAGATGTGAGTGTGACTATAATCCTCAAAGCTTGGAGTGTATTAATTTGACTAGTTGCTTCTGTAGATGTGGGGAGAAAATTGCATTACAAGAAAAATTATTCTTTAGTAAAGTTGAACTTCTTGGACCAGATTTCGCAGCCCAGTTAAGTAATATTACTGCATATGTTGTTATGAGTTTATAAACTCTTCAGAATTTTGTGGCTGCTTGATGATTTATGCCTCTCCATTGATAACCTTCTATCAACCATCCTGTGTGTTTTTAAAAAAAACTTGCTGCTTTTGCATGTTAGCAGCCAATTCAAGTCTGCAGGTGGATAGGTTGCAACTTATTGGTGTGTGTAGTTTTTCAGTGTTCAGAAGAATGTTTCCATTGAACTAGACTCATTGAGTTTTCTAGCATAGAAATAGGTCCTTCTGTCCCCTGGGTCTATGCTGATCATCGTACTAATCCCACTTGCCTGTGTTAATTCCATATCCCTCTGTCTTGCTCATTCAAGTACCTATCAAGATGTCTCTTAACTATTACTGTTCCTGCATTAGCTTAGAATGATAACATTTGAAGTTGGAGTTTCTACAGACATTGTTCTTTGGAGAATTTTAAAATATGCAATCTCTTTGTTTGCCTGAATTGGCTTTTGCCCTATTTTCTTCTCCTGTTTCTTTCTCAATCCATAAATATCAGTTGAGTTGTATTTTTTTGTTTACTGCTGTGCCATCATTAGATCACACTTGAGAGAAAATGTCAAGTATGCTGTGACATGTTCTGTTCAAGAAAAATCTGCACTGTTACTTTACCACCATATTTTGGTTGTTCTATTTCTGTTTAATAAAATTACTTGTCAGTTAAAACCTAATAGACAGTTTAATATAGTGGCATTCTCTTGTCTTCAAAGACCAGGTCTAATCTTTGATGTTTGAAGACCAACTTGCAAATATTAAAATCAGTAATTGGAAATAATCTGGGAGTAATTAGTTTTCTGGTTTTGTTGCTTTTGTATTCATTTGCTTTGATATTGTAATGTTTTGAACTTGGTGTTTAGGGCTCCTATCATGTGTGAAATGTTTTGGATGGGTAAATGTTATGGGAGACATTTTTTTATATTAGATTCCAGTAACATGGCTCAGGTACACATCAAAGGTTCTGTGTGCTTAGAAAAGAGGAGAGAATTCTTGGGTGTCTTGGCAAATATAGATTTCTTGGACATTTCTGCCCCTATAACCAATTTTATAAATAATGAAACTTGCTGCATCTCCCCAACAATTTTTTTGTGTAGCATTTCAGTGTAAGATTCATTCACATTACTTTGAGTATTATTGTTCCAGCTGTTGCAGTTAGTCAAAATGCTGTGTTGAAATCTCTTTATTGTTACTTGAATATAATTAAGCTCTAAATTGATAAGGAGCTGATTTTGTAGTTTTGTGGGTTAACCACTGTGTCAGTTTAAAAGGCCTGCTTTAAAAGCCATCCATCTTCTGTGGCATTCCTTGTGATTGAAGATGACTTGCTTCCTCAAGTCTGTGGGTTCTGAGATAGTTGATGAGGCCAATGTGGGACTAATCTGGGGTGGCATAGTAGGAGTATATTAGCTACAATTCAAATACAGCGAGTAAACATTAAAACTGATTAAATCTTCAAGTTTATCAGAACTTACTTTTACAATAATGCTCTGTCCTAGAGCCATACTGTACTGTAAATATGTTTGCAAATCCTTGCAAATGGACAAGTGCAGTTTTGTCCATGGCAAGGAAACTGGAAGTGCTACAGAAACTGAAAAGAGGTACCATGGTAAAACAGCTCTAAACAGACGAACATGACTTGTGTATTTTAATAAACATTAAAGTTCAGTGCAACATTTCTACTACCTTGTATTTCATATTATACTTTACATTATTCATGGAGGTGCTCCTATCCATTACCCTCGATAATCAAAGGACAACTACATATAGATTGATACTACAGAGCAATGTGAGAAATGTGCACACAACAGTGCAGTCTTTCAGATGAGACATTAAATCAAAACACCTTAAGATCAGTGTTAAAGATGCCTTTCCACTAATTTGAAGTTCAAGAAAGTTATTGCACTTAAAACAGATTATTTCATTGTTATCTTTATGGGATTATGCTGCTTGCAAATATGCTATCCCTACTTCTTGGCCAGTCTCTAGGGATTGAGGATGATTTCCACTCCAGTTTTGTAGCTTCAGAGATGACAAATGAGGCCAAATATGCAAGCCACAAACCCCTACAGATGGGACAGTGCAGTGGGTGGGTAGCTTGTCAGCTTTGTGCAGTCATGGATCAGAGATTCTCATGAGCAAGTGGGAATTTTGTATGTCTTTAAGGAGTCTTTGAGTACATCCTTTAATCTTTTCCTTAGTAATCTCAATCTCTTCCTTTGATTGAGCTCAAAGTGTCTGGTTCATGATTTTGGTGTCATTGTATGCGAACACTGTGGCCTGCCCAGTATAGCTGACTGTGTGTAACCAGGGCCTCAGTATTGGAATTGATTTATTATTCACTTGTACCGAGATGCAATGAAAAACTTGTCTTGCATACCGTTCATACAAGTCAATTCATTACACAGTGTATTGAGGTAGTACAAGGTAAAACAATACAGCATGCACATGCAGAGTAAAGTATTACAGCTACAGAAAATGCAGTATATGTAGACAATAAGGTGTAAGGTCATAACAAGGTAGATTATGAAGTCAAGAGTCCATTTTATTGTACTAGGGAACCATTCAATTGTCTCATAACAGCGGGATAGAAGCTGTCCTTGAGCCTGATGGTACGTGCTTTCAGGCTTTCGTATCTTCTGCCTGATGGGATAAGGGAGAGGAGAGAATGTCCTGGGAGGGTGAGGTCTTCGACTATGCTGGCTGTTTTACTGAGGCAGCAAGAAGTATTGACAGAGTCCATGGAGGGGAAGCTGCTTTCTGTGATGTGCTGAGCTATGTCCACAACTCTCTTCAGTTTCTTGTGGTCCCGGGCAGAGCAGTTGCAATACCAAGCTGTGATGCATCCAGATAGGATGCTTTCTATGGTGCAAAGGGGACATGCTAAATTTCTTTAGCCTCCTGAGGAAGTAGAGGGGCTGGTGAACTTTCTTGGCCGGGGCGTTCATGTGGTTGGACCAGGACAGACTATTGGTGGTGTTCACTCCAAAGAACTTGAAGCTGTCAACCCTCTTGACCTTAGCACTGTTGATGTAGATGGGTGCATATGCACCACCCCCCTTCTGAAGTCAGCGATTGGCTCTTTTGCTTTGCTGATATTGAGGGAAAGATTGCTGTCATGACACCATGTCACTAAGCTCTCTGTCTCCTTCCTATACAACGGCCCACTACGGTGATATCATCTGCAAACTTGTAGATTGAGTTAGAGCAGAATCTGGCCACGCAGTCATGAATGTGTAGGGGTCTGAGGAGACAGCCTTGTGGGGCACCAGTGTTGAGAAAAATCATGCCGGGAGTGTTGCTGAGTGGGGATATTGGAATGACAAATAGCCTGCAGGAGTGGAGTTTCCATAACTAATAGGAAGCAGTTCACACTATGGCAACTACACTCTAGACCCAACTCTCCCATTGCTCTGTAGACAAACTGCAGCACACAGACCACTCATTTGCAAATTATGCAAGAACAGAAAGCCTGAACTTGCTGTTGTTTCACTGAGTAATGATGCTGAATATCAGTGATTCTGCCTTCAATACTACAGCAAAATACTCGTTAATTCCATCAATCTAGACTAGATTCAAACTTGAATATTGAAGATAGAAGTACATTGCTCTAATCCATTGCATTCCAGTGGCTTCCCAGTTCTCTTTGATACACTTTCTCTTCCATTTCTATTGTACAATTTTTTTTGTGAAACAGTTAATGTTCAAGACATAAATCTTCTGTTTTATCATATTTTAATTCTAAATTTGGGATTGATGTTAACATTTTTAGCATTTGCCTTGCTTGGAATGTGTCACTACTTTCATCATTTGGATGTTGATAAAATTAAATGGCTTTGCTGTTAATACGAAAGCCTTGTATATGAGTGACAGCTCTATTAATTTCACAGATGTTGACAATGTATCTAGAATGCTATTTAACAGTTGTGATTAGTATTAAAGATGCACTAATAACAGACCTCACTCGGAAGCTGTTTTGGATGCTTTACAAAATGCTTGATAGATTATTGACGTGAAAAACCTAGCTTGAATCACATAACCCACTGCCAAAGCATTAATAATTCATCATTCTGCTATGTGTTACTAATTGCATCTGGCATGTGTGGTTCTTCCAGTGGGAAAAGTGGGCCTGTTATTTAAATACTGTACATATGTGTTCCTGTCAGTCTAACTTTGATGACATAAATCCTATTTTTAGGTTACTGCACAACCATAATTTCCTCAGTACATTTGTAAATTCCCTATTTAAGATAGAGATTAATATTTCATAGTTACATTTGCATATTTTAGCTAAAAATGGTATTGATCTGAGAGAACTACTAATTCATTAGTTCTGTACTGAATTGCTGATTTTAGTATGTACTAAATTAGGATATTGTTTCCCTTGGGACAAAAGGTGTTTCCATTTTTTAGTATGAAAATCCATTGTGTCATAAACAAAATATTGAATTATTTTAAATGCCTCAATTACTAATCCTGTGTGTGTGTGTATATTTACACGCAAGCATGCATGTGTGTGTTCCTGAACAACAGGCTCTGTTGTAGAATACAGAATAGCTTTCTACTTTCAAGGACCAGATTGTATACCTTGGTATCATGAATATTGTACATTTTGAAATATGGCTTAAGTCTGTCTTGTACATCACTATAACTAGAAGCTTTAAACTGAGCTATCTTACTGCATCAATTTCCGTGTCCCATATTGGCCATTTTTGAGCTCTTCTTGACATTCTGCACGGCCTTAAAAAATGGATTGAATCTTCAATTAATTTAGAATATTTGTCATAATAACCTTAAAGTTCTTTGGTATTGAAGTTGTCCTCATTGCACGGCTAAGTTTCTTTTTAAATTCTGTAATCTTGTAAACTGGTGTGGCTGGACCTAAAAGTTTTAGAAAAATTGTGTTAACATTTCATTTGCTTTTATTTTTAGTTTGTTATTGAAATATTTCTTTGCAACTTCGGTGAATTAATAATTCCAGTTTTTACTATAGAAATGTGCTATTTATTCAGTAATGGCATGTCCCAGAGACATTCTTTCCTGCTTCCTTTATGTTCCTCAAGTGCCATGTCCAGTTTCAGCTGCTTAAACCATGCATGTGATTCCTTTTTCTTTTTGACTAAATTTACATCTCTCTCGTCATCCAAGGTTCCAAGCTTCTTTCCTTGCAGGAATATACTGGTCCTGAACTCTAACCAGCTGGACTTTAAGCAAATCTCAAGTCAGATGTGGACTTGCCCACTAACAGCCACCCTCAATCTACTCTCCCCGGCTCTTGCCTAATACAAGCCTCCTTCTCCCCCGTCTACTTTAGCACTTTACTCCCTGAGGCCCAGTCTCATCCTTGTCTATAACTATCTGAAAACCTGTGGAGGTATGATCACTGTTCCAAACTGCTGCCTTCATATTTATCATCAGACAGTACAAAGGAGCTGTAGTCTATTTCAGTCTTGTAGGTGCTGGCCTTGGCTCATTGGGAACTTGCTCACCTTTAAATCAAAAACTTGTGGGTTTATTCCCAAGTCCAGAACATGAGCACATTATCTTGGCCGGCATTCCAGTACAGTGGTG
>JARFYF010000052.1:61762959-61774782 GCA_030265395.1 Rhina ancylostomus
ATCAAATCTGGTTCATTGCACAACACCAAATCCAGAATTGTCTTTTCCCCAGTGGGCTCAACCACAAGCTGCTCTAAAAAGCTATCTCATAGGCATTCTGTAGATTCTTTCTCTTGGGATTCAAAGCTAACCTGATTTTCCCAATCTACCTGCCTCTTGATATTCCCCATGACCACCATAACATTGCCCTTTTTACATGCCTCTTCTATCTCCCCACATCCTGGATACTATTTGGAGGCCTATATATATAATTCCCACCATTTTACCCTTGCAGTTTCCTAACTCTACCCAGAAGAATTCTACATCTTCTGATCCTAAGTCACTTATTGCTAAGGATTTGATTTCATTTTTTACCAACAGAGCCACCCCACCCCTCTGCCCACCTGCTTGTCTTTTTGATAGGATGTGTATCCTTGGATGTTTAGCTCCCAGCTGTGATCTTCTTTCAACCATGACTCTGTGATACCCACAACATCATACCTGCCAATCTCTAACTGCACTGTAAACTCATCTACCTTATTTTGTATACTGCCTGCATTCAAATATAACACCTTCAGTCCTGTATTTACCATCCTTCTTCTCAAATTGTCTCCATGTTACCTGAAGTTAAATTCTTATCCATTTCTAAACTTTCTGTCTTAATCTTTATTCTGGAGGCTTCAGTAACCTCTCTTGCACTCTTCTTCCCTTTTACTTTTTCCAGTCTGTTGAACCCACCCCGCCCCTGACTATTTAATTTAAAGCCTTATCCACAGCCCTAGTTATGTGATTCACCATGTTATCTGAGCAGATCAAGTGACTGAGATCAGTGTGCAGGGACCATCAAAGTGGTGGAGCGGGTAGGGTTTAAAAGTTTGAAGGTAAATATCACAGTGGGGTATATGAGAGTGATGATGATTGCTCCAGAACAACATGATTGAATGTTCCATAAGAAACATTGCATGGGAAGCCACAGAGTGTGCTACTTGTATGATCTGGAAGTCATGAATCATGCAAGGCAATGCCCAGTCAAGATGTTGGGATCATTTAAAACAACTCAGCTACAGTATATATTATGGCTGCAAATTAGTGTCAAGGGCAAGGGAGGAAGAAGGAAGTTCTGCCCCTCCCCACAGTCTATCCCCCCCAGGGAGTGCTGACTGCAAAAAATGCCTTGCGGTTCCGTCTCCTTAGGGATGAATGCATGACGTGTGATCCCCAGACACTTGACACTCATCATCAGGAATTATTCTGATGATCCACAACCATCTGAACATTCAAGGTGTTGCAGTGTATATGTATAAACCTGAAGTGTAAGTGTTACTTTCAGGTTTATAGAGCTCATTACTGCCATAAAACTGTGTCCTTTGGTGAATTGATGCAATAATATGTGCACTGTGCTTCAGGTGCAATTGAATTTCAGCTGTAGCAACGTGTTTCCCTTCAGATATCTCGTCCAAGAATGTTGGGTAATACTTTACATGAAGAACCAGAAGACACGACAGGAATGGAAACATCTGTTGATGAATGGAACTAGTTTTAATGGGAGTCCTAATGGGCATTTTGAGTGTAGTAATTGCCTGTTGC
This sequence comes from Rhina ancylostomus, assembly GCA_030265395.1. Classification (NCBI taxonomy): domain Eukaryota; kingdom Metazoa; phylum Chordata; class Chondrichthyes; order Rhinopristiformes; family Rhinidae; genus Rhina; species Rhina ancylostomus. Next base: position 61,764,526 of record JARFYF010000052.1, read on the forward strand.
ACTTGTGGGAATCCAGCGATGGTGGAAAATACTGTGCCCAAGATGCTCTCTGGTTGTTACTGAGATCAGAGCAAGTGATATCACTTGCTTGAGTGTATAATGCCTCAGTAAACTCGCTGATGTGGCTGTAAATTGGAGAAATGGCATCTGCAGTTGATGAGGTGATTTTGAAAACTGAAAACTGATGCATATGTTTTAATTCCCTGCACTGAACAGACCCTGCACTGCCAGTTATTGCCTTATCGACACCTGCAGTTAAGGGTCCTGCTAGTGGTGTCATCACTATTGAATAAGTCTCTCAGAAACTAAATGCTGGAAGAAGAACACCATGTATTTGAAAGTATTTATGTCATGGTTCTGGGTTCTGGCCCTCAATTTGGCTCCTTTAATGCCTTTTTGTATAACACATGGATTCCATGCTGGACTGTTTGCATAATAACACACACCTGAGCCCCATTAGGGGCCTAGCATAAGTACCTGTGTTTCTCTAGCACTAGTTGCCAGAGTATTGGTCTACATTTGGCTCCTAGTTGCTTAGAGTGGTTTACTCTAGAGCAGTCCCGTATTCTCGATTCCTTTGTGAAGATCCAGTTCGTGTTGGGATTCCTCTTTGGATCGCTGAGGCAAGATTCCTTCCAGTTACTGCCTGTGTTTGTCCTGAGGAAGTATCCTGACTTGAGTCTTGTATTGGTGTACTGCATTTGGGTTCTCTGTGAGTTTGCTCTCAATAAACATTGTGACAGAAAGTTCCTTTGCATTTTTTATGCCTTTGGTTCATCATGAATTGTGGGCTTGGCAATAGCTCATCCAATCTTTTTCTAGCTGTTTTATGTGCCCTATACACTGACTGCAGATCAGTCAGCCATTTATGATGCAATGGCTGCAGAAATACTGGCATAATCTCCTGATGACCAAATTCACAGTTTGTTCCCCTTTCTGCATTTCTCACTTGTTCCATGTTGCCATTGCACTGTTTGTGGTTGCCTTTTATTGCCATTGCCTTAAGTAATCAATCCTTTCAAAAGATGTGACCTCTCTGGTAATGTAGTGCAACCTATGAAGTTCCATTCACATTATAAGTTTCCATGCAGTTAAAAAAGACATTTCTGAGGTGCACAATGTTCAGGAACTTATAAACTTACTCTTTTACTTAAGTTTCTCTCACCTTCAAAATTACATTAATTGCAAGTGTGAGAAGTGATTTCAAAGCTTTGCCACATCATTGAATCTTTCCTTCTGAAAGAAACAAATAGGGCAGAAACAGATAATAGGAGAATCTAACAATTATTTTGCAGATGAAATTCCAAAGAAATGTTCTACTTCTATGCCTTGCTTATGAAAGTTTAAAAGTGCAGACTGGAGTATTCCTCAATTGAGTTGTTTAGTACATCGATAATGATCTGGAGTGTACCAAGTGAAATAGTGGTGTGAGTCCATTCAAATATAACTTTTGAAAGGGAGGTGGATAAACATTTACGTAGAAAATAGAACATTACAGCACAGTACAGGGCCTTTAGCCCAGGACGTTGTGCCGACATTTTTTCCTGCTCTAAGATCTATCTAGCCCTTCCCTCCCCCATAGCCCCCTATTTTTCTATCATTCATGTGTCTATCTAAGAAGCTCCTAAATATCCCTAACATTTCTGCCTCCATAACCTCTGCTGGCAGTGTGTACCAGACACCCACCACTCTGTGTGTATATAAAAAATACTTACCTTTGAAATCCCCCCTATACCTTCCTCCAATCACCTTAAAATTATGCCCCCTCATGTTAGTCATTGTTGCCCTGGGAGAAGTCTCTGACTGTCCACTCAATCTATGACTCTTATCATCTTGTACACCTCTATCAGGTCACCTCTCATTCTCCTTCGCTCCAAAGAGAAAAGCTCTAGCTCGCTCAGTCTCATAAGACATGCTCTCCAATCCAAGCAGCATCCTGGTAATTTGAAGAACAAAAATTTGCAAAACCAGAAGGAGAGGATGAAACCAACTGGAGACCTGTGTCAAAGAGTGACATTGGCAGGCTGGTTTGAATGGCGTCATTCTGCAGCATATTAGTCTATGATTCTAGGGCCAGCATTGGCATCTTCTACAGAACAAATAGTTATACTTGTCTTAAGAGGCTGGGCAATGTCCTTTTTTTACAGCAGTAGTATTTATAATATGGTTGGGTGGCATTTGTGGCCACCTCTCAAATGTAACACTCAAATCTTTATTCAGTGTCCATCTACATTCAATCACATGTTCCCTAGGTGTACAATATAAGGCAGATCACACTGATGGCTAGCCAGCAGTCTGTAGAGAACCACTGGATAACTGCAGTGTGCAGGTCAGTGGCCAGATCTGATCTCCTGCTCAGCTGAGTCCAGGGGTGTTGTGTAAGGTACTGAGCTGAGAAGTCAGATGCACCTGACCCTCAGCTTTCCACCACCCATAGTGTGCACATCCAGTACATTCCCATCCATTCAAATAGGGCTGACAACCTTCACTAAAAAGGTATGAGGTTTCATTTTTTTTGTTGTTTTTTAATTAATGCTAATGTTTTTAATTACATCAGTTAAATGCCTTGGGGAGCAGTTGGTGATAACTATGAGTTGACCCTGATGCTGTTAAGGGGTGTCCATTGACAAGTGGGAAAGCAGGAAAGCTTGATGGGTTGAGAGAATGCAGTCTTATTCCTCCTGGCACACTATAAAGGCACCTATCTTTTCCATCAAGCTGAGGCCTGGGAATTTTAGCTGGTTTAGGGATAAACCTGGAAGGCAGGTCACCTCTGATACACACAATCAATCAAAATACTTAAATCCCCTACCTGTATCCTGAATGGAGATTTGTTGCCTGCCCTCTGTACCTTCTATGTTAAAACTAGTTGGAGATGAATTGGACTCATGTTTGAGACTTTTTAGGTTTTCACATCTCATCCAACCCAAATGTTCTTTTAGGTATCTCTAGATTTCTGCTTGCCAGCCTCCTTTGAGCCATCGTCTATAACTCCAAACATCTGGTCCCTTTATCTTAATTTATAGGAAGATCTATTGCTCATCTCTGTTCTCACAAACCTTCACCTGCCCATTATTCAGCAATATATTTAACTTAAAATTATTTTCCTATATCCACTAATCCCACAGACCTTGGCTCAACCTATTTATATCATCTTCCCGATCCTTGTATTTCTTTCCACAGAGTCTTTTTTTACACAGAGAATGGTGGTGGGTTCGTGGAACGCACTGCTGGCAGAATTTGTGGGAGCAGATACATTAGGGACATTTAAGAGACTCTGGGACAGACACATGAATGATAGAGAAGTGGATGGCTACGTGGGAGGGAAGGGTTAACTAGATCTTGGAGCAGGATAAAATGTTGGTGCAACACTTTGGGCTGAAGGGCCTGCACTGTGCTGTAATGTTCTATGTTCTACCTCAAAGCTCTTGCCCTCTGCATCTGCTCCCTGGGCATGCCCCATTCCCTACCTACTTCCTTTGGTGCAAAAATGTTGGCAATGCTTCATTTATTGCAGGTGGATGAATGGTATAGTAGAGAGTAGTTATAATAAATTGTTGGTAGTTTAGTGCTGTGCACATTTCCAGAGAATATTGCAAAGAATTGACTATGGATCGAGAGCATTACCAGCACTTAAATCATATTTGGCAAAGGATTGAATACCAACGAGAATAAACCTTGGTGTCCAGTAAATCTGTGATATTGTTATTACTTTGTGTGTAATAGCCATAAATTGAACCCAAAAATAGTTTAGATGATTTAAAATATAATGGTGTATATGAAATAAAAAATTCTAATATCTACTGCCATTTTAGACAGAACAAGTTTAATATAGTAACATAATAAAATGAAAGGTAGGCAGTACTCAATGTGGATGGGAAAGCAAAGAGTTAGTTTTGCAGCCTGGTATTTATACATATTGTGGTATTTTTGAGGGAGTGAAAGGTAAGCAAGTCTACTCCTTGTTGTGAAGACAAATAATTAATCAACATCTTCTGTTCTGTTCTTTCTCTCTCTGCACTTTATATTCTAGTATTTGTTCTTACCTGAATGAAAGCAGCAATTACCGATTGTTTAATTGGAGTTTTTAAATAGTCTAATTGACTGTTACCAAATGAATCTGCAGTCTCCCACCTCCATTGTCAGAATTTTGAAAACTTACTAGACAAACTTTGTGCTTTTCAGTGATGAGAAATCATTTGTTTGCTTTACAACCGTTTAATGCTGCTGGTAAAATTATTGCAGTCACTTTAGTGCGCTGCAATTAACTTAATGCTCAGTGTGTTGTGCTGAGCTGTTGTGACTCAGAATGACTGAGTGACAAACTAGCTTCACTGAGAAATTTACAGAAAAGGGAAAAGATACAAAGTACATTTATCTTTCTTATGCTTTTTCTCGCAGTTATAGAGTATACGATGGATTGGATCACAGTTAGAACATCCCAGTCTGTCACTGAATATAGCATTGAGTCAAGGAATGGAGCTCAGTTGTGCCGAGCTGAGTGATGGATACACTTTGTGTCTGGCCCCTCTGCTTTACACCAGCGTATCAAGCAGGGTTCCATCCATTAGAATGGAATTGCTGACCTGGATGGAAAAGATGAGTGGCCATACAACCCTAACTATATATAACAGGCTTCTCAAACATTTTACATGACATACAGCTTAAAAGCGTCATAGAAAATTCATACAGTCAATGTGATATCTAGAGTCAGACAGGTGGAAAAGAGGTTCAAATAATGCAACAACACCCTGCATTTACATAGAACTTTAAAATGTGGTAAAACACCTTTGCAATTTTCATGGGAGTAGCAAATTTAGTGTTGGGCACTTTTATTATTGTTGATGATGTTGATGTAACCAACACATCAACTGCTGAGATCAGCCCATGTTGAACATTAACTTAAAAAATAATTAAATGTACTTATCAAAGAGCACGGGGTCATCCCAAAGAGGGACTCCACAGCTCCATGCTTGAATCACTATAATCAGGTTTCCATCACCCTGCCTCCCTTGCCCTACAGTAAAGGTTATTATCAAAATCATTGATAGCATCCTTTGTGACTGTGATAGTAGAACACTTTCCCTCCTCATCTTTCTTGACCTGGCTACATCCTTTGACATGGTTCATCACACCACCTTTGCCTTTCTGCTCTTGTTCACTTGGATAAGAATGTACTTAGTCCTATTCTAACCTATCCAGTCAAAGCCAGGCAATCACCTGCCATGGCTGCTCTTCCTGCCACCACTTGGTTATCTCTGTATTTTTTCCCCGAAAGCATTGATTCTTGTTTCTTTCCATTTTCTTATCTACTACATGCTGCCCTTTGCCAATATCATCTGAAAACAGCATCAGTTTCTAAATGGAGACAAGAGAGATTGCAGATGCTGGAAATCTGGAGCAACGCACAAAATGCTGGAGGAATTCAACAGGTCAAGCAGCATCTATGGGGGCAAATGGTTCATTTCACTCAATAGATGCTGCCTGACCTGCTGAGTTCCTCCAGCATTCTGCATGCTGCATCAATTTCTAAATATATATTCAACACCACCATTCTCAAGTCAACTACTCTGCCTGAGATATTGGGCCATTTGTTTGACTACTGGTATAGGATAAGCAGAAATTTCTCCCAATTAAATTCTGGGAGCACTGAAGACACTGTCTTTGGTCCACTTCACAAACTTTATTTTCTGGGCAATGACTCCATCAAACATTCTGTCAACGATTTGAAGCTGAACCAGACTATTCAAAATGGTCTCACATTTGACCCTGAGATGAGCTTCCAACTGTACATTCCCTTCATTTTATAAGATTGCCTGTTTCTATTCTCACAATATTATCTGATTCTAGTCCTGGTTCAGTTCAGTTCTGCTAAAGTTCTCAATTGTAACCTTGTTGCCTCTAAATTTGATGGCTTTCCCTCTCCCACCCTCCATGAACTCAAGGTCATTCAAATCTCTGCTGCTCGTATCATACCTTGTATCAGCATGTTCAACTTTCATAAACCTACCTCTTTTACCTAGCTTTATTCTTCCTGTCCAATTAGCCCTTATGTAATTCAGTAACAAATGTTCTTTGATAGCAATTGACAAATTTAAATACATTAAAGAAATGGTCATTGATGTTGATAGTTGGGCATAAATAATCAATTTCCTTAGATAACATCATGATCTCAGACTATGTTCTTAGGCATTCCCTTGGGATTGGGATTAATTTACTTTCATTCTGGTTTTGAGAGTCGTCAGGTGGTTAATGAGGCTAATCTAGGAATAGCAGGCTCTTCCACAGATGGGGCTGGGGGCGGGGGATAGCTGATGTGATGTGCAGAGGGGCAATTTTTAAGGGGGGTGCATTTCTTCCATTGCTTGAACACAGCCTCTGAACAGCCCCAGTGCATGGCTTTAGGGTTCTCAGTACCATTCCACATGATCTTTCTCTAATTTGTGCGGCCAGGAGTCAGGGGTGGATATGGCACTTCATCCTTGAATTTTTTTAGTGCACCTGATAACCTTTTCTTGGGATCAAGCTTGGCATAAGTGTCTATTTTGGGAGCCTGGTGTCAGGAATGCCAATGATGTGGTGTGCCCAATGTAGCTGAGAATAACTACAGCCTCAGTACTGGGGACGGTGGCCTGGGACAGGTCGCTGACATTGGTTTGCTTGTTCTTCCAGTCAATTTGGAGGATTTTGTGGAGGCTGTGTTGGTGGCATTTTCCTAGTGCCTTGAGATGTCTGCTGTGGGTAGCCAAGGTCTCAGAAGCTTAGAGGGCAGGGATAACTGCTGCCCATGAAAGGGCCATCCCATCATATGTTACTTTCGGATGGGAAACAAGATCTGCATGAACTTGTGCAGCATGACTCTAATAACCACATCTAAACTATAAACCAAGATGCACCAAATCAACGCCAATATGTTTCCAACTGACATGGTATGAACTTAAAAAAACAGATGTGAAATTATTGTGCAGCTATCTTCATTTACATTCATGTGGTGCAGCTCCAAGAGTCTATTCAATCAGCACATGAAACAGCTGGAAAGATTCCATCAAAGGCAAATGCAATCGGTCATTACAATTAAGTGGCAAGGCAGAGAAAAGAACACTGACATGCTGCCTACTGCCAAAATTGCATCAATGTCATGGTTCCATGGGCACAGTTGGATATGCAGTCCATTTGTCAAATGAATGCTTTCCCAAAGCTATATTTTATAGCTAGCGGATGTCAGGGAAAAGACAGTAGGGAGTCAGAGGAAATGTTTCACATAATATCTGATCCTCATCCAGAAATCTGGGGAAACATAGGCAACAATATACTATTGCAAATCTGTCCTTAGGCATGATATCCTCCTAATGGTTCTTGCAATCACTGGCAGTGCCCGACCCACTTGCATTATCATTTCAACAACCCAAGGTCCTCGCCAAGCAAACAATATCTGATTTGATTTTGATTACATGCAGCTTTAACAATAAATGTTCTGCACTTTTTCGATGAGAACTGGCAGTCATCTCCAACAGTTAAATTAAAAGACAAAGTGGTGAGACAGATTGTCTGCCTGTAGCTTTGCCTAACTGTTGGACTGGTCCAAAATAAATATGGGAATGGCATTTTTCCATGCAGTTGATCAGACACTTTCTGTAGAGAGGTAACAGAAGTGGCCCACATCAAAGAGCGAAAGCATCCAATGTAGTGTTTTGCTGAACCACAATGGAAATTCAAAGCACAGGAAGAAAAGCAAGTTAATAATGTAGCGTTGATACATAATACATCCAGCAATGTTGTACTTTAAGTGGCAAGATGGAACTTGCACCAACTCTTGGCAGGTGTATATTGCATTGGGCCTTTTGGATAGCAAGGTGAATAAGTAACAAAACCTGTTAGCATCACAGGACAGAAAATCCTGAAAACGTAACAAATCTTGGGCCTGTAAAACACCAATACTCAGAGCAGTTTGGGAGGCCCTGAAATTCATACCATGGCAAGCCAAGCCAAAGCAGGATTGTGCCACTTCTGGTACAAGGAAGCAATTATTGAGAATTTGGTGACCAGACTAAAAAAATGTGTCCTTACACCATGGAAGGAGAGAACTGGAGAAAATTTACTATGATGAATAATTTTGTAAACTGGAATTGATTGAGTCACACAGTCCAGGATCTTTTTTTTAAAAGGGAAAAATATCAAAATAGAGGTAGGTATTCAGAAACAAAGTTCCAAGCCAAAGAAAAAGCAAGAACTAGGCTAAGGTTTGGATTGTTCCAACAAAGAGCTGGCTCAGGATGACAAGATAATTCAAATGACCTGCTTGTGTTGTCAACATTTATTGCTTTTGCAAACCTACAGAAAATTCTCTGGTCTGAAAATGCAAGACTTGATGAAATTTTCAAAATACAAGCTTAAAGCATACTCTATCCACTTTCAGAGTCCAATTCTGTGTTACCAGTGTATCATCAGATTACCTATCCTAAAATGGAAACCAGTCAAAAGTCCTTAAAGTATATAAAAATCAATTAACTTTGTTGACTCACTCATTCAAAATGTGAACATTATTTTCCCCATTCCTGGCCACAGTGGATCTCTGACTCAAAATGCACGTGCCTGAGTCATAAATCTTCAAACAAAAAGGCAGCAAATTGGATCTTGTAGACAAACTGAGAATTTTGTCATTCTCAGAAGTGTGAAAAATTGCAGTTGAATTTCAATAATGGCTAAGCAAAGGGAGACTTATTTGTGTGAAAAAGCATAGCAAGTGGAACAAGGACCAAGGTTGATATGTAATGCATTTCCAGTGCTTCTGGATACACAGGCAGCAAGCAGACAAAGCATTGTGTGGGGTTTATGAGGAAAGATGCGTGTGGGCAATCATTTGAAACAAAATTCACAGAGAAATAAAACCATTATTGGATAACAATAGGCTTTGTCTATTTTGAGTTATCTACAGGAAGAAAGCATGTTGCCAGTCAATGTGAATGCTTTGGAAGGTACAGAATATTTAGTGGATGACTGAATTAAAGCTAACCCACTGGTTATCACACACTCCAGTACCCCCACTCCATCTCTTTGGATTTTCTTTATTCAGTTCTGAATAGGGTTGATTGTGTTGAGGCTTACTTAGTCATGATGGAAACCATCACAATAGGGAGAACTGACTGACGTACACAATAAATGTCCACAACATGGATTGGTGGCTGAGAAAGGTCCTGAGTGAGGCTTACAAAATTATGACAGGCATAGATGGTAAGAAACACCTTAGTTTGTTTCAATTCGCAGTCTACTAAAGCCAAGGGGCCTTTTCCTTGTGCTGTATGATTCCTATGACCAGGCACATTACAGTTCTATACTTCTGCAACAGTTAGCAACCTATTTGCATACTGTGGCCAAATGTTTTGATAAGCTAGCCTTCAATATCTTTTTAATTCTTCCTCTAAAGTTCATGTCGACAATAATGATTTTTGTTGGATTACTTAGGATATTTAGCACAGAAACCAGCCTGTATTCAGCCACTACTTAAGACCATGAGACATAGGAGCAGAATTCTGTTCCACCATTCGATCATGGCTGGTTTAATTTTCCCCTCTCGACCCCATTCTCCTGCATTCTCCCGCATTCTCCCCATAACCTTTGACGTCCTAACTGATCAAGAACCTATCAACCTCCACATTAAATATACTCAATGACTTGGCCTCCACAGCCGTCTGTGGCAATGAATTCCACAAATTCACCACCCTCTGGCTAAAGAAATTCCTCTTTATCTGTTCTAAAGGTACATCCTTCTATTCTAAGGCTGTGCCCTCTGGTCCTAGACTCTCCCACTACTGGAAACATCCTCTCCACATCCACTCTATACAGGCCTTTAAATATTCAGTAGGTTTCAATGAGATTTCCCCCTAAACTCCAGCGAGTACGGGCCCAGAGCCATCAAATGCTAACTCTTTCATTCCCAGGATCATTCTCCTCTGCAAACCTCCTCTGGACCCTTTCCAATGCCAGCACATCCTTCCTTAGATATGGGGCCCAAAGCTGCTCATAATACTCCAAATGTGGTCTGACCAATATCTTATAAAGCCTCAGCAGTACATCCTTGCTTTTATATTCTAGTCCTTTAACTACTCCTAATACTAACATTGCATTTGTCGTCCTTACTACTGACTCAACCTGCAAATTAACCTTTAGCGAATCCTGCACTAGGACTCCCAAGCCCCTTTGCAGCTCTTATTTCTGAATTCACTCTCATTAGTATATAGTCTACACCTTCATTCCTTC
>JARFYF010000052.1:62110458-62130929 GCA_030265395.1 Rhina ancylostomus
AGATATCAGAGGGAGGTTTTTCACCCAGAGAGTAGTTGGTGAATGGAATGCACTTCCTGGGGTAGTGGTGGAGGCAGATACATAGGTCAAGTTCAAGAGATTGTTAGACAAGCATATGGAAGAATTTATAATGGGGGATATATGGGAGGAAGGGGTTAGATGGTCTTAGATGAGGTTTAAAGGTTGGCACAACATGGTGGGCTGAAGGGCCTGTATTGTGCTGTATTGTTCTATAGTGGAAGGTCTTTCAAATGATCAGAACACCAGCAGATGGGAGAAATAATTGTACTGTAAGCACTTCATCATATTGCCAAAGTGAATCCAAAAGATCTCCCAGTCTGCAACATTTTCATCTCTGATAACCTTTACACAGTCTGCAAATAGCTGCAGAGCTCCCTCCGTATGGCTACTCAAGGGCCTTTTGTGAGTTACTCCTCCATTCATGGAACCCTTAACTATAACATACAGTTTCACTGAACATGCACTTGAGGGATAGGCCAGTAAATGACACTGTAATTTTGATTGACTGTATGGCAAAAACCTCGATTACATCCATGAATGGGGTTTCCCCTAAGTTACAGTGGTGGAATTGTTAAAAGTTGGGGTTATTTTGCTCTTCCACCCAGGAGTCTGCAGATTGCATTCCCTTGAAAATGAACCATTGGGTGCAGGCATCATAAACTTTGCTTCTCACACAAACATGGCAGAAATTATGAACTAGGATACTGCATGGTAGGAAAAGTGAGGAGGGAGAGGGAGGGAGGGGGAGGGGAGGGGGAGAGGGAGAGGGAGAGGAGATTGAAGGTCATGGGTTTCCTGGAATTTCATTCATATCACCTTTTTTCCTGGTAGTCTACGGTAGAATGAAGGTGAATCATGCTAGCAAAGGATCTTAGGAATATGGGGACAAAGACAAAGGCCCCTTGAGCCTATTCTGCCACCTGATTAACTCAAGGCTGATCTGAGCCCTACCCCCATAATCTCACCTACTTTTTCCCCCTAAATCTTGATTATTTGTATAATAGAAGTCTATCAACCCTTGGTTTAATATCATCAATTAACCTACTGTTAATTATTTGTAAAATAGAAAACCATATTTCTAGTATCCTCTGTATTTCTAGTATTTTCTAGCTCCTAGTCTTAGATTCCTAAACCAGCAGAAACAATTTCTCCCCTAATATGATGAAATCCTCAATCAAATCACCCTTAATCTTCTAAACTGCAGGACTACCAAACTAATCTTCCCTCTCATCTCTCAGTCCTAATTCAGGGTCTCAACCCAAAACATCAACAATTCCTTTCCTTCAACAGATGCTGCTTGACCTGCTGAGTTCCTCCAGCAGTTTTGTTTCTTGCTCCAGGTTCCAGTATCTGCAGTCTCTTGTGTCTCTGAGGAAGCACCTCAGTTTGTTTAATCTCTATTCAGATCCAAATCCATCACCCCAGGGATTAATTTGGTGAATCTTTGTGGCACTCCCTGTATTGCAAGTATTTCCTTTCTTGTATAGTGAATCCAGACCTGTACAGTACTCCAGATGCAATCTCACCAGGGCTCTATAGAATTGGAGCAAGACGTTACCTGTGCTCAAATCCTCCTGCACTAAGGGTCAATGGTTAATGTGTCTTTCCTAATTGCTTGCTACCCCTACAGTTCAGTAATTATGTAAAAGGACATCTTGGTTCTTCTAAATAGCGGTACCTTCATTCTCTCATTATTTAAAAAATATCCTTATGTGGATCATCTCACATTTCTATCTGCCAGGTCCTTGACTGTGCACTTAGCTGGTCTGTATCTCCCTGAAGCCTCTCTATATCCTCCTCACAGCCCACTCTGCCACTAAGCTTCATGCCATCAGCATACTGGACATATTTCAATTGATCCTTTATTCCAAACCACTTATTTAGATTGTGAGCAGCTGCAGCCTAGGACGGATCCCTTCAGCCCTTCTACTGGTCAAGTTTCCCAATCTGAAACTGTCCTGTTTATTCTTATTCTCTTTTATCTATTCATGAATAAAAATTCAGTCCATGCCAACATATTACCACCTCATACCATATACTCTCATTTTGTTCAACAACCTCTTGCAAGGCACCTTTTGAAGGTCTTATGAAAATTTCAACCTTGTCACATTAACTGGCTTACCTTTTATATATCTATTCTTCCAATGATAACCTCAAAAGAATTCCAACAGATTTCCCTTTCATAAATGCTTGTTGTTAGGGTACTGATGTTAGGGTAACTGGTGCACAGGGAACCACATAAACAAAAAGAGAAAGATTAACTTAATCTATAGACATTTTCTCAATCTGCTTTGTATGTTTCTTTATAGTCTCCTCTTGTATGCCGCTTTCTTTTTTTTTAATTAATGTTTTGGTCCTTTGAATTCTCAAATTTTCCCAACCCTCAGGTTTGCAGCTTATTTTTGCAATTTTATAAGCCTTTTCCTTTGATATAAAGCTATCTTTAACTTCTCATGATAGTTATGGCTGCACTATTCCTTTTGGGATTTTTTTTGATTAAGAAATATATTAAATGTAAACTATATGTTAGTTTCTTAAAAGGTAGGCTCTGTTGCTATACTTTATAATATTCACAATAGCCAATACACAACTCATACCTTCAGAGTTTGCTTTATTAATTTAAGACCCCAATCTCAGATTAAACTAAATCACTTTCAATCTTTCCACAAAATTCAATCATATTTTGCTCAATGTTCTCTAAAGGCTCCTTAACTGCAAGATCATCAATTAACGTAATCTCATTACACATCTAGTTCCCTTGATTGTTCCTCAATATTGTGATCTGAACAAACATCCCTAATAAATTCCATTAATTGATTCTTTACACTTTTGCTGCAGATTTGGTTCGTCCAGTCTTTTTGTTGATTGTATTACCTTCGTTAAATGTTCCTTTAATTTCCTGATTTATACCATGTCCTCCATTACCACGACTATTTGGAGGGCCTGAATGCAACTCCCACTGATATATTCTTCCCCCTGCTGTTTCTTTGCACCACCAAATTGATTCTACTTGATTTCTTTTAAGCCAGTATCATTTCACTCTACAGTCTTCATCCCATGTTTTAATATCACGGCTGTCCCATTTCCCTACCCATTTTTCTGTTCTCTTCTACAAGCATCCTGGAATATTTAATCCCCATCTGTGGATAGTTTGCAGCTATATATGTATCTGTATTAGTTAGGAGTTTGGAGACAAGTAATAATTTTTTGATTGACAGAGTATAGCAAATGATGTTCCCAGGAATCGATACGTGAGCTTTGGTTTACATTGGTGTTATTAAAGATTTGGATGAATGAAAAGGCGAATACCTAAACAGGAACAGCAGGCTGTGTAAATGGGATCTAGAAGTTATAAAGAGCATAGATAGGCCAAGTGTGGGCAAATCTATGGAAGATAACATTCAGTCTGGGCAAGCATGAGGTCATCTACTTTGGATTTGAGAGAGGCAAGTGGAACGTGAATTTAATGGGGACGGAGTAGAAACTCAGAGTTTTAGAGTCATACCACATGGAAACAGGCCCTTCGGCCCACTGTCTGTGCTAGCCATCAAGTACCAATCCATCTTATTTCTTTCTCCAATACTTGGACTGTAGCCTTCTATGCCATGAGGTTTCACCTGCTCATCAAAATACTTCTTAAATGTTATGAGATTACCTGCTTCCACAGCCCCCTTAAGCAGTACATTGCAGATTTCAACCACCCTCTTGGCGAAAAAATTCTTCCTGAAATCCCCCTTAAATTTCCTAATATGCCTTTAACATATGCCCTCTGGTTATTGACAACTCTGCTTTAGGGAGAAGTTGCTTCATTATCTATCCTCTCTATGACCTTCATAACTTTGGATCCCACCTCAACTTCTTCTGTTCCAAGGGAAACAAACCCAGCCTTCACAGTCTTTCCAGAGAGCTGAATTGAACCATCTCAATCCTGTTGAATCTCCACTGCACCCTATACAGTGCAAATCACACCCTTCTTATTGTATGGTGACCAGAACTCTCATGCAGTACCCCAGATGTGGCCAAACTAATGTTTTAGATAGGTGTACCATCTTGCATTTTATACACCAGCTAATGAAGACAAGTAAGTTAGATGCTACCTTCACTACTTTATCTCCCTGTGCTGCCACCTTTAGGGATCTTTGGATAAGTACACCAAGGTCCCTCTGATCCTCAATACTTTTCAGGGTCCTACCATTCATTGTGTATACCCTAGCCATATTAGTCCTCCCAAAATGCATCACCTTGTGTTTTCTGTTTGCCATTGCTCTGCCCATCTTACCAACTCACTAAAGTTGTTTGGTAGCCAAAGACTACTATTAACAACACAGCTAATTTTCATATCATTTGTGAACTTACCCCCTATATTCCAACAATGTAGGAGGTAATAATATATCCAGATTAGTAATGTATATGACAAACAACAAAGGTCTCAGCACTGATCCCTGTGGTACACCACTGTTTAAGGCCTCTAATCACAAAAACAGCCCTTCGCTATCACCCTCTAACTCCATCACCAAGCCATTTTTGGATCCAGTTTGCCAAATTGCTCTTACCTTTTGGACCATTCTCCCATGTGGGACCTCATCATGTAGACCATGTCATCTATACTATCCTCATCAACACACTCATATGTCTCCTCAAAAAGCAGGACAGGGTCTCCCATGCTGATTATCCTTGATTAATCCCTCCTTCTCCAAGCACAGATTAATCCTGTCCCTTAGAATTTTTTCCAATAGCTATGGGAGAGCAGAAGAGCTTGAGTATCTCTGTCCAATGTTAATAAAAGCTATTGCATTGGTAATAAAAGTAATTAAAAGGCTAAAAATAGGGCATTGTAATTGTACACTGGATATCTAATGTCTTAGTTGAACAGAGGCATGGCAAACCACATTAGGAATGCTGGTGTCAGTTTGGGTTGTAGTCTTTAAGAATAATATACAGGCCTTGGAAGGTGCACAGTTCAGATTTACCAGAGCCATTCCATGTCTTAGTGCTAAATTACAAGGTCACACTCCGTAGACTTGTATTTCCTTGATTTTGGAAGGCTGAAGAGTGAGCTAATAAATAGGGGTAAAGAATCCATTAGAGCAGATGCAGAGAATCAATTTCTTCTTGCTGGAATTTCTAGAATGATGGGGTGCAATCTTAACATTGAAACTAGGCTATTTAGAATGAGGTCTAGATACATGCGTTCATAAAGTCTGGAATAGAAATCTGGAATTCTGTCCCACCCAAGATCTGTGCATACTAAGTCTGTAAGCTTTCATGACTGAGATTGATAAACTTTTGTTAGGAAAGTATGAGACAAAATTAGGTAAATGGAATTGAGGTAAATATTCTGTTCCTATCTTTATAAAGGTGGTGGAATAGTGTCTCATGCACAGGTTGCCTTGAGATTACATAGCAAATGCTAAAGAGTTCAAAGAACCACAAAGCATCCAATATTTAAAAGGAGCTGATGTGAAAAAGTGCAAGTGGTACAATGTCTCATTCCATTATATATGAAGCAAGGTGAAGTTCCTGAAAATGTTTAAAATGTTCTTATCTCCACCGTTAAAAGAGTACTTGGTCACCTCTTCCTAAAGAGTTCAGACACCAGACCTAAGAAGAGGATGCCACTTGTATCCAGAAGTAGCAACCCTTCTTGGCTCATCTCCCTTCAGCATAGAATTCAAGAAAAGAGGCCATTCCTTACTTAATCCTAGGCCCCGTCAATGCCTTTGGACACCTCTTTCAAAACAAAAAGGTTTTAAATTTCCTTATAATTTGCACCATGAGACTCAACACATCTCTCTAATGCAGAGCAGGAGTTCTTAAACTCAGCTACTGTGTGTTGAATATTCCAGTCCCCATGCTTCAAGCTGCAAAGATAGAATTCAGTCCCCATTAAATAAACTATATGTTAATTTACATGAGCAAACATCACAACATATTGCAAAACTAATGATATTTGTCAAGTCCGAGACAGCCAACTATTAAATAAATGGCTCTTCCAGACTCCAGGAACTCAGATGACACTACAATTTAGCAACACTCTGACCACTTTGATCACTGTGCACTAAAGTAGACCTTTTTTGTTCTAATTGTGTTCCTTCTTGTAAAAGTTGTGTATAATTTATGTTTTTCTTGTGAATGCTGCTTATATAATGCTATGTGCCTGTGATGCTGCTGCAAGTAAGTTTTTCATTACACCTATGCATACATGTAGTCCATAAACTGGACTTTGACTTTGAGTTTATGTTCTCTTTGTGTAGACATTTGAGACCCTGGAAATCTTCCTGAACCATGCCTGTAGAATCAATGATCAAAAGTTAACATTTTGTTGAGTGGATAGGTCTATTCCTGTTATTTGTACTGTTCATATTTTATTTTCAGCTGTCACTGAAGTCCAATCCTTTTCAAGTATTTATTGTACAGTCTGGTTCCAGTTTAAAATATTAATTAAAAGACTAGTATTACTCATGTTGATGACGCAAGGATGAAGCCCATGATACCTGCACTAATGTGAATAGTGCCTGGTCCAATTTCCTGATGGGTAAGGACTTCCATCAGAAATGGGTGCCAACAAGTTAAAATGTGTGCAGATCAATGCATTTTGCACATGAAAAAGAAGGTGGCTGGAGACATTTTCTAGGCAGTGTTTGTTTTTGTAATGATTTACCATATTTGGCAACTTGGTAAAACAGCCACTTTGAGTGTTATTATTGAAGTTTCATTTTATTTTATAAATTTAATTCAGAAGTAAATGCTTAGCACTATTTCAGAATGAGCACTATTTTGGCTATTTATTAGGACACGGGATTGCCAATTATTTGGATGCAGGATTGCATTCTCTGGTCTGGAAGTTGCTCCGTGACTTTTATTTGGCATTAAAGCTATTTGGAAATTTATATAAAGAGCAAGGACTTCAGTTATGAGTTTCAGTGCAGAGTGTTCCTTATTGATGTGTTGGGAACACATCAATACAAGGTACAAGAACAATCACAACAAGGTAACATAGCAAGCATGATCTTTGCTGGCAGCTCTGTACCACAATGCAAGCAACACTCTTCAAGGTACAGGGTAGAGTGGCTACTGAATGATTGACTTGCTGGATGAAAGGGAGGAATGTGGGAGAGTGCTCCTAGGGGTTCAGAGGAACCTGGATGGGGTGATGAGGAACTGTGCCCACAGGAAACAAATGCAATGACTACCTAGATCCTGCAGGGTTACAGCCAGGCAAGCCTTGCCAAGCATTTTGCTTGCACCTTGGAGAAGTCTACATTATAGGCAAAATCTCGTGCCCCCTCTGCCTGCTCCTGTGGACTAACAGAAATATGGATGGCCTCCTCTTGAGTGTGGAATTTGGGTGATCTCCCAAATGCAGCAGTGAGCAGCAAACAGTGAGACGAGGCAGAGATCACCAGCAGCAGTCTGAAATAATCCTGAGGCAAGGAAGTCATGAGTGACCATGACCAAGATCTCCATGAGCAAAGCAGTCAAAGCACTCACTTGAGGTCAAAGGAAGTCACAGATCTTTTGATGGCAGAAAGTAGCATGGAAATAGGTTAGCAAAAGCTGATAAGTTATGTGATTAAATAATAGTTGTGATTTATTTTTAAAAACCAGAGAGGTTGAAAATTTCACTGGAGATGTGATTTTTGTGCATTGTAGTAGTGTTGATGTTATTTGTGGGAGTTTTACACCAGAGAAAAGTGCTAAGGAGAGTAAATATCCTATTGAGAAATGAAGTGAGAAGTTTCCTCAGGTCCCCAGAAATTTGTGCGTAATTTTCTACTCCAGGTTGAACCTATTTTTTGTCAACTGCTCAACACCACTATAATCTAACTGAATTTCTAGTTCTGTGTCCTTAAAATAAAATGCAGCTTATCAATGCTCAAACTAGATTTATTCTCCCTGGCAAACCTCACTTGAAACATTCTGTGCAGTGAAGCTGAAACACCATGAGATTACTGCATCACTGTGAATGCCCATATTGGACACGATATATTTCTAACTGTATGCTTACTGATTTACTTATTTTCTGTGTAACTGGCATGGGAAATGTCAGCTTCTCCTTGAATGCACTAAAATTGGTGAAACCCATACAGGATAAATGATTGTTAAATGATTTAAGCATCCAGAAACTTTAAGGATTTTCTCCAGAACAGTGAAGAGCAAGTGCATGGAAGGCTCCAAATCTCCTTGGACTGATAATCTGGCACAAAACCACAATGGAGATGGAGGTAAGAACTAAGCTCTTTATTTCATGGACAGAGAAGTATTAACTATAGAATTACTTTATTGTTAAACTGATATATTTATCAGTGTAATTACTTCCAGTGCAATTGCTGATTTTTCAAGCCAAATTTGTTGTGTAAAGTTCTGTGCAAAGAAAATAAGACAATAACAGGTTAACATACTGCATAACTAACATGTAATGATTTAGAATGAAGCATATTCTAATAGAATATGAAATTGTTCTCTTCTCATTTTTCCAGAATTGCAATACATCAATGGCACTCATCATCTGAAGAATTTGCCTCAAGATGGCATCAAATTGGAGGGCACCTCAATTACAGGACAAGATGCAGATCCCCAAAGCTGTGGAAAATAGTGTATGGACCCCATGATGGCGTGAAGTTCAAAGCACAGCAGAGAATACAGTTTCTTACCAATTTGATGAGAGAATCTACATTTTGTCAAACGTGCCCAATGCAATTGCACAATGTTTTGCAGGACAGTTATGCCAAGTGGGTATCTGCCTGCTTCCCAGCATGAAAATTTTCAATGTTTTGATGAAGTAGGTTATTGGATGGTAATTAGGATACTGAAGGACCAGCATCTGCCTCATGTAGTTAATATGTTTCCTGCACATTGCAATGTAGAGAATGTCCATTTGAAATTCAGCTGTTTGATAAATTGTTTTCTTGAATGGTATTTCACTGCTGTTGCTGTCTCCACTTTCTGCCCTAAGTTCAGTATTTAAATCCTCCTGAATATTGTCGTTGGAGATCATTTGCCTGACTAATTTACTCAGTAAACTGCTGTAACATATTTAATGCAGACCCCACTTTAGTACACAATCTAAAATGACACCAATAGTGTACCAAAAGTGTGCCACCATATTTGAAGTTGCCACCTGTCAGAAGGTTGTAAAAGTCTCCATAGCACCCCTCTTTAAAGAAAAGAAGGGGATCCTCTTGATAAACTCCCTTCTGTTTTTTTTCTCGTGAACACTTCATTTAAAAAAAGTCTTTGGCTCTGTATACAAAATCTGCTATTGTTAGAAAACCTTGAAAGTACTCAGGGTGTATAGCACTTTGGGATGTCCTGAGGTCATGAAAAATTCTTTATAAATGAAAACCATCTTTCTTTCACCCAGAGATTGCTCAGACTCGTTTTATTATATTGCAGAGCATGTATCTGGTTTCCCTGTTAATAAATTCAGTTATCCTGATAAGACCTCACTTATGATGACCTGCAATGCAAAGAAATTTCTGTAGTTCAATTATGATTGTGTGATATTGGCTTAAAAACTTTTCATGTAGCTTTTCATTGTAGTAAGTCTACACTCAACATTTATGTAAGATAAGCACTGTTTATAGGACTTTTCTGTATAAATGGTATTACTGGAACATTTTGTTTTCTCTTCATATTGCCGGTAGTGTGCTAGACGATTTAAATCCCTGAGGGTTTTAAATTGTTTCCAGTATTTAAATGCTCTTTTTAAGGACTTGCATGTGGATTTCCCTCTGCATATCAACTGAGACAGTTGTTTGAAAATGGATCCCACATTTCCAGAGCAAACACAATGAAGCTGCTGTGTTTCCAATGATTCTAATTCAGTGGAACTGTTGGTCTTAACATCACAATATATCTTATAGTATTCTCAGTTTTCTGATAGCATATTGGATTAATGCTCCTGAAATTGATTGCAGCACTTGGCATCCTTATTTTAATCAATTATTGCAATGTTGTGAAACAGTAGCCTTATATCATTGATCTAATTGATTGTCGTGCTGATGTGGTTAAGAGAGACAATCAAGGGGAAAGATGTGCTCTGTGTAATGTTTGTAGAAAATTCAGAAACATTTCTAGAAGTGTATCTTCACAATTTCATTACAATGATCTGAAGAATTTTCAGAATTGCTTTAAATATTTACATTGTATTGACTTAAATAGTTTGACTGCAGGAATTGCTGGCCATATGATGCATTTTAATATGTACAATTTTAAATTTAGAACAGGGCAGCCTAGCTCAGTAGAAGATGAAGCAAGAGACAAAATCACCGTCTTTACCAGAATTCTTGACCGGTTATTGGATGGCTACGACAACCGACTAAGACCAGGATTAGGAGGTCAGTAAAGGAAAAGTATTTTAAGATTTGGATTTGTTCTATTTAGAAATCTAAGTTTATTATGAGCAAAGTACTTTATCTTCCTGAAAAAGGCAGTGTCACTGGTGTGGTGTTACAGTAAAGTAGGTAAGCATTATCGAGTGCCTGATTTAATATGGATTTTTTTATCCGCAACCCTCATAGATTAGGGAACAGTTCAGAGCAGTGCATTTATTACTTGATTACCAGGAAACCACATATTTTGATTCCACTATCGCAGTCTGAGAACAAACCAGTATTGGTAAGTGCAGATTTACTTTATAAACTGACAAACCCCATCAAAATTCAAGATATCTGAAGTGGAGCATATAAAAATTCATATAAAAATTACATCATGAATGAAGAAAGAAAGAAAACAACATTAACAATAACAATATTTTAACACAGAAAAGCACAGTGTATTTAGAATGTGCTGGGTACGAAGGAGACTAGGAAGATGAACAAAAGCTGGATCAATTGATTTGCTTTTGATGGTCTTAGAAATGGAGAGGAGTTGGAGAGATGAAAAGAGAATTGCAAGGATTTTTGGAGGGCTGTACAAGCTGGATTGTGATGCAGAATAGTCCAGGGACAGAAGATCTGAGATTCATGTGGAGAGTATTTGTAGTGCAGTTTGAGATGACAAAGATAGGGGTACTGTAGCTACAATCAGACGGTTAAAAGTGTAACTAAGTGGAGGCCATACCCCATAGCTGGATACTAGAGAAGAGGCTTTGGAGGAGATCGCTTTGATCAACCAGGATAAAAACTGCAGAAAGAGTGGAAGCAATAGAGAAATGATGCATAATGCCCATACTTTTTATTTTTGTCAGTGTTTCTGTGCACCATGAGTTGGATGGAAATCTTCCTAGTGAGAGTCAAGCATGGAGATGTAGAATAGGTGAGAACTGACTTGAAAGTTGTTCAATTAGGGAGCTTACAGAGTAAGTGAAATTAGATGAAAAGTTAGTTTTTCCAAAACACAGAAGCTGAGGGTGGATTTATTCTTTAAGAAAAATTGATGATGAGGATTTTAGAAATAAGAGTGAAGGAGAGGGATTGTTTACAGTGTCAGCTATTTAGGAGTTAGATTATAAGCGTTTTACTGGGAATAGAATTGAGGGAGCAGAACGTCTTGGATATAGGAGGAAGGAGAAAATTGCAGAAAAGGGCAGAAGACAAAGGGACCCGAGCAAAAGTTTGGCAATGGCACAAGATGTGTCACAATGCTGAGGGGAAAAGACAGTTTATCATAATGAATGGGCTAGAATTTTTTTCAAAAAAAGGTGAGGTGTCTGAAGGTGGAGGACAAGGACTCAAACTGGAAACCAAGATGACCACTGCCCCAGTGATTTGGATGAGTTTGGTCACGGGGGGATAAAAAACAGTAAGTAGAGTAACTTTGGTAAGGAGAAAGGCGGCTTCCAGCCTACCTTCAGTCATGATCAGGATATCATGGCAATTATTCACAATGATGTTGTGGATAGCAAACACCTTGTTTGTCATGATGCAAATGTTGTGACAGCAAATGCAGAGGAGCACTGATTTTCCTGGACTGTTCAAGAGACCAGTGCTGGGTGTGGTGAGTTGACTAGGAAGAAGTTACTGGGGTTCCCTTTGAGGATGCTCGGTATCCAAATTACCGAGGGAAGGATGGAGCAGTCGGGTCTGCCTCTGTGGACGTAGCACTGTGTCCTTCGGTGAACCCTTTGGAGAAGTTCAAGAGAAGCAAAAAGGCAGCA
Source organism: Rhina ancylostomus (assembly GCA_030265395.1). Taxonomy (NCBI): domain Eukaryota; kingdom Metazoa; phylum Chordata; class Chondrichthyes; order Rhinopristiformes; family Rhinidae; genus Rhina; species Rhina ancylostomus. Next base: position 62,122,580 of record JARFYF010000052.1, read on the forward strand.
GTGAGTTTAACTACCAAGGATTAATCTGTGATACTGGCAGGAAAGCAAAAAGAGTTATATTATCCCAGAGTTCAAAATGGCTGCATGCTGCAAACAATGTCATAGCAAATGGGACCAGAAGAAGAGCTGAAGAAAGCCCTCCTGATTAATTTCCAGTTCCCTTCATCTTCAGTCACCTATGAAAATTTTCCAATTACAGTTAAGAGTTTGGGAGAGAAAATGTGACATGTGTCTCCTAAAGAAATGAATGGATTTTAGAATCAAGATCAAAAATGTCATTGATAAGTGGCACCTGCAGATTCTGAAACTTAAGAAGATATTTGCATTACCCTCATTAACATTTTATCACCCGAGATGAAAGTGGCTGGTTTATAGACCTATACAATGCAGAAAACAATTAAAAAATTATATGGCTACCAGGGACCATAAGTAATTCTTAACAGCTTTGTAAAGCAAGAATAGAATTGTTTGAAATATAAATGGTTGAAGTGCTAGATTTTAAAGTTACATAATTTTTAAAATGAATGCTTGTTCAATATTTCCACATGCATTTGAGTTGTGATTTGATGTGACCATAATAGAATTAAATAATGTGTTGTAATGTACACATGTACCTTAAGCCAGCTTGAAATTGTAAATCTCATCAGTTAATGATTAATGATTTGACCTGAATTAAAAAATGTAGATCTAAAATACTCTGGAAAATGTGTTACTGTGTTACAAGTCTGCAGTTTTGCCCCTTTACCTTGAGATTTTGTGCAACAGACTTAAAACTGAAATAATACTGTGAATATTTCCTTTGGTTATTTACTACTGTGAATATTTCCTTTGGTTATTTACAGTGCTTTCAAATTACTGTTTTCCCCCCACCTGGTCCATAGGTGTTTTATATGACATAGAACTATATCAGAGAACAAGAGAAAACTTTATTTATGTCCATTCTGAATGGACCTCAATTTATGCTCTAAGTTTCAAGTGCAACTAAACCCAAAGAACCTGATTCTGGATTTTTAAAGTGGTTTAGTTTAAGACCTGCACTGTAATCATTAATTCCTCTTTTATGGCAACAGAATTTGTAATACTGGAAAATCTTGGCAAGCTTCAATGTGGTATGCTTTATATGCATGAATGATCAAGCAGTATGTTTAATTTTCATCTTAGCAAAATGATACAGGTGGACAGGAGATCTGCATTTCTTATTCTCCTACAGTCTGGATTGTTCCTGCTAATGCCACTGTGTTTTATATTGGTTTTCACATTTTATCTTCAGCTGATACAAATTCCAGATTTTGAAATCTGCTAGATTGGTGTAGCGATCTGTGCAAAATTTGTGTACATACAAGGCAGAAGGTGTTGAAGGTACTGAGTCAAGGTGTGCAGCTTTCATAGAAACAGAAAATAGGAGCAGGTGTGGACCATTTGAACCTTCGAGTCAGTTCTAACTTTTAATATGAATGTGGCTGATCCTCCATCTCAATATCACAGTTCCACTCTCTTCCTATATCACTTGATGCCTTTTGTGCCTAGAAATGTATGTATGATCAGTGACTTGATTTCTACCACCCCCTTTGTAGTGAATTCCACAGGTTCAATGTCCTCTGAGTGAAAAATATTCTCAGCTCACTCTAAAATTTGTTCTCTGTTACCCGAAACTTGGATCCTTTGATTGAGACACCCCAGGTTGGGGAAAAATCCTTCTGGCATCCACTCTGTCTAGCCCTGACACCGAGATTTTTTCGGAACTCCAGTGAATATAAACCTGGTTGACCTAATCTCTCCTCCTATGGTAGATCCACCTTCCCATGAATCAGCTGGGTGAGCATTATGGGTGTGTTTTAAACATACTCAATAAATATTCTTGCTTCTGAAAACATGAAGTGCCATGAACGCCAGTTGTCAAAGTAGCCATCCTAATGGATGGGCTGAAACAGTGAGGGTCATCAACAATTGAACTATTCATGGTGTTGTAGTCTGCTGTTATTGTGGCTCCATCAATACGTGTATTATTTAATGGTGGTCACTAGATAAAGGTCCACAGTATCGCTTCGCCCTAAACCTCAGGATATGAGGTATTCCACAGCAAGGTGAGTATAAAATGGTCTGGATCATGCACCATGTGGCTCATACCTTGCACTCGCCAGTTGGGCTGCCCTTATTATTGTACTAACCCTTTACAGCCCTGTGGGACAAATTGAGCTCCAGTCTTGATTTTTGCATACATCCCACAAAGCAGAACGGAGCAGTCCAGTAATAGTGACTGGTCCTCAGGTGGTAGATTCCTTATCGGCTCAAGATGGCCTTTGCTGATAATTGGAGACAATTAAAAATAATATGTAATGTGTTTTTAAACATTATTTAAATCTGTGTAAAATCATATTTTGATGACATAGCTCCATTGGTTAAAATAATAAGATAATAACCACTTACATTTGCAATCCAGGTACATGATCGTATTCAAATGAAAAACCTACAGCTGGGATATGCTTCAAATCCAGTCCCCAGCTCAGCATGGCTGAGTCCAGCGGTAGAGCAGGAGGTCAAATGTGCCAGCATGTGGCCTCCAGCATGACCTTTATTTCCATGTTATAATGTGCAGGCATGGAATTCAAAGTACCCTCTGGATCCCAGTGATGGTGTTAGTCACAGTTCTGTTTGGAACAGTTGACTGAAAAGGAGCATGACGCAGATGATGATGGCCTTAAGGGTTTTCTTACCGCTGCATTTGTGATGTTGAATTTGTATATGTTCATTACCTCACTCTTTTATCTTGAGTAAATGCTACAAGTCCTTGAGAAAGCCACCTTCACCTGTGTGAACATCCTACATCCTGGGTGGCAGCAAGGCACAGGATAGTGCATCCGAAAATAGGGCTTTGTTGTGCTAGCTGGCTGGGTATAATATGAGGGCACTGAGGACCAAATGCTCAGCATCCCCTGTCCCCAGCCCTCCCACATACAGTCCAGTAATGCCTTGCTCTGTAATGATATGGTGCAGTCCCTGGTACGGTCAAGTACTAAACAGAATTTAGATCTGAGGATCTGAAGGATTGTTCGCACAGGGAAACGTATATAAAACTGATGGTGTTCAGAGAACCCATGCCTGTTTGTACCAGCAACAATTACATTTTTTTTACATTAGTACGCAATAACAGGAGGTAATTTTGGAGTCCTGAGCACTGGTTGAATTTAATGTGCACTGATTTACATCATGTCTGCCTTTCTTAAAGGGGAACTTCTTTCTGCTTGCAACTACTGCTGAAATATACAGAAAATCTTGGAAATACTCAGCAGGTCTGGCAGCATCTTAAACAAAGCTAAGCATGTTGAAATGACCAGGAACCACTCTTTAAAGCAATGAAAATGCATTCACTGGACTCGATGTTAGATGCTCCCCTTAAAACCCTCCAGGAAGAGTTTGATACCAGAAGAGGGATGTTGTACACATGGGGGGAAGTGGTGGGTGGGTAGTAAGCCCTCTTGGGCTCAGGTGAAGCACTCGTGGAAGTAGGTAAATGCCTAGAGCAGTACTTCTAGTTCAATAGTTTAAAGCTCATGCACATGGCCAAGATCAGTGAACAATGCATCAAAAACGTCCCTCTACATTATAACTGCATGATCACACCTACACTCTTCTCCGTGTATCACACTTCCATTAGTCACCCAATAACAACCTCTGTCAACCAATAATCCTGCCTAACAGAAGTCAAACACATTTACTATGACAAGACTTTACAGGTTGCACACATACAATTCATCCTTGGCAGACATATTGTGCTCATTGCAATATCCTCACTAACACATTTCCTGGTCTTTTGTGCAACCGACCACAGCCACAGACTGGTGGGAAGCTCTGTTGTATCCACATACTGAGTAGGATAGAGGAGAAGATGCTGGCAATTGTGAGGTCCTCTGCCAGCTGTGGATTGGTGGTCATGATGCTGGGCTCATATACCCCCTCCCCTTCACTAACACCACCCCCCCACCCTTCTAAAGTCTTTTCTGGTTTATAAGATTCAGATAACTTAAAATTTCCACTCTTACCTTCCTCCTCCCACAATGAGCATACCTTTGTAACCTTCTCATTCTAGATATTGAAGAACAACCATCTACACAGAAATGGAATAAGATACTGTTAGCATTTTACTCTCATACCTACCACCCTCTGGAAGACTCCAATGAGGACTTCACTAGAACAGCCTATTGATGAAGATTGATATGATGTACATTGAAATGTGTGGTGTCAGCCTGAAAGCCAAATGCAGAAATGGAATTCAAAGGGAGTATGGGGAATCTTACTCTAGCATTGCTTTGCTTGGAACCTGGAGTCCAATCTTACCAAAATGGAAGTGGTGACCAACTACATGGTTGTAGAACCAAGCCTTGATGACATGATTGATAGGTGACAACGTCTTCCATTGAGCTATGGGCAGAAGCCATCCAACACATGAAGACTGTGGCCGCCATGGCTTTGAATTCCATTGCTCTCTGGTGTTTTGAGTGTGATGGCACGCCAGCATCTGTGCTGTATTATTAGAGTTGATGATATACATATACATGTTCTGGAATATACATCTGTCCTCTCAGGATGGCAGTAGTCATACTTTAAGCAATATCACTCTGACTATGCTCTCATTGTTGTTCGTAAGCCAGGTGGAGTAGGGTGCTCCCACTAAAGATAAAGCAGTTTTGTTAAAAAGCCATGCCACTTTGTGGTTATCCTCATGGTCATCTGCAGATGGGCAACCATCTTCCAGCAAGACTGCCTTCACTGAGGGAGTAATGCAGAGAAGTAGTAAGATAGGCACAAAGATGCACACGTGTGACAGGGCAATTGCGTTATAGTTTTGCTTTGTTTAGTTGTACAGTATGGTTTGTCCTGTTGGTTTGTGCTCAAGCAGAAACTGAGCTGATCAGCAAAGGAGAAATATTCGTATCAGGAAAGTGTCACATAAGAAATGTAGGTTCTTCTGTTTGTAATAGAGCAGCCTGTTAAAGAAAACTGAAATGATGTATATTTAATTGTGTGGTTCTGTCTGAGGGAGCTGGGTATTGCTAGTAAGGTCACATTCCTAATAGACTTCAAAAATAGTAACCTGCATTTCTGGCCCACTGCTGCACTCATAATGAAGGAAGTCCCATGTCAGTGATAGGTGGACTAGGCCATCTGAATGTGGTTGTTCACGTGAATAGAGACTGGGATATATAATATCAGGGTGGTATGGTGTGTGACTTGCACTGAAATCAAAAGGTCATGGTCAGACTCTTTTTGTTGATGGTCATTGCAAGGCACTTCAATGGTGCTATAGTATGTTGACAGTTAACTCCAATTGTTGGTGAAGGTTTACTGTACCTGGATGTGGACTTTCTCTTACTTTGTGGACTGAAATCCTTAGCTGAGCCAGAGAACAATTTGGTGTGCCTGAACTGGACTTCTAGGAAGGATCTCTTTTCATTGCCATCTGCTTCATTCTTTCTTCTTCCTTTGCTATGCAGTGGGGAAGAGCTTTGTTCATATAATTACAAGATTATGGAAGGTGCAGTTGAGACCAATGAAGTAAGAGCCCCTCTCTGGAGAATCCTGCTGTGTGCCGCTGCCCAGCCTAGGTGACACAATATCTGAATGAGCATACCATAAATTTTCTTGTGCTTTTTCTTATTTTTATCTTGTCCCTCAATTTCAGGAGCTCCTTAACTGAGGAACCATGATTTTGAAGACTTCTCTTTGGTCTCAAGAGAAATATGGTGGGCACAGTGGGCTGCCTCAGAATGAAAGAGACGTGAGCTCTGGGGTGCATGGACTAATCATGAGGGTCCTTTGGATATGGACACATTCTATTGTGCATTTACCCATTGAAGACGACATTGGGATTTGCTTGTATGTAATTGGTCACCTCCTGAGCCTTGCAGAAGCCCATAATCTGGACAAATATGTGTGCCCCCTCTGCCTGCTACTGCTAATAGAGGAGGAGATGAGCTTGGTCAGAGAAGAAAGCCTCTGTCATGTTGCAGATGAAGTGGTAGGCTGCAGACTGTGAGATGTGAAAAGTAAAACCTGTACAATCATCTGGAGGCTAAAAGTTTATACTGACTATGATCTCGACATCCATCAGCAGATGAGTAGCTGGGCCTTTGCATTTATATTAGATGGTAGATCACAAGTGATCAGTGCTTTGAAAATTGTTAATATCCCATCATTTTGCTCTCAAACACGTGGAGGTCGTTGTGCTGCTTGGAGATTGGCCTTTTGGTCCAGGGGCCTTCTCTTCTTCCTGCTTCTGTTGCCCCAGTGGCATAGAAACCATTGTTCTCTATTCTTGGTCATGCAGGAAACCCTGTGGTATCCCGCTATTATTGGAATCTTTGTGCCAATAGGCAGAGAAGATAATTGTGACTCAGGCAGCACCCAGCTGAGCACAATCTTCTAAGCAATTAAGTATTCCTTTAAATAATACAATTATGGCATTTATTCTTAATCCTCAGAGCAGATTTACTGTAAGTAGCTCACATGTGCATAGGTGGAGCCCAATAAGATAGCAAAGTAAACAAGGATTAACATCACTACTGTATACATTGGGATTGTGCAAGTAATATGTGATTCAATGTTATAAGCGGCACATGATGCACTGTAATGCTATATTAAGATTGCATGCAAAAGAGCATCCATAGTACATTTTGAAAAAGTCTTGCTTTAATGCATATAAATATTCACACCAAGATTTTTTTAATTGTCATTTCAAAGATAATGGAGGCATTTCTAATGATTATTCTTTCCATCACTGATAAAACTGGGGAAGCTTGAGGACCAACATTTAATCAAGATCATTAAATCTTAGTGGATCATTCCATCTAATTTCACTCTGCCTCCCAGATACTCTTTAGTGTTTCTTTTTCAGGCAAGATCTAATTCTCCTCTTATCAATTCCTTGCTTAAGTACTCATGAGAAACATTCCATACCTACACATTTCTTGCTATGAGAAATTTCTCCTAATTTTTTCCCTCATATTCTGTTACAGTTTTTAATTACTGATTCCCCAACCATGGGAATTAATTTTTCCCTTGTCACTCTATCAAAATTTCCTCTAAGTTAATTAAAATAATCACTGTTAAACTTTTACACCGTTCTCTGGCCCAGTGGTTTTAGTCCAAGTTTCCTAGGGATCTCCTTGTATCCAGTTTCCTATTCCCAGCATTTTCCAGCTACATCTGTACTGTTTGCTACCTCAGGCTTTTACATCCTTTCAATAATGGGTTTCATTGAAAACGGCCTAGACTTTAGTTTTTAAACCCAATGGCCCTGTTTATAAAGCCCAAATTCTGATGGCAATTTTCATTATGATACTTCCATGTAAACATTCTTCTACTCTCTCATGCCCTCTATCATTTATAAAAATCTGACACATAAAGTGGTAGAAACTCAGTTGTTTTTAAATTTAATTCTTATTTGTAGGCCCCCTTCCACTGGCAACTTGTCCCATTTGGCAACTTTGTGGCCCAAACAATTTGGACACTTTGCTCTGATGAAGGATCTCAGCTTGAAACATTAAATCTGTTTCTCTGTCTGCAAATGCTGCCTGAACTGCTGAGTGTTTCTAGCATTTTCCATTTTTCTTTCAGATATCCAACATCTGTCATTTTTAAATAAGTTCTACCAGAGACCTTACTCTGTTGTTGAAGTTTCCATTTTCCACATCAGTGGACTTAATTTTAATTCTTCCTTCATTTTAGCTGTGGGGCTAATTAGCTTATGGCTACTGCCTTCCAATTGTTATCCTGTTTTCACTTAAAGTATTTGCTACTTCGTTACCCTAAATAGGGAAAAGTTTATTATTTGTGTAGTGCTCCCTGTGGTTGGTTGAAACAACAGGAAAGGTTTCCGTAGGTTGATCAATGCTACCTGAATTTGACAGAATGATTTTTCTCCCACTCCTGGTGCCTGCATTCTGTGAGACTTATGCTGTGGCATGGAGCCTTCCAAGGACTCCTTCAAAAGTTTGCAAGGGTTGCAGCTGTCAATCTGATCCTACCTGATGCCGATGATACAGTGTGCTGTCTCCCAGTGTGCTGTGGATGGAGTATTGAAATCCTAACGCACATTTTATCTGGGAATTGACAGCATTTCTGTCATGGCCAGAGAGACAAGCACAAAGCCTTGTGCCAACACTCTCGATCCACCTGTTAGATTATGTCATTGTTTGAGCGGGAGGATGCAGAGATGTCCATATCATCTGTGCTGCGACAACTACTGATATCTGCTAGATCGACCACCATCTAATCTGCTCTTAGCTATGTCAGCCATGTTCCAAAATAATAGCAGTAAAAGAAATGTTACCACAACAAAATTGATGTTGAA
>JARFYF010000052.1:62139406-62159498 GCA_030265395.1 Rhina ancylostomus
CGACTTGAAATGCCAACTGACCCTTTCCCTCCACAAATGCTGCCTGACCTGAGTTCCTCCAGTAGTCCGTATGTTGCCACAGTCTTCTAGCATCTGCAGTCTCTTGTCTAGCAGTGTTTTTGTTATTGCTTAGGGAATTGAATACTAAACAAATGAGATTATGCTTCAGTTACATAGAGAATTGATGGACCTCATCTGGAGTACATACAGGACAGGCCCTTCGGCCCACGATATTGTGCCAAACTAATTTAAACCAATAGCTCCAAATTAATTTAATCCCCCTTCTCCACACATTGACCATATCCCTCTCCCCCTCCCTCTACCTATTCATGTGCCTATCTAAGAGTCTCTTTAATGCTCCTATGCTATCTACCACCTCCCCTGGTAGTACACTCAGGGACACCACTACTCTGCATAAAGAAAATAAAAAGCTTGCCTCACACATCTCCTTTGTGCTTTCCTCCTCTCACCTTAAGTACATGCCCTCTAGTACTAGACATTTCAATCCTGGGAAAAGGATCCTGGCTGTCTACTGTATCTCTACCTTGCATAATTTTCTATCAAATTTCCCCTCAACCTCCACTGCTGTGGAGAAGAAAAGCCCCAGCTTGTCTAACCTTTCCTCATATCACATATCCTCCAAACAAGGAGGCATCCTGGTAAATCACCCTCTCCAAAGCCTCCACATCCTTCCTATAATAAGGTGACTAGAACTGAATGCAGTACTGTAAATGTGGCCTAACCAGAGTTTTATAAAGCTGTAACTTCCTGGCTCTTGAACTCAATGCCTCGACTATGTAGACAAGCATACCATACGCCACCCTATCAGCCTGTGTAGCCACTTTTAGGGAGTCATGTATCTGGACCCCAAGATCCCTCTGTTCATCAATGCTATTAAGGATCCTGCCATTAACTGTGTACTCTTCCTTTATGTTGGATCTCCCAAAGTGCAGCATCTCACACTTGCCCAGATGAAACTCCATCTGCCATTTCTTTGCCCACGTCTGCAACTGATCTATATCCTGTATCCCTTGGCAATCTTCTATGCAATCCACAATGCCACCAATCTTTGTCGTCTCCAAATTTACCCACCCTACCACATACTCTGCTAGGTACTGTGCACAGCATCAGTGATTTTTTTTAAAGGAAGAATATTATTCTGTTGGAAGCAGTTCAGAGAAAGTTTGTAACACGCTGGGGATGAGTAGGTTGTCTTCTCACTGCTACCATGGGGCAGGAAGGAGGTACAGAGGCCTGAAGTCCTGCATCACCAGGTTCAGGAATGGCTATGTTCCTGCAAGCATTTAGTTCTTGAACCAAACTGCACAACCCTCATCTTACCTCGGCAGTGGAACACTACAGACTACCTCTTGCGCTACCATGGACTTTTTTTTTTGCACTAATGTCTTGCTTTGCATAGTCTCTCTTTTCTTAAGTCTCTTATAATTTATGATTAATTTATTTATAACTTGTATGTGTTTCCTGAATCCAAGTGCCTGTGATGCTGCTGTAAGCAAATCAGAATCAGGTTTATTATCATGGACCTATGTCGTGAAATTTGTTGTTTTGTGGGACCAGTACAGTGCAAGACATAAAGACATATAAAAATTACTGTAACGTGCAAAAGAGCAATAACAAAGTGTTCCTGGACCGTTCAGATATCTGATGGCGGAGGGGAAGAAGCTGTTCCTGAAACGTTGAGTGTGGGTCTTCAGGCTCCTGTAACCTCCTCCCCGATGATTGTAATGTGAAAAGGGCATGTCCCAGGTGGTGAGGGTCCTTAATGATGGATGCTGCAGTCAGTTTTTCCATTGTCCCTGCACCTCACCATACTTGTGCGTATGATAATAGACTCGACTTGACAAGAAAGATTAAATAGGTTGGGCTTGCATCTTGAGTTTAGAAGATTGAGGGTGGATTTGATTGAAACACAAAATCCTTGAGGGGTCATAGAGTCATACAGCACAGAAATGGGCTCCTTAGCCATCAAGTCCTCACTGATGATCAACCACCCATTTACACTTGCATATTAATCTCTTTTTTTTATTCTCCCCACATTCTCCAACTCCCCTCAGATTCTACCACTTATCTAGACACCAGGGGCAATTTACAGTGGTCATTTAACCTATCAATCTGCACACCTTTGGGATGTGGGAGGAAACCAGAGTACCTGGAAAGAACTTGCACAGTCACAGGAAGAATGTGCGAACTCCACACAGAACCTGAGGTCAGGATTGAACTGGGTCTCTGGTGCTGTGAGGCAGTGATTCTTCTACAAGCTGCACCACTGTTGCTCTGACAAGTTGGATGTGACCATCTAGAGAATCTACAACAAGAGAATCACTATTTAAAAGTAAGTAGTCTTTCATTTAAAGTAGATGAGGTGCAGTTATTTTGGAGAGTTGATTTTTTTTGTAACTGTAAAGGGTAGTGAAAGCATGGTCTTTATTTTTAAGCTAGAAGCAGAGAAATACTTATAAGGTAGGGGAAAGAAAGATTACCACAGGTAACCAGGAATATGGAGTTGAGGTTGCAATCAAATCACTTGTGACATTACTCAATGGCCTTCTGCGACTCTTAATTTGTATGTTCACATGATGATACCAATGTCATTGATTGACTATCTTGCTTGTAAGGTTCTTGCACCAGGGTCTCCCTTTCTCTTCTCTGCATCCCAGCTAGCAGTGTGGGTTTAGTGTGTTTCTCTAGAGGAAATGTGCGATCAAGGGCACTAACAGTTGCTTTTAGAACACCAATAAAAACAGCTTTTGAAGCTTTGAAGTGAAAGAGTGCTTTCTCCTCATCTTTCTGATCTTGTATAGTTTTCTCCCTGACTGCAAAACATTAACCATTATAATTACATTGCAATACTTTCATGTAATGAGAACTTCAAACTGTACCATCAGCTAATTCATAGCCTCACTTTTCAACATTATTAATAATGTACCTAAAACTGCAATGGTTGTGTGTGCTTTGCCTTGGCCTCAAGACTGTTTGTGACAATTGCCTGTTTAATAATTCTAGGCCTCACTTATATTCCTCTTTTGACAGAAGCTTCTCTCTTTCCTGGTTGCTATACTGCATTTTCAAGGAAAATAAACTAGCATTTATGTAGCACCTGACAATCTCTTGACAGCTTGAGCATTTTGTGTCTGGGGAAGAATAATCACTGTTATTTTATGGGAACTTTACCAATTGCATGTAGTAAGCTTCCACAATAATAACAATCAGCTTTGTATTTCAGTATAGTCCTTGATAGATAGATAGATAGATAGATAGATATATATATATATATGTGAAATAATTTAAAATCCTTAGCTATGGAAGAATATTTGTCTCTGAGAAGGTTGTGGATTTGAGCTAGCTCTTGGCCAGAGGGCATAACCTAGCCGACATTTCATTGCAGTTCTCAGAGTGCTACGTTGCTAGAAGCGCTCTGTTAGATAAGATATTAAATTGAGATTCTGTCAATCCTTCAGTTACAAAAGGTTATATAATAGTAATCATGCATATACTAGTCTATGTACAAGTTATTTTTACTGATTCATATAAAGTGACTGCTTTTGAAAAGTATGCATTTCAGTAAAACAGAAAAAAATAGAAGGATTTATGTTACAACATTTCAATAACAAGTTGAAATTTCTTATTTTAATGCCGTGAATACTTGTCATTTTGTATTACTGATGCATAAGAGTAGATCCCTTGTAATTAATACATGCCTGGAAGGCACAGAAAGCAATTGACCTGTGCAGTTTTAATATGTACAATAGTTGACCAGTAGGTTCTCATGAGAAAGAAAATCCTAGATAAATAGAATAACAATACTGACATCCAATACTTACTTGGAACACTATGTTTTATATCCAAGAGGTTCAAAGAAACAAAAAAGGTGCATAAGACAACATGGTATTGGCTCCATTCCAAAAGTTACTTGCTGTGTTGGATTGCACAAAAACAGAATGGCATATTCTCAGCTGGGCTCTTGATAACAAATGAAAATGTTTCAAGCAAAATGTCTGACTAGACAGATGACTTGTCGTCTCAAATAAAATTAGAAGTGAAAAATGCTGGGAATATTTAGCAGATCAGGCAGTATCTGTGGAGAGAGAAACAAAGTTAACATTTTCACCTGCAGTATTTGGTTTTAAATCATTAACTGAATCAGACATGTTGTTTTAAATATTCATTAAGAAATATTCAAATAAAAAGAATACAAAGGAGGAATATAAATCTAATTTTCTGTTGTTTCTTTTTCTTATGGAAAGTGAGAATAAAATATTTAAGTAGTCCGTATGTCCACCCCAGTAGGTATCGCGCTTAAGCAACATACGTTTCTTGGAAATCAACATTTTAGACTGGTTGTCATGAAAACTGACCAGACATTCTGAATGCACATAAATGCAAAATATTATACTTAGTTGCATAAAAGTTGTAATAAAATACCTGTATATAACAAATGGAACTGAATTAGTAGGAGGAGGCCAGAAGCCTTTGGGAGAAAACAGTGATCAAGGTCACTTTCACCACTTCAGGGCAAAAAGTATTGTAACACATTTTCTAAAAGTAGTAAAGTAGATATATAACTAGAAATATGCAGAAAATTTTACAATATCTGGCAAGAACACAAGTTTCACAGGTCAGATAGTATAATAGATTTACAATGCTGACCAAGAAAATGTTTTGTTTGAGTTACAAGATTGAAGAAGAGGAGGACAAAGCTGATCTCAAGTCCAAAAGCAATGAATTAAGAAGGCATTATGGTCCAGAGTATTTCAAAGCAGAATCCTAAAATAGACATAAATCTAGAAAATGATCATAAATTTGAGAGTAAGTTTTTTACATTTGAAAATAAGGACCAAAGTATTTGGCTTTTTGAAAACACAAGTCGATGCCATGCTGACAGAATATGTGCACCGGAGGCATGAACTTCAGTGGAATGACTTTCCACTCTAGGTCTTTCTAATTCCACCATGTGACAACATTTGATAAGAATCCATCTCAAAGTCAGAACTATTAGATTATAGTTTAGATGGCCCTAGTCGCAGAAAAGGTTTCCCAAATGCCACTCCAGCAAAGCATGATGGAAAAAATGGAAATTAGATCATTTCCATGAATTAATATTCTTAGGTTCTGCCAAGCCCAGAATAATAAATACTCATGCAAAACCACGTTACATTTTACTCTGTCGGTGTTATATAAAGTTTGCATTCAGAGATCTTCTTTAATATATTAAAAGTCACTAAGTTCCTTCACAGGAGTGTTAACAAACAAGTTTTGACAACAAGCTGAATAAGATATGATTATGACTTGTGACCAAAATTTTGATCAAAAAAGTAGCTTTTAAGAAGTGACTTAAAGAGGACAGTGAAGTGGAGATACAGAGGCCAGAATAAGTCCAGAAATATCAGAAACTTGTAGGCTAGAGAAGGCTACAATAAAAATGAGGGCGGCGTAATAGAGAGACAATTTTATAAGTGATGTACGTTCTGAAGATAGCTAGCTTTATATAGCTGTCTGATTCTTATATTGATTAACCTGTACCAGCTCCTTTAATGATGACATGTTGTGCTCTACTTATGAGATTAGGGGCTTAGATCTATGGATTCACAATTTAGTTAGTATACAGATTTTAATTTATTTGGCGATGTTTTGTTTATTCAAAAAGGTTAGATGTGGAATTAAGAATGAGAATATTTGTGTGATTGTATGTCAGTGCATTACTTGTTCATGACATAATAAGATGCAGTATTCCACACAGGAGTAATTACTTATATATTTTTGGAAATATGTTGTTGAAATCTTTGATGAATCATCTATTGTGTCCTCAGATGTCTCAAAGCAATGCATTTCTGAGCATTAATATTCAATCCTTTGTAATGAATATGGGCTGAAATATGGGCCAGATGTTCAATCTGTTATCAATGACTTCAGATTATCAACGGTACCTTCACTTGCATTCTCTTTAATTTCCAAGAAACTCATTGTGTCTCGCACAATGTAAAATATATGTTTCCAACATATCTGTGGGAAAGAAATAATTACTCAATATTTTTAAATGCTGAAAATTAAAAGTAAACTTAAGCTTAAAATACTTCATTGAACTCAGCATCTGGTGTTTGAATAAAATATGAATTTGGAAGAATGTAACAAAACATGATAATAGGAATAGCACACAAGCTGAAAAGATTACTTGTACTATAACTTTGTAAACTTTTTGTGCTTGATTAGGGAGAGAATGATCAGAATTTGTTTATCTATTGAAAAATATCAAATGTTTCTTTTCTTTTATTAGAGAGAATAACAGAAGTGAAGACAGACATCTATGTAACCAGCTTTGGACCTGTTTCAGACACTGACATGGTAAGGGGGAATACATTTTTGAAATTTAGGCATGTTAATTGTTCACTCAGTGGCTGTAACACAGAACAATAAAAGAAATAAAGATCACATTTTCCAAGGGATGACTTTCATTAGGCACCCCTGGGACAATATAGTCCTCACCCTCTCTGTCAACCCCAGATCTTAAGCAAGACTCTATGATCCCCCTGCACCACAATTCCCCTGCAACAGTTGCTGGGCCAGATATTTTTTTTCTTCCCACCATCTCCCATAACACTACTGACTTCCCAATTCCTTAACAATTAAGCAGTCACTTGATTTCCCCAACATTACTCACCTTCTGATCTTCCAACACTGCCTTATCCATGACAGTATTCTTCCAATTGCTGTCCACATAGTAACTGCCTGTTCTTTTGACCCAACCATTGTATCTCCTTTCCTCTTCCACCACTAAATGCTGGGTCCCAAAACTCTGCCTTGAGCTCCTGGCCTCCAGGCGTTACATTTCCAGTTGTCAGCTTTCATTTCGTATGGCAGAGATTAAATGTTTGCTGGTGGCCTACTTCTGTGTCATTCTACTTCACTCTAGAATTAGTAGGCACGTTGTCTACTTAGCTAATTTTTATTTAAATTGCAGTCAACCCTGTTATCACTCTCCTTGCTACCATTAATGTCCATGTCCTTGCATGTGCTACCTGACACAACTCCATCACACAAGCACTAACTATTCTGGTTGGAAGGTGTTGGAAACAAACAAATGTGAGGTCTATTGATAAGATTTGCCACAAGCACGTTAATTTAAAATTTTGGCATTCATGGTTGACACGTGGCTGACAGGAGTAAATAAATAGCTTTAAATCCAAGGAAGAGACTTATAAAGTTTCCAGAAATAGCAGTAGGCTTAAGGATTGGGAGCATTTTGGGACTAAAGGTTAGGACTGAGACGACAAGAAATTACTTGACTCAGAAAATGATGAATCTTCGGAATTCCCTACTTTGAAGAGCTGTGGAGGGCAGTCACTGATTCATTCAAAGCAGAGTTTCATAAGTTTTGGGATATTAGTGGAATCAAGGGATACAAGGATAGTGTAGGAGAATGGCTGAGGCGGAAGATCAGTCATGATCTTGATGAATGGCAGAGCAGACTCAAAGGACTCAAATGGCCTAATCCTTCTCCTTTTCTTTATCACCTATATCTTCATCAGATCACCATCCTAAAATTATGTCCTTTATAGCTGGTAAAAATAAGATTCTCTTGGCTCTCCCACTTGGTGTGAACTGTTCCTTTGATGCTTGTGCCTTTTTACCCTCAGAGCTCCAGCCAATAATTCATAAAAGCATTTATATTTTAATCAGGTCCAAGAACTGATAAAGGTTCTGAGTTGTTGGTTCTGGCTCACCATACCTTTAACAATTTCCACACTAATTGCTCCATACTGATTGCTGCCAGATAGATCTGTGGAAATCACACTGTGGCTCTGCCACACTCTTCCCAGCAGTGATGCAGTTCATCCCATTGTGGATGAGACTGATTTCTCATTTATAGTGGCAAGTCTCATCAAGCACAGTGTATGCACCTGATGCAGGCTGGGCTCCTAAGCTCTCAGCTTCCAGCTCAATTCTCTTTGAAGCTGCTCATCTTGTAAGAATGAAGGCTGAGGAATATTTGGATACAATTAGCTGTTGGCTAGAAGACGCACTGCCATATTTTGACGAACCAAAACATCTATCTTAGTTCCAGGCATATCTTACAATTACATAATACCAATTATACTTCCTTTGTTCACTATTTCAGCCATATTTTCAAATTCCAGCCGATAATTGAACATGACCTTCTTTTCCTGAATCAATACTGACTGCCCTTTGACAAATTATGATTTTTCCAAGTGTAATCTTGTGAGGCAACATTTCCTCCATAGCAATCAAGAAACAGAAGTATGACCTGTGGAGAATACCAATGGATATTCTGTTTTCATTGCTCATAACCAACAAAACAAATCCAAAAACATTAGTCGGATAATAGATTTCAAATAGAACTGTTCAAACAGCAAGCAAGAGCAATGATAAGGAAAAAGGACTGAATTTCCAAGTGTTATAGTTGATGGATAAAGGAGAGAAAATTCATAGTTGCTTTCTAGCTCTACATACTGTTGTAACGTTTCTGAAAAATGGTCCAGCCGCCCTCAATTCTGATTAATTTTAGCATCACTCAATAATAATGCAATTTTGTTTTATTCATGTTATTGTAACCAAAATATTGCATGCAACTGAAACATGCCTAATGCATTACAAAACTTCACTTATAGTTACAAAAAATGTGGATTAATCAATAAATGTGTCACATTATTGATGAAATAGTGACATGATTTAATAATAACTTGTATCAAATGTTACAGAATTTCTAAACATTTCCAAATCATTTGATGCTATGTTGGAAGCACAGGAAAATGTGTGCTGGAATTGCAAGCCTGCTGATAGAGCATCAATGAGGCATCTCCTTTCTCAGTCACACTCCTGCTCTGTCATAAAGGGAGTGGAGAACTAGAGGGCACAGGTCTAATGTGAGGGAGGGGAAATTTAGAGGAGATCTGAGAGCTAAGCTTTTCACACAGAGGGTGATGAATATCTGGAAAGGGCTGCCACAGGAGGTAGTGGAGGCAGATACAATTTAAAAGGCACTTGGACAGATACTTGGATAAGAAAGGTGTTGAGGGATACAGGCCTAATGCGTGCAAATGTGATTAGCATAGATAGACATCACAATTGGCATGGATGAGGTGGGTGGAAAGAACCTGTTTCTGTTCTGTACTTTACCAATCTTCGATAGGTTGTCCTGCTATGTGGGCCCTCTCTTTTTCTCTCTAGCATGTTGCAGGCCCAACAAAACAGACACCAGCATGCTTACAGCGTAAGGAGTAATTCAGGCTATAATTTCAGGACACTCCCTGTCTGCACTTCTGTCCAGTCAGCCCAGCTCCCAATCAATCACCAACAAGTTACACTGGATCCAATTTAAATAGTTTGAGGTGTTCATCCTGCAACTAAATATTCAGATTTCTCACACATGATTAATACATGGGGTCAGCTTGATTGACAAAGCCTGATTTGGGACTGATGATATCAAATCAGCATTGTATCAGTGTTGATATCACATTGTGCTTGCCCTGTGTGCAAATCCCCTGTTGTTGTGATGCCCAATTTGCCAGGTGGCATGACTCGCACTAGAAGTATTCACTGGTGTCTTGTGCAGCAAAATGGGAGCCAATAGGCACCTGGAATGCTGAGGAAACCAGTATGATTCAGCCCAATATCACAGCCGTTACTTCTTATGAACAATTCTACACGGAAGTAGAATTCCTTGGCTGTATTTTTTTTAAAAGACTACAAACACTCTTAAAAGAGAGTCACACATAAATTTATATATTATGAATCAGTTTATATATTCCTTGATATGAATCAATAAATGTTAAGGTTTCAGATATTTAGAGAATGAAAGAATATGGGGCTTGTGCAGGAAAGTGGCACTGAGGTAAAAGATCAGCCGTGATTGTATTGAGTTGCGGATCTGGCATTGGGGGCCAAACTACTTACTGCTGCTTCTATTTCTTATGTTCTAACATTCTGGATTATTTTCCTCAAATAAATTAGACATCTGGATTGACACCATAGGATTTCTTGAGAGACTTCTTAAGTCATAACCACAATAGTTTTAAACCCACAACATGTACACCACAGATTCACTTTAGATTTTTGGTTTCATCTAGTGTTTGACCATGTCCTGTGGGATATTCACTGAATCCAAAACGAGAACCCAGCTTTTGATGTTAAAAGTGGTTGCTTGGCTATTTTGTTTTGCCTTCAAACAGTGGCAAGGAATTTCTATGGAACGACAGCCTGAGTTCTGTCAAAGGGATTTTCTTTTGCTGTGAGGATGATTTAAATCAGAGCAATGGTGCCAATTTTGTTGAGGGCAGGTTGTTAATTGCCCTTTCCCATCATTGCACTCTATGAGAATGGAGCATGTAGGCCTTAAAACAGAGTTAACATCTTGTTTGTGCAAAAACCTCTGGTAATAAATGCTAACTTCCTATTTTTTGGGAAGGATGGAAGATCCTTGCTGCTGGCAGCTAAAGGGCTCAGACATATTTAAAAATTGTGGGTTTGTAATAGTTGAGCCTGGGTCAGATTTGATTACACCAGCTTCCCAAGGAAATTTTGGGAATATAGGTTAGCAGGCACAACAACGGACTGATAATATAATAAAAGCAGAAAATGCTGGAAACATTCAGCAGGTCAGCAGCATCAGTGAAAAGAGAAACAGATTAATGTTTTCAGTTGAAAATCCTTCACTGGAACTGAAATGCTTGAAATGTTAATCTGTTTCTTTTTCCACATATCCTGCCTGTCCTGCTAAGTTCTTCCAGATTTTTCTGTCTTTATTTTAGAGTTACAGCATCTGCAGTTTTTTTAAAAACTTTTCATTAACCGATAATATGTTATTTCAATATTTTTAAGTTTCCTTGTGAACCTTGAGAAAAATATTCTCATCAGACAGAGCCTGATATATTTAAACTGGCAGCTGAGTTCTACACCAGGAACATGCAGCTCTGGGATTTCCCAGTCCTCTCAAAATGGGAACATGGGAAGTTCTTCCATTGAGATGACACCTGGCTCTTTGGTCCCATACTCCTTCATCATTTCACATTTAAGTTGAACCTTTTTACACTTTCCAGTAAACTACAGGAGGAGGGGAGCTTAGAAGTATCAATTTGGTGACCTAACACTATTACAGCGCCAGCGATCTGGTTTAAATTCCAGCCACTGTCTGTAACTAATTTTTATTAGTCATGCTGTGTGTGACTAATAAAAATATCTTATCTTAGAACAAGGACAATGCCTAGATTTTACATGTGAGAATTTTGTATATCTTTGATGGCTGAAAAAGGCAAACTTAGCTATTTTTATTGGACTTCCTCATTAGAAGCAGACAAAACTTGTTCCCCAAAGCAAATAGAATAAAAGTAATTTGTGCTGTTAACTATAATGCTCTTAATAATACAGAAAAAGGTTTAAAATCAATACACAATCTATGCTGCAAAATTATAACAAATGTCAATTAACAGTTGAGTCCTTTTTTAATGAAGTAAATGTTACTCTGAAGGGCCTGCCTTCAGGGCTTAACTCCCACTTATTAAGCAATGCATGCTTTTCTGAAACTAGACCTTGGGCTGCTCCTACATTTTTGAGGCTGATAGTTGTAGCTGCTGAGCCTCAACAGACAGCTTGCCCAACAAGCCTGAATTTAGGGCTGGAAGTGGTGACGCTCAAGAAGATATGAATAGAAAGAAGATTAGGCCAATTGAAATCTCTCACCTGCTGCACCATTCAAAAAGATCACAGCTCATAATTTCTTTCAGCACCACTTTCCCATGCTACCCCTGTATCTCTTGATTCCCTTAATATCCTAAAATCTGTGAATATATCCAGTGATAGTGCGTCTAAATCCCTCTTGGGCAGAGAATTCCAAACGTTTACCACACAATGGGTGAAGACATTTCATATTTTAATACTCAATTAAGTTATAAGAGAAAAAGCAAAATATTGCAGTGCTGATAATCTGAAATAAAGTTAGAAACTGCTGGAAATATTCAGCAGGTCAAACACCATCTGTGAGCTGATATATCTGTTTCTGTGGCTTATCACTTCAACGCTTTTTTTTTACTTTAGTTCTGGCAAGAACTTGGTCTGATTTCAGATTCAAATGTTCCCAGCAAACAGCGCCATTTAGAGGGAGCAACAATCAGGAAATCACAGCTCTGTACAACTAAATTTTCTATCTATTTAATGAATTAATGGAAGATAGGGCAGCTTGGCATGTGATTTCCTGATCATTGCTCAATATGGGTTCTGGTGTTAAGGCCAGCATCGACCAGCCACAAGCATATTGAATGGAGGGGCAGGTTCGAGGGCTCTGGTGGCCTACTCCTTCTTCTGATTTCTTGTGTGTCTTGAGTTCTTCATGTTTGCTCAGAGCACTTAATCAGGAAATCAATGTTATTGTGTGCTGCTTCAGCCATATTTTTGAAGACTTATCAGACATAAGTGATACAGAGACTGGTTTCTGGTATTCACAGCATGTTCTCTGATCTGTACTCATTTGAAGTGCATTCTCCTAGTCTCCACATATTTTGTCAGTCATTGTTTCTCCTCCCTGCTTCTGTCTCATTTCTATTCTATTTGTTGGCTTTTTGCCTCTTCCAGTTTTGCAGTTTTTCTTCTTTTTATTACTATTACTTCCTTACTATTACTTCTTTACTGTTGGATGGAGGCAATGATTGAGAGGTGAATGGAGAAATCTGATTGCAGGCTTGGCTGCAAGTGGAGGATGCTTATTTGCAAATTAGCGAGGGATGTAGTGCAGGTTGCAGGGCACACTTAGGATTGTGCTGTAGAGGATCTGAACTTTCTGGTTTGGAGGAGAAGTGATCATTAAAGAATGAAGGGGACTTGGCCAGGGATGCAGACTGACGTTGAAAAGCAGGAAGGGATTGAGCTAGCCAATAAAAAGTGAATGGCATTGTTGCAGCATAGGTAAACAATATTGACAGGATAGAACAGGCATGGCAGAACTGTGTGATAGAGCAAATCTTTTATATGGAAGTGAGTGCAGTATGTAAGATCTGTAATACATCACTAACAAATTGTGAATTAAATTGCTCATGATAACTAGATATCTTTGTGTATGTAAAATACCATAATAATGTCACTGACTTGAGGTGACTAAATAATTATATATATTCTTTTGCTGCTAGCTTTTTATCCTGACCAAGGCATGTAATAGGGTAATTATGTGTGATATTTCAGTTGGAACCATGTTCCTGGTAATTAGCAGTATGGAGCTGCACTGAGTTCGGTAGCACTTGGAATTTGGCAGCACTAAATGGATGTTTGGATGTTTTGCAGCTCAGTCTTTGTAACCCTTCTTCATAAATTATCCCTTTCAGTTTGGTCAGCGTTTTGGTGAATCTGCACCACACCTGCAATGAGGTCCAGTGTCCAGAAGTGAAAGAAGTACTCCATACAGGGATCAAACTGAAACTTTGAATAAATCTAATAGAACTCCAATCCTCATGTATTTCAGTCCCCTTGAAATAAAAGGCATCAGTTTGTTTTCTTCACACAGTAATAATATTTTTTTTCCTTTGTTTGGATTCCTAATCTCCCTGTTCCTGCATAGTTCCTAACTTCCTGCTTTTTATAAGATCTATCCTCCTTCATTCCAAAGTAGATAGCCTCACATTGGATTCCCTTCATTGAACTCCGTTTGCCACTAATTTGAACATTCACTTAGTCAGTCAGCATCCTGCTTTAAGTTTTTCTGTTATTGGTATAATTTGTATTGCCTTTAAATATGGTGTCAGCAATAAATTTGGGTTAAACAGGCCCAGTCCCTGAACATAGTTGAGAGCCCAAGTATTAGCTTATTAAGATCCTTCACTCTTCTCCAAATTCCCATTTTCCCTGCTAAAATATTTGTAATTTTCATAATTCTTCTGTTTTCCTAACTTTTGGGACAGATCTGGGTGGATGGGACAAAGTAAATGCAGCAATGTATGTGAACTTACGTAAATTATCAGGTAAGGTTTTCATAGTAGAGGCTTGTTAGGAAAAATTAGGCAAGAGGTGTAAGAGGATTTATACCTCTTATACAGGGGTAAAACGTTGATTGATAGTTCAGCAAAAAATTAGTTTCAATATTTATTGCTCAGCTTGGAGAAATTATCTATCCCAGAGCATCAGCATTATGTTCACTTATCTTTAAATAATTTTAAGAACAATATTAATAAGTGCATGGAAGAGGTGAGGAAACATGATTAGAGTTGATAATAGCTATTAAAATCTGCACTGTAATGTGATGAATCTCTTCCATGCAGTAAATTCTAGATTCTATTTCACTTTGTGGACAAGAGAAATGAAGTAAATCTGGCTTTTAAAATTTGAGAACACTTTCAGGTTAATTCTTATTTGCTTCATTTCTTTTGTCCTTGTTGGCAATTTTACTGGTAGGTGTTGCACATTCATCATGATTGCTCAGTACAAATTGCTGTTGTTTGCCAATAAACTCTTTAATGCAAAAGCAAAGCACTGCAGAATCTGAAATAAAAACAAATGTTGAAAATACTTGGCTTATTAGGCACAGCCACAGAGAGAAGCAGAGTTATCACTTAAAGTCAGTGCCTTCAATCATCCAGCATTTTCTGTTTTACTTCAATTTTTATTGCCATATCTGGCCTACCTACAAATGAAATATTGAAAATTTGCTTAGTTTGCAGGGATAAAAGAAAACAATAATTTTAGGTAAGGGAACCAAGAGAGAACAACCAAAATAACAATCCCAGTTTGGTCAGTAACATTCTTGTGGAAGGTACAAGCAAATTCCAACATAATACCATTTTCCCTGTTTTTGTTTCTGTTACAAATAAGATCTTGAGATGAATAATTGTAGGAATCATAAAACAACAATTTATTATTTAACTTATTCCTGTGGTCAATTAGTTTTAATAAGATATCTTTAGTACATGTTACCCTGCCAGTTATTAATATCTGTCCACATTTAGATGTTAAACCACCCTACTATCTACCAGCAATAAAATCTCTTTATTCTCAACATTTTTTTCCATCAGTGGTTATATTTAATTGTTTCTTTTGATTATTCCATTGAAGCAATGTGATGGTCATTGTAATAAACCTTAAAACTCCACCAAACAATTGGTTTCTATGATATCTATAATATCTGGTAGCAGTTTAGGGATTCACTGTGGCATTGCCCTTCAAGGCTTCTCAAAGGAAGACCTGACTTCTGCTGCCCAATCCATTGCTACTTGCAAATCCCTCCTGAATTCCTACACACCCCTCACTTCCTCCTGTACAGCACATCCCCCTCCCCTCCCCTCCTTCCCCACATCACCCTTTGCCAGGAAATGAACTCCAGAAACATTCCTATTTTACCATATTCTGACAGATGATCACATTCATCCCAACTGTTGAGGAAATTTTCACTTGTATCTGAAAAATGGATCATTTTCATAACAGTAGGCTTATCTGCAATGAAGTTTTATGGTTGGTAACTGGAAAGTCTTGCCATTTATCTCTGTTTTATATTTCAATATTTACTTCAACTTCAAAGCTTCACCAGTGTCAAACAATTCTCTCATTCATACCACTCCCTTTTGTAATGTTTGTTCAGAGTTTAGGTAAACAGGAAATATGTTGTTTTCTTATGGCTTATTAATTCCATCATTTCATTGTCAGAAAAATAGAATTCAATTCTATAAGGCACAAAGTATTCACCCCTGTGTCTTAATGGTAGCACATTTAACGAAGATAATGTGGAAACATCATAAACATTCTCATCTTCATTACTGTAATATATTTCTGATTTAATTACTTTTTCTAAAATCTATTCTGTGTTTTATGTTAACTGCTATGGCTACTGGAGAAGGATGTAATTTGATTCACCATATTGAGTTTTCTGTGACATTTATTGTCACACAACTAATGGGGAATTTATTCAGTCATCCTTGATTAGCAGAATTATACATTTGCCCTTTTCTAATTAGCAACTCCAGAAATAACTATTGATTGTACTTTTCTTCAGTACCAAGAATGAATTATTCCATGTAAACAGAATGATTATTTGAAACAATTAAATAACTAAATATGTTATGTGTGCAGTGCAAATGTAAATTTTATTTAAGAAAAGAAAAACATTTGTGAACAACAATGAGGTTTGGCATTTTAAAATAAAGTAGAATGATCTGAAAGCTATTGTGTTACAAATTCTTTGTCACTTGGCAAGGAAACGTGTGGTTTTCAATGGACAAACAGATAAGTGTTTCAAGGGCCTGTTGCTCCACGGTTCTACTGTGCGTGCTGTACAATGTGTTGTGTGCAACACAATCGGCCTCTGGGATTAGAGGAATCCAACATATTACCAGTATCTGTAGGGCTGCTGAGCGGTACCAGAAATTCAATGTAAGTTTTAGGTTCCATGTGGGACTGAGGCTGAAAATCACCAGATGAATTTCATAAGATTTCAACAAAGTAGCATTTCCAAATATTTTACTGTGTTATTCTAGAAAGGCAATCAGCATCACAGTTATGTGATGCTTAAGTGTGGGGTCATACCCTAGCTGACCACAATTTCACTACATTACTTAGCCTCCTTTCTGGCTGGACATGTGCCATGGACTGTAAATGAAGCTGTAAAAATAAAGGAATTTCCTCAGACCATCTATGCTCTCCTCAGAGTCAGCCACGTAGGTCACACAACATCCTGGGATTTCTCATTGTCAGTCAATATTTTACTTCTTAATAGAGACTATCCTTGCTAAGCATTGTTACCATTATATTTCAGGTATATTTAGCATAAATTAATACCTGCACACACACTGGTTAATTTTGAGTCTTCATTTTCGTGCACCAATAAACACAGGCAACACGTACAATTTTATATACAGTATCTTCATTTTACGTTTGTGAAGTAAAGTTCTACACCTTGAGCAGGTTCTCACAATGCTACCTCATACTGTCCTCCCACAATAGCAAGAATTCAAAGTAAAGTAAAATTGCATGGAAATTTCACCCAATGGTCTACCAAAGAAATGGCTAAGATTACACAAGATCAATACATGAACCCCTGCAGAAATTTTCAAAGAACAGAGCAGGGAGACATTATAGGTTACTTCAGGCATACCAGAAAACTACTTCAATTTTGTCAAATTCATATCTGATCTTATTAATAGTCATAAAATCTAGTTCTCAAAATACAGATAAAATGTCAGTGTAAAGAATATATTGTACAAGATTTATACATCCTTAATTATTCTGGTCTTTATTAATTACACAAACACTTACATATTTGTACTCTATTTGCACATTAAATTTCAATTTGAGGCCTCAATTGCAGCTGTTTAAGTAAAATGCATTCATGTAAGCGATATGGATTTACATGCTCATGTCACTGTGGTGGGTCAGGGTTCAAGTGACATTTTCAAGTGTAAATAAATCAAAGTAGTTGAAATTAAATTTCAGCTTCCAAACTGAGAGTTCCATTCATTTTTTTATCCTGTTGACGTGAATTTAACGAAGTATTGACAATGACTACTGATAATGTTTTACTTGAAAATTTGATGTTGTCAGCGTAATTTTCACATTAGCAGAATCACTTCACAATCAGAAATATGCATTTTCTGGGTTCCAAGAGATCACAAACTGGAAATGAAAATGTTCCTTTCTTTTGTTTCCCTATTGAGGTATTCTATAATCAAACTCAGGGACAATGATGTTGGGTTTTTGGTCTCAAGCCAAGAGATGCAAGCTGGCTTCTTTGTAAAACTGTACCGATATGACATGAAGACTGGCTTCTAACCATACTATGGGAAAGCAGGTGGAATGTGATGGATTTGATCTTGACTTTATAATATGCTTTGAGTCTATATGATTTACATTTTTGTTGCTATTGTTTTGACCATAAATTGATTGCTGTTAACAGGAATATACAATTGATGTGTTCTTTCGACAAAGATGGAAAGATGAAAGGCTTAAGTTTAAGGGTCCAATGAATATTCTTCGATTGAACAACCTGATGGCCAGTAAGATATGGACACCAGACACATTCTTTTATAATGGCAAGAAATCGGTGGCACATAACATGACTATGCCAAACAAGTTGCTCCGAATCCAAGATGATGGAACTCTTCTTTATACCATGAGGTAAAAGATTCAATATTATAGATAGCAGTAACTATCTCTGCAACTTGTCTATTTGGTAGGCTGGTCTTGTATCCCTACCATGAAATTAATGTTAACATTGAGAAATGTGGGATTATGAGGAGCACTTAAAGAAATGATCATGATAGCTCCTTCTCCCATCACTACTGTTATGCTCCCATTTGTCGCCATTCCCAATCCTGACTCCCAATATCACCAAACCTGCCTATTCAAGCCTTGACCACCGATTCCTCTCTCTGACATGATTCCTGACTCCAGTCACAGGTGCAAGCTCTGCACTGACCTTAGTCTCAGTGACGCAAGCAATCACTTGATTATGAACCGATCTCCAATATAGTGAGAAGGGAGGCTCAGAATAGTGGAAGCATTGAAGCTCAGCATTCAGGAGCAGGAAATGAATTCTGCAACTTCCACAGTTGGATGCATTCAAATTTTTTGTTTTGTTTTCTATCTGTTACTTTGTCAGCAACTATGGCTTCAGAGGACATTTGTGCCAGTACGGCTGGTGTTAATTGTGAATAAAATGCAAATCATAGAATCATAGAGCTGCACAGCACAGGGAAGCTGGAAGTCCCATCAAGTTCGACTCATTGAAAGAACTATCCAATTAGTCTCAATCCTGATTTTTTTCCCCCACAGTCCAGCATGTTTTACCTTTTCATGCATTTATGCAAATATCTTATGAATCTTATTATGGAATCTGCTTTCACCAGTCCTTCAGTCAGAGTGCAGTCTTGATCAAACAGCATAATGCTAATTTTGTTGCCTTTGAGCCTTCTGCCATTTACATTAAATCTGTACTGGCCCTTCTGCCCTGGGAAACATTCTTACTTATTCCATCCAGAGTCGTCAAATTTTGGACACTCTTTCCAAAATGGATTTTGATGAACAAAATCCTTTCTTGAATATTGCAATCTGGAAAATATAGACATCAAATTATGAATAATAAGGGATTCAAATGCTATTTTAAATAGCAGATGTGTACATTTAAATTTCAGTGATGATGATACTGTGACTTATTGGTTAATGAGCTTCATTGTATAATTCAATTAAAATCACTTTAGATATAAAGTACATCAATTTGAAGACAATAATTCAACTGTGCACTTATTAAAGATAGAACAATGTGTGGAAAATCTAGCTTTACTTTCCTTTTGCCAATGTGGATTTGAAAAGTTTCTGTAAACCTGAAGATTTATAAATGATGCAATGTAATTTTGAAAAACAGTGCTGGTGACAGAACATAATTTATACCATTGGTGGTTTCTTAAATGGTCAATTACTGTATGTTCTCACAGGCTTACTGTCCAAGCAGAATGCCCAATGCATCTAGAGGATTTTCCAATGGATGCACATGCTTGTCCCTTGAAATTTGGAAGCTGTAAGTATTGAGATTAGTATATAATCTGGTTTGCTTGATTTAAAAACTTCTATATACCAGTTACATTTTGTTGCATTCCATGAATTCAAGGCCATCTGAAATCTTAGCAGATAAAAGGAGAAATGACAAAGTCAATCAGTTAGTGGTGCTTGACACTGGCTTGGGAAAAGAGCAATGAACTTTCCCTCAAGAGGCTACACCCACACTCAACAGATGGAGGTTGGAGCAGATGTAGCAACCAACGCACTCTGGTGACTGTCACCATGGCTGCACCAGTTATAATCTGGCATTTACGGGGCACTTGGTGTGGACAGTGTTCTCCAAAGTTCCCAGTGGCAATGTCAAATTTCTTGAGAATTTTCTTGACCTTGCCAATGTATCAACAGAAAAGTTAATCCATTTAAACTAAGTTAATATCTTTGATACAACAGTAGACAAAATGTCATATGGGTACTTCAATGTAATTTTAAGCACTTAGCATTTTGAATAATTTAGTCTTTTGATGTCATGGTTCTGAGTTCTGGTCCTCAATTTGGCTCCATTAATGCCTTGTTGTCCAGCACATAGATTCCATGCTGG